>CM073768.1:37956077-38512562 GCA_037158775.1 Hetaerina titia | reverse complement strand
TCTTTCTGGTTTTCATTCCCGGCCTTTGTATTTATCCTCCTATTTAAAGGGTTTTCCTCGCTGGTATATTTTGATGTTCCATTTGGTAAATTGTTCATTATTATTTGACGGTGGATGGTAAATGAGCTTCATTGTGTTTTTCGAAGATACAGATATCATACGACTTAGAGTAAGGTAAAGTACTTTGAGCTGATGGATGTGATTTGGCATGCTTCTACTAGCTGTCAAGAATAGCTAGTAAAATAATGCACAGTGTACAAAATTAACATTAAATATTGCGAGATCTCCAGAGATATGCATCTTTATCAGGTGTGTGCAGCTTAGCGTGGGAAAGATATCGTCACGCATGCCGAAATGAAATACCAATTTCGATGATTCATGCATCATCGTTCAATCATCCATCGGATTCATTCCAACTTTCTATCCGAAATGTCATCATTTCTCTCCGTGTCTTTTCTCTATTATTTACTTTTTATTTGCCTGAAAATTCGTACCGGTATTTAGGTTTCCGAAATTTGAAGATAATTTTAGTTTACATTAAAGAGTTGAAGTGCTACATGAAATTTGTGAATCTACGGTAACCTAGTGGGCAGGGCTCTCGACTTCTGTGAGGAGAATCCTCCGGGATCTCTAATCATCTCTTGATCCCTTTGGATAACCTCACATAAAGTTCAAGCGGCTCAAGCGATGAGGTTGTCTGCATACTAGAGCTTCTGGGAACTCAAAACGAGGCAAAGGCAGGGGGCTCGACCGTCTACTCTGGATATGTGAATCCAAACAATTTGTGAGCTCTATATCCACAGTCTTCCTCCTGTCAAAACCAATTGAAAAACATACAAATTATATTTCTTTGGACAAGCCCCGTGGGGCAAAAATGCAAATTATACAAACACATGCCAGAATGCATATTTATGTTAGTATTTCATAATTAATTCGGCGTCATGCACCAGAAGTGATATCAAAACCATTTTTTTCTTCGTCAATATGGTAATAATATTTAAATTATTTCGATAGGTATTATGTTTTTGGTATGTTGTATCTAACTTAATGTCAATATGTGTACATACGAGTACAGCGAAATCTTTTTGAGGTTCCAGTTGAGATTTGCTGCGGGTTTGTTGAATACTTTGGAAACATTCCATATTTTTGCCCATACTTCAGTAGGAAAAACACATCCAAAAAAGTTTGAATACCCATTTTAGTACCGTGGGTACCATGGTTAAAATTTCAACGGTCCTTTTATTTTTGTACTTGGAACTATTTACAAAATTTTCCGGACTAAACCTCTGAAGAAATCACGTCAAAACTTTGTAAAACGGATTGCATGAGCCTGTGGATTAAAGTACCAAAAAAAAGGGTAGTCGATACGGAAGGTCTGGTGTTGACCAAAAATTCCACAATTCCATTAATTTTATTACATTTAAACTCTCTTCCGCTTTGCTGATTATTCACTTGGTTGAGCATTTAAAAAATCTGCGAAGTTCAGCGAGCCGCTTATTTACTATTTTATTATGAACATTTTTATTTAAAAGGCGGTAATAAAGTTTTATCTATTTTCATTATGCGACGATGACAATCTATGATGCAAAATAAATAAAATCGCGAATCCTGCCCGAATGTCGCTGAATCATTTCAAACTTTCTCCTATATCCTTAAAAGACTTGTGACTCATATGCATTTAAGAGAAGCATTTGTCTTATTATTTGTGTTAAAATGGTGGGTGAGGAGAGGGGTTTGTTGGGAGAAATCCTATGGAGGCAGGAAAAATGGATGAAAGGCGTATTGAGCGGTAGTGGAATGTTGAAGAAGGTAATAGAGGGGAGAATATTGGGCAAGCGAGGAAAGGGCAGGAAGAGGATAGGGAATTTGGACGGGATGAAGGGAGGAAAGAAGTACACAGAGATGAAGAGGGACCTGATGTAGATTAGGTTGCTGGATTGGGTTTTGTTTGGAGTTACAAAATGTTTATTTGATAGTTGTGTCCATCCAAAAACCTACCTTAACCGGAAGATTACCTAATAATAATAATATGTGTTAAGTGTAAATAAAGCGATGTTATAATGGAATGTATTGTTCTTGCATTTTCCCGAATTTGGTGAAAATGTGCGCTGTTCATTATTCGTTGATAACGTGAGGGATTATGTATTACATTATATAATGGATAGAAAGATTAAAATTTAATTTTTAAAACCAAATAAATACAATAAGTGGCTTCGAGCTGTTAGTCCTCCTCCTCAAATAATATTCTTGACAATACCCACTACTTAAAAATCACAATTTCGCTAATATTGTATATACAAAATTAATTATTAATTAAATTTGGTAATTAATTTAAATTAAATAATTTAAACGTCATTTCTCCTCAGGAGAAAAGGTATGATTATAGATACTAGTTTCTAAAATGCTAGAAATATTTTTTGGATTGAAGACTCTGTCAGAGTGAGAACAGAGGGCAGTCAGTCCTTGACGGCGCTACTCCAACAACGTACGAATGACCTCGGGTGTACCTTAGGGAAGCGTAATCGAGCTATTGCTTTTATTGATTTTTGTTACAGATTTGAACCACTAAGTGAAAAGGAAGTTTAGGGTGTTCGCGGATGACGCGATGATTTATCGGAAGATATCTGGGGATGAGGATCGTTTAATACTAGCACAGGATCCAGATTGCATTCCGAAATGTTGAACAAAATGAGGATTGCCATTAAACCTTAACAAATTTTCGGTGGTAAATTTCCCTAAAAGATCAACGGGATTTGTTAGAATTGACTTAGAAGTAGCTTATATGTTAAAATACGTAAGTGTTACTATAACTGACGACAATCTGAGGTACCCACTTAAGTAAAATCTGCGGGCAAGCATATAAAAAATTGGGATTTATGAGAAGCATTGTCGGCAGAAGTGACTCCAAGGTCAAGGAACGTTGTTACCACGCTCTTGTAAGGCCTCATTTAGAATATTCATGTAGTGTATGGGATCCGAGTGAAAAAGGCCTCATTCGGGAAATGGAGAAGGTTCAACGCCGGGCAGCCCGTTTCGTGAAAAACTGTTACGATAAAACGAAAAGCGTCACGGAGTCTGCTTCTGAGTTGGATTGGGAGTCATTAGAAGAAAGACGATTCAATGCTAGGTTGAACTTACTAAATAATTCAGAACCGTATGTTTCAGCGCTGAGATATCGTAAATAATTCGCAATAATTGGTCGCTTGGATTTTGTATATAAAATTCGGTAAAGACTCCACTAACTCAAGGACTCCTTCCCACGGGCAATACGGGATTTGTATTTTGTTGTCAAATCCATTCCCGCAAGACCGCATGAGACTGCCATTTAATGACTCGTACAGTGATGCCTGCTTTTCTATGTTATTTTCAAGCTTCTCCTTCCATCCCTCGCCTCTCTTTGTGGGGGAAGGCCTCACGCCGTCCGCTGCCTACGGCGGTGCGTCACATTCCCTACCTATGGCTCTAGTGGCGGAGACCATGAGTTGCATGGGAAGTAAGTGAAAAGTTGCAGACAAAGTAACTGAAAAGTAAGAAGGGAAGGATTATTCCCTTTTCAGTTCTGCATGATTTGTCTTGTTATGGTGGAGGCCTGTCGTATAAATGGTTTTTTTTTTCATTTTCATTAACGTTTATCACATAACAAGTAACTAATTTATTGGTTGAATTAACCTTTGTTTTGAATTAGGTCTTCCTCCTGCATGTACGAGTATATAAAGTTGCACATTATTTGATAGATTTTTAACGACTGTTTCCCTTTTCCCTTCCTTTCCCATATCTTCCCTTATCGCTCACCCTTCCCACCTTCCCACTTAGGATGTGTATACATGTGTGTATGTATGTATGTATATATATGTATGTGTGTATATATATATATATATGTATATATTTTTTTTCCTACAGGTTCCCCCCACCTTTCCTCACCTAACTCCCAACCCCCTCAACCCTTACCCTTCCCTCATGGTGCTACACCCCCTGCCACACACCTTTTTGGTGGCTCGCAGGGTACTTATGTAGATGTAGATGTAGATGGTGCTTGGACCCCCCCTTCACAAATCTTTTTGGTGGATTGCGGGGTATTTGTATCGATATCAATTCAAATTATTTTTAGGTTATCAAAATGATATTAATTAACCGCCGAGCCAATGATTATTTTAGGCAATTAATTAAAATGCGAGTTCGCCATTCATACAGAAATTGCGTGTATTTGGAATTCCCTCTGGATTATTCCCTGTGTAAAATTTCCTCTTAATTGATCTCAATCATTTCTACCCTGAGATATTAGTCACTATTCTCTCCCCAATCTGCTTCTTTGTTCTTGGAATATGAATTACTTCTCGGCTATGAATTATGAATTAAGTATCTGAAATGATAGGGATATGATAGTTCAGAGATTAGAGCTTTGGACTACTAACCAGAGTGCCCGGGTATGAATCCTGGGAAGACCTCTAGGTACCGCCAACTTCACCCAAGATGTGTAAATTTTCGGGTGCCAGATCAGGAGGCACAGAGAGATGCACTGCCCCCCCTTCCTTGTGTGTGAATTTCCCACGTCGTTGGGCTTAGCATTAGGCCAGCTCGACCCTCAGGTATCAAGACTGCCTTCGGGGTGGTAACTGTGATTTTTGATGTGGTCAAAAATGATGCTACTTACTCGTTCAATATCCTAATTGGGTCTTATAGTTCAAGAGTGGTAGATTTAAAACTAAGCTTTCCAGTGAGCACCGAAAAATTGATGATAATTAGTGCATGTGTACAAATATGCCTTGCATGAAACCGTTGCCATTATTAGCGTTTTGATAAGACACACTTATGG
Source organism: Hetaerina titia (assembly GCA_037158775.1). Lineage (NCBI taxonomy): Eukaryota > Metazoa > Arthropoda > Insecta > Odonata > Calopterygidae > Hetaerina > Hetaerina titia. The sequence continues at coordinate 38,507,749 of CM073768.1, read as the reverse complement.
GTAATATTTTAAATTGGGGACATAAATATTAGCAGTAACTGAACATTAGTTTTCCATCTGTATAATATCTCGAAACTTTTCTTTTACGCATGGTTAGCAAACTAGATCCTGCCACATGAGAGTGTTCTACCTCTTAAATGTAAGTAATATATCAACATAATAATACTTACTTAATCAGTCCAAGAGTTCGTTCCCTAATATATTGATACTAATAAACTAATTCCCAATAAATATTGATACTTTACCCCTCCCATAATCCGTCTTTTTCAAATGGGTTAATCCAACCGTTTAACACGACATTTATATTTTTAATTCCAACGAACTAATTTTACACTTTTAAAAGTCAGGGAACTGCCAAACACTGCAGCAGGCATTCATTGTGGCAAGGAGTTTGGTGGTAGAGAAAACTTCCATGTCTTAAGCTCTTCAAAACAAAGACACGGGTCCATCTATCTGCTTCCCCAATTCTAATTTTCTCCGTTTTCAGCAATCCATCGTCCGATGTCCCGTCTTTCCTTGCCCGCCTTCCTGTCCGTTTCCCCCTGCCTGTCCCTCATTTCCTCACGCCCCTCCCTCCCCCTCGCACCCTCGTAGACCCTCTCCGTAAAACACCCGCCTTGTCGCGCGCCCCCCGTCCTCCCATCCCACACACACCCCCGCATCCCCTGCCATTCGAATACTGCGAGCGCCCCCCTCCCACCCACCCAACTCACCCATTCCTGCCTTCCCGGTCCCCGCTGCGCTGTGCCATGTCAATTGACGTTTTTAAGTGGCCGGGATGAGGGCGTTTGGACGGAGGAGGGGATGGGGAAGGGGTGGGAGCGAGGACGGGCGGGGGCGTGTGTGGTTTGGGTGAATGGTTAGGGGGGAGAGGGTGGAAGGTGGAGTTGGGCGGGTGGCTGGTTGCCCATTGGGATGGGTGGGAGGATGTGGAGGGGGGTGGAGTGTGGGGTGGCCGGGCGGTAGAGGTGGTCGGTGAGGAGGGGAGAGGGAAGGCGTAAACTCGAGAGAGAGAGAGAGAGAGAGAAAGAGGGCGGAGGTGAGGAGGGAAAATATCCAGCAACCCTCCTTCGGGAGTCGAACAGAAGTTTCACACTCATTTTATTTCGGAAAGTAGTTGTGACATTTTAAGTGCGTCCCTTACATGTCATACTATGAGTGTGTGTACGCTATTTTCAGCTCCGTTATCAACGTCTGGCATCCGCAGTGCATGAGGAATGCGAACCTACGATTTTTGTTTAGGAAAGCCTGTAGTTTACCGACAATGGCAATTTTCAATCCTTGAATTGGTGGCAGAAAGTACAGCGAGCACTTTAAAATTTTGCTATCAGAGATTTCATTTTTGACATGAAAGGGCAATTTTAGGATCTTCTTTTTCATAACTTTTTTTCATTTGTCAAAACCTTTTATGCGTAAATTATGCGTGGTTACATCGAAATGGAGGAACCGAAGGTGAAATTCCATGAGAAATGCAGGGCATCTTTCATTAGAAAGTAGCTTTCCTTCCACTGATACTTACTTTTACAGATCGGCATTCCACCAAACAGGAAATACGTCACGACCTCTTATGGCCACTTCATCATTCACATTCGGAAAGAAATTATATTAATTCTTACGGTGCTACGAGCAAAAAAATTCCTAATGTAAATTAAATGTATACCAAATGTGCTCAGAGCGCGCGTCGAAGGTAAACCTTTCCCCTCATAAAATTAAATATAAATAGAATATTGTTCAGTCTATCAAATCTGAATATTATCTTCAAATGGCAGCTATGAGAAGGTTTATTCAACCCATTTAGTCGTCATTTTGTTAAAATAGAAACACCTAAGCTAAAAGAGTTTTTATTTTCTTTTTCAGATTATTTTCCTTTTTAAGGATTGAAGTTGTAACCCGTAACTCACTTTCCAGATTAGTCAGAAATTAGGCTAGCGAAACGAAATCTCTCTTGTCTCCTCCAAATCCAATTTGTAAGTATAAATTTCTAAACACTTCATGAAAACATTAAAAAGTTCTATTTCATTGGTTGACTACGAACCCCTATTCGATATTCATACATTTACCTTAAAATACGATCTATGCATTACGTTTCATGCATAAGAGAGACAAACGTAATTTTCTAGGGCTTCAGTAATGGATCTTCTAAGTTCAGGCTTGTGAGAAAATATTGAATACACTTTATTTCCAGCTTAAATAATGAGTTGATGTATTTAAATCGAAAAATACCTAGAAAATATCAGTGCGCAGCCTTAACTCATGTACGCGCAGCAGTGAAATCTGTTATTCTTTGATTTCTATGTACATGGCTGTCGCCCCGCAGTAGACGTGCATATGAGTTCGATTTGAAATCAATACAATCGTGTGACAAAGCAAGTTTTTCAGTTTTACGCCAACGAAATTTGAAATTTAAAAAATGCGAGGAAAATTGTTTTTATTGTTTCCAATTGATAATTCGAGTAAAATATGTGTCTTTCTTTTGTTGCACCTACAGTAGGAATCGATTGATAAAGACGGAAATATTAACCTACAATCCTTCAACGTTCTCGGGTAGAAATGACTAAAATATTTTTCAATTTCAAGTGCGACGTGACAGCTAGCGAAACATCTTCGAACTTAGAGATGTTTTTTCTGAAACAAAATAAAAATACCTCAGAGACATTATCTATTAATTATGCATATTTTATGCCTAATTCGTAAATTCTTACACATATATCAAACCGCATTTGTTTTAGAAAAATATATGAAGAGTGAGCACAATTTCAATCCAGAGCGTAAGGGGAAAGGATAATTTTTATTACCTAGTTTTGCAAATGCGGGCATAGTCGATGGGAAATTGAAGATTTTATTTCTTTATGGAAAATTAATGCTTTGAAGAGATTCTTAAAGAAAGGTATTCATATTCAGAGAATAGATCAAAAATTCATCTCTGAGCGAGAGAGAAATTTTGTCGACATATTCCGCCACTTCCATCCTGTTAATTTGTTCATCATTACTTAACTTCCTCAGTGGAAACTCTGGAAGATAGTGTTAACAAGAAACATTCAAGAGGGATTGCCCAGTAGCTATCGAAACAATGGTAATCCACAACTGGGGGCTTAAACCACCTAGTTCATTTCCCAATCTGATGCCCAAGAAAGAGAAATGTCGATAAGGAATTCCAATTCCTAAGATATGTGAAAGCCATGCATGTTTACATTACATTGTTTGGATTCTGGCGAAGTCGGACAAACGTCTCACTCACTCTGGTCAAAGTTATCGCCAAATGGAAGGGGGATAGTAATTTTCGTACGCATGGAGGGCGTAGTGGTTCATTTTTATGCCCCTCTTTTTCCATGAACGAATGCAGCACCACCTTCTCTATCCGCCTCAGCAATTTTCGTTGAATTTGTAAATACCCCCACATTCTTCGATCACCCCATTTCTAAACACACAGCTTCTCGAAATCATTCCTTGGATTATTGCCCTACCGTAATACCAATAGAAGTTCTGCCAGAATCAGCAGACAATGAGGTGAGAACCCCGGCGTTGGTTCATATTCAGGCTAAAAAGGCTTTTTTTTTCCCATTACAACACTGTTAAGTCGGTTCTTTCTCCTAGGACGTAATTCTTCTCCATCCGACGATAGTGACGCGACCACCGCAACTTAAAATTTCTCCGTGGGTGTCCTTATTTATTTGTTTTTCTTTTTAATAGAGTCTTTTATAGGTACTGCTTGGAGAGTGGAGAGTATCATTCAGTATGGCCGTCTCGTATTTTGCCATATAATCGCAGATAAGAAGTGAAGTGTGAGCTGAAGTGTTGTCGTGATGCAGCAGTCAGCTCTCGTTTTCCTCAAACCTACTTGTTGTTCTCCTTTTGCGTACACCAGTACTCAAATGCCATACAACCTCCAGGAACTCTTCGGTCACGCGAAATAAATTCATAATGGACGACATTATTCCAATTTAAAAAAAACACCGAAATAAATTTCACGATTGACCGACTCATGCCAGTTTTTTGGCTATGGTGATCCTTTCCCCATCCATTCTGACGATTGCAATTTAGTTTTGACATCGTAGCCGTAAAACCAAATCTCATCTCCTGTTATGACGTTTGTTAAAACATTTTCATCGACATTGGTATGGCCAAGAAGGTTTCTGACTTATGTCAACGCAATATTTTTTATCATAGGTTAGCAAACGCGGCACAAATTTTGCGGAGACGCGTGATGAGTTTTTATGTCAAAATGGCATGATTCTGTTCCAATTCCCGCTCTGTCAGCAATATTTCAAACATTTAAACGGTGGTCTTCCCGAGAAATCTTAGCAAGAACTATATCATTGTTAACTTGGTTTGTCGAAGCGTAATGTCGTCCAGGTCCGGGATGTTCATCTGTTGATTTTCTGATCCTTTAAACGAGCCGTTCGTAGTGATGCACTCTGCTCATTATATTTCCTAAATGGTTAATGAAGCAAACCATCTTTCATCTAGAGGTTTCTGGTAGTATTAAATGGTACCTGTGTGTGGTAGACAAGGTGCCTGAAACGTATTGTGCAACCTAAAAGTTTTTCTGATACAATTCGAGTAAATTCAGAGTTTTTAGTTCTTAATATGTTAAATTTTAGATTTATTTGATTTATTTTACTTTTTAATTTAATCTATATTTCCTAATTAATAAGGTTGATTCAACATTTTTGTTTAAAAATTTGTATTCCATGTTTGTAGTGATCCTCTTGGTTAACTTTTTGTAGATTTCCCCGCATTGGAAGTTAAAATGAAGCTTTCCATCAAAAACCGTTGATAATATTATACCATTGGGACACCTAGTTTCATGACTCCTTTTTGTACACAATGTTATCTCTAGACGACCACCTTTTGCCGAATGAGAAATTGCTAAGGTAAGATAAGAGGGGGCAATCAGCTAACTTTCCTCTTTCGGATACCGTTTACTCGGATCATGAGTTTCTGAATCGAGAACTCCGATGTAATATTATCATGGCTTAGATAGTGAGGCTCAAAGCCTTTGAAAAGTGATGCAGTGACTTAATCGGTAAACTGCTGTTGGTGGGAGATCCTCGACGATTATGGACATTCCTGGAACGTCGCGTTCCTCACCCTCTTCCAGAAGAGAAGTGCCAGCCGAACCGTTTTCGTTCATCCCCATTTCTGAGGATTCAGGTAGCGTTGGTGAAAAATATTATACAATAGTCTCCTGATTCTGTTCACGTGGAAAATGTCCATGCGCCTGCGTGACGCCCTTGGAGTTGAGGTCCTAAACCCACGCTAATCTTCCTCTCTTCTTACGTGCGTCCGTCTCACTAGAATTTAGACTCACTAGACAATAGATTTCACTAAGAGAGTCCCGTTGTAATAGAGTTTTTCCCAACTCCTTAGACTTTACTGTACTTCATTTTTGAAATTGTTTTGGAAGTTCGTTCTTGTCATTATAATACACTTAATTTGTTTGAAAATAATGAAAAAGTGCTACAACCAATAATTTCGCGTTATCTTGCGAAATCTTTTGATCACTTGACTTTGATAACATTTTATATTTAGATAAAATTAGTGATTTCACAGAAAATCGAAAATTATCTTTGCAATGAAAAAGTCTTTGCTACACAATGATGCTATAAATCGGAAGGGATCCGGGTTCGAATCCCGGTCAAGGCGAATGATTTTTACTCTCTGAAATGGTTGCATTATAATGCACACATATCGGGTGACTCCGTTAAAGTTACTGTTACAGTTTCTTGAAATTTGTCTAAGGTATGAACAGCCTAAGTGTTTGAAATTGGCTTTATTAACATCGTGGACTGTGGCGCGTCGCGCACGACTACGAATGCCTGTGACATTGTATGTACGGTATTTCGTCATAACATCTTGTTCCTTTAAAGCCCCCAAAATTTCAGAGTGTAAGAGGACGTCTCGGTAGCTTAATTGGTTAAAGCACTCGGCCGGATATCGAGGGATCCGGGTTCGAATCCCGGTCAAGGCGAATGATTTTTACTCTCTGAAATGGTTGCATTATATCGGAAGTAAATCTTTAAACATTGTGCATTCAATCATTTATCACAATGCAGTATTATCATATGGTATATTTAAATTACTTTAGATTTTGGGTTTATTATCTTTAACAATACGATCATCTAAAGCTGCTTATGAACGAACTTCACTTTAATGGTTTCAGGTTCCACTTTGTGAAAATTCATGATCACGGAATAATTAAACTGTTTATTTTTTGAAAGATACCTAATTTAAAAACCGTTCATTATTGTACAAGCAAAACACTTCGATTTTACCATTATGTCTTAGTAATTTTAAGGATTACATATATTTGGTGCCAATATTTATCAAATTAGCACTTGGAAAACTTAATGCTTGGAAGTATCTCAAAAATGTGAAGGAAATATGCTATTGAATTAGTTAGGCCCCTCATAAATATTCTGTGTGAATGTAGGATCCTTGTCCGGGAGAATAGATTCAAAAATTGAATCAGATGTAAAGAAAGGACGGACAGTTCCCGAAAACTATTATGAAAGAGCAGAGAAATCATTACTGCGGAATAGGAGTCTTTTAAGGCAGGAAAACTCAAGTTTTGGATTTAATGTATTGCGAAAGTATCACTTGCGCTAAGTATTTTTATGCACTGTTGTCAAGAAATGATCAAAGTCTTATAATAAACATTGGATGGCCCAGAAAATTATGAAAAAATGAGATAGATAGAAGCCGAACGATCAAAGGATTTGATTTTCCTCCGGAGCAGCGAGAAAGAGAGAGACAGATCAACGTACACCTTTGCCCCTTCTTACCGTTCCTTTTCTAGATAGGCAGAGCAAAAGAGCCTAAATTTAAATTAATTCAGGAAACTTCAGCCAAACCATTAATGGATAAACACCGTTTTACTGATTTATCTCATGATACGTAATAATATCTTGTCTTGAGTGTCTCTTAGACTTGTACACACATAGCACTCTGGGACTATCCATTCATCTCAAACCAGTAACTCCTCTCTCATGTGTCTATATTTGATGTTTCGATCCTCTTTCATTCCCTGAGAATAATTGGTTTAGGGTAGTTGTAGTTTTTCATACTTGTGCTTGTCTGCTGCCGGGGTATCTTATCAGCATTCTTTAATCACCCAGCCATTCCTAACCTTATCTCACCTATTTTTACCACAAACACTACTCAAGTACTAAATGTTCGTTACAAGCACGGGTGATAATGAAAAACTTAGTCTTGCTTCCCGGTTTATCAATACTCACCTCTTTATTTCATCCGCTTCTCTTGGCTGATACACTTTGAGATTGGAGAGTTATGAGGGCTACTTCAACCAATTGAATCGTTTCAGAATCTGCTGCCATTATGAGTAATTTATCGATCGTAAAGGGCTTCTATTAAGTCACCATTCGACCAATGTACTCCAACATTCTGCAGGACTTCAATCATTTTTTACATTCCACCCTATAGAACGCTGATCTTGAAATGGAGGAAGTAAAAGATATTCCAAAAAAATTTCGTTATTTATTACTTTTGCTCTTCTTTTAATGATAAAGCGTCGTGCATTCGCTTTCTATTTCTAAAATCCAACTCATTTTTGCTTAGCTACTCGTTTTTACTATGCATAAAATGTTTTTTGGTGGGCCTACCTGCTCCGCGTGCCAAATTAAGCTCACATGCACCAATAACCCTTAAATACTCCTGCTTTAGCAATTTTCTAAACGGAAATGAAAAGTGTTCAAGCGATATATTCTGGCTGAATCATATTGTTACGAGCAAGTTAAAAAAATGCAATTTTAACTAAACCCATTAGTTATTATGCGGAGACACAATATTCCAAATCCTTTGTTCGCATTATTTCCTGAATTGCTTTTTTCATTGACGTCAATTTCAGAAAACTGAAAGATTTCATATATTTCCTTTTTCCCTAAGTTGTCTCAACTTCTCTAAGTAGCCGAGGATGGAATTTAAATATTTTTGGTCCTTTCTTAAAGATGCCCTTCTGTTACATTTATATTTCGATTACTTACAGATGATGATAGAGATAGTTGTGAAAGTGACAGCCATGAAACTACAGAATATATCCCTGAGGTAAGTTTTCCTTGGTCCCTTCTATTAATATTTGAAGAGCAAATTTCCGTTCATGACTCTTCCATTGTGGACTAAAATTCGTCTTCGAGAATAAATGATACCAAAATATAAACTGCTAACGGGTTACATCTGGTTATGGGAACTAGTTAATTACTAATATTACCAAATTTCAAATTTATAGCTTGTCTAAAAGTATTATGATAATCTTTGTGCCTGATGAAGCAACTTTCTTGTGCAACTAAACATTGCAAGGATTTAGGTTTATAAGAAATTCCCCAGTCAGTATTCCCTAGTCCACTTTTCAAAAGCCCTGCTTCTCTAATGATTGCATAAAATGATGCATTCCACGCGGAGATCGTAGGATTTTGCAATCATTTGATAATGCTAGGGTGGATTTCGAATATGGTTGCGGATGGAACGTGTGACTCAGCGTGACCCAGTGTAAGCGCTTATAAAGGTGATGAAATAAGATTTAACAATTAATCCGCACCTATAGACTCTCCGCACGGCAAGAAACTACACGATGGGCCGTACGCAGCCACATTCGAATGCTACTCTATCATTCCACTCGGTGGTTTTCTCTATTCTGGTTCATAATATTTAAGAGAAAGTAAATTACTGACCCGGGCCAATTTAAAATTAAATCTTCCCTGACGAATGTTCTGCATTCAATACCTATCTCACCTATCTTCATATTCTTGCCCGAACCTCCTTTGAGAGGTTTAACTCGGGTCACTCAGAAGATTATTCCCGCTCTCGGTTTGAGAACAGGGTTGATCTTAGAAAATTCGATGAGATGTATTTTTATTCTGATATAGTCTTACCCTTTGCTCTTAAGGCATTGCCGGAGGGAAGTAATGACCTCCACATCAAGGTGTTGGATAATGATCCGAATGCCGTGAGGGACTTGTTAAACAACAACGTGGACGTCAACACAATAAATTCTAAGGGTTGCCCTCCTCTACTCTACGCGGGTACCACACTGATGGCTGATGACACAGATGGCATCCGGAAGTATGAAGAGATAGTGGCAGCCCTGGTTCATTCGGGGGCCGACTCGAGCGTGGTCGGAGAGGTCTCCGTACGCTGTAGGATGTGCGATCAAGACCGAGGCTCCACGCGTTCGGGACAGAATTTCAGGACAACTGCCCTACTCACGGCTGTCGCCCTCCGCTCTGTTCTCGCCGTTGGCGTACTCTTGGGGGCTGGTGCCAAACTCATGCAGAGGAGGGCTTCGGGCATCACTGCAACCCACCAGGCAGCCAGCTCTGGTTCCAAAGTGCTTCTCCAGTCTGTGCTCGACCCGAACAGTTGCAACAGAGAACTTTTGCTGAATCAGATAAATGACAGGGACGCTAATGGCTGCACTCCTACCCATTATGCAGCTGAATCTGGGTCCCATGAGTGTGTCGAGCTCTTGATTAAACTGGGGGCAAATCTGAGCATAAAGAATAATTCGGGAATCAGCGTAATAGAGGCCATACTGGTCCTAATACCTCGCCCCAAGTCCTTTCTGCTCTCTGTGCTCGATTCTTGTATTTGCGGGAGCCAGAAGATAGAACCCGGGAAGAGAGGCTACATAGTGAGGTTGGATTTCCGCATGCTTTGTCCTGAACAGTGCAAGACCCAGACTGACGTTCTAAGTGCCATTTTCACGTCCCGTCATCTCCCGAGAGAAATGTGTCGCAGTATTTTCAAGCATCCTCTTGTTGAGGCTTTTGTTTACTACAAATGGCACAATCTACGACATTTTTTTCTGGGAATACTCCTGGTGAACTTGTTATTTGTTCTTACTCTTACGGCTTTTGTTTCCATGCTGTTTTATTATCGCGTAGGTAAAGAGGTAATGGTGATCGGTCTGGTTCGATATGGACACTTTATTATAGCTCTTGTTGTTATTCCAGTTAATGTAGGACAATTTGTCATACGTTTTGGCTATTACATTAGACACTATGAAGCTTGGACCCATTTACTTAGCGCAGTAATGTCTATTATCTGGACCATTGCGAGTATTTTTCAGTACTATGGGATTTATTGTGGTGTTGAGGCACCACATTGGATGAGAAACTTGCTTGCCCTGCAGTTACCTCTTGCGTGGGCTGGACTAATGCTAATACTAGGGAGACTGAATGTAGTGGGTTCCAAGGCAACGATGTTTGGCTTTGTACTAAAAAATGCTCTTCTCACTGTTGTCGTTTTAGGGTTCATTATCGTTGGCTTTTCAATGAGTTTCTTTATTCAGTTCTATGACACTTCGCCTGAAGTCTTTGGCAATCCTTGGCTCTCTTTTGCTAACACATTGGTGATGATGACTGGGGAGTATGGATACATGGATTTATTTGGCACCGAAGAAAAGATCGAAAATCTCCCAATAGTTAGTCGGGCTATATTTCTTTCTTTTGTTTTGGTGGCAACCATTGTACTTATGAATTTAATAATTGGCTTGGCTGTGTCTGACATACAATCCCTTTCTGATGAAGGGGAGTGGCGATGTATCAAGAAAAAAGCTGAATCGGTGGATTTGCTGGAAAACTTCCTTCCAGATATTGCTTACCGTGGAAAATTGTCACGTAACGTTAAAATTCCTGTGTATGGAAAGCCAAAAGATAAAGGATACGAAAAAACCAAAGTTTTACCGAAAAGAACTCTTAAAGCTCTGGTGAAAGTTGCAACTAGAGAAAAAGCAAGAGAATTAGCTAGGAGGAGCCAAACAGCGAAAGAAATCTCCATCACGTTCCCACATGCGCCAGAAGGAACACTCAAGCATGAAGTTTTTAACACTATAGATGTATTTATGCAACAAATTACTCATGTGTTATCTTCACATGCAATAGAAGCTTGTGCAGATGTTGAAGTTCCTGGAATTATAAGATCCAAAAAGAACCGTCTTCAGACCATTGCAAGGAAAGTTATGGAGCAAAAGGAAAGATTCCGATCACATCAAACAGAAGATGAGTGAACATTCCAAAGAGGATGACGTGTACTTTTCCATTGAATGATTAACTTCATTACTTTTAAAGAAACATATTCGTTTTTATTTGAACGAAAGAGGTATATCTTGAGTGATTTGAAACCGAGTCTCCCTATCTAGTTGCCTATCGCTCTACCGACTTGGTCACATACAATACAAATGCCACAGTTATAACCACTTCCACTTCCATGAGTACATCTTGAATTTTTCTTAAATCTTTTTATTCTCTTCCAATTTTAATTGCTCATGGAATTAAATGCATGTGAAAAATTCAGCAGTCTCACTGACTCATCTTTTAGCACATTAATACGTATTTAGACATATTTTATACACATATACAGAATTTTCTACTAACTTTCACTTCATGCCCGTACATATGTGATACCAGGATGTACATTGGAAGATGTCTTGTGTTTGCGTACGCCTTGGAATTTTTCCAATATTACAAAAACTAAGGATTGACGTTTGTAGTATGCTAATATAAAAGCCTATATTGTGCTTTCATTGTTATTTTCACTTTTGAGGAATGTGATTTATTCAAAGTGAATAGCATGTGGAATCTTAAAGAGGTTTTCGATTCTTATTCATACTTCCAATGAGGAAAGTTATAATGAATCACTCATAATAAAGTCTCAAATTTCAGTACCATAAATAGGATTTTAAGTGACAGATTTTGGGTGATCTGTAGGCACAACACCTACTCATGAACATTACTAAATCTCAACATCTAGTGAACACAAGTCAGGTTTATTCAAATGAAGATGTTGAAAACATTACCATGAATAAACCTTTATCCAGTTCCTGAGAGAAATTTAATTTCTTTCATGCTCGAATTTAAAACAAGCATGAAATGCTTGCATTTGTAATTCCAAATGAATATGAAATAAATTTAAAAATTTAGAAAACCTCATGCTTTTGAATTTCACATTACCATTTTTTATTTTTAAAAAATAATATTTACACCTTGTTAGAGCTCTGCAATGAGAAGAATATGGTATAACACGAGCTTAAATGAATATAGAGCAAAAAATCTAATTTGTGGAAGAAAAAGGCCATAAGGCAGATTTGCTCTGGAAGGAGAGAAATAAGAACAAGTAGAAGCATTCACTTACCTCAGAGGGACCATAGCATGATATGAAAAAAATTGATGGATATTAAGAGTAAAATAGATCAAGAAAAGGAGGCATTAGTGAGGAGACGTTTTACTACAAGTTCATAGAAGATGTGACTTCAAGGAAGAAAACCACTTGTAAAATAATTCGCGTGCATTGTGGTATTGTGTGGATAAGAGACAGGATCATAAGAAACGTAGACGAGAGGTAAACATAATACCTACTTGAATACTAGATGCTCAAACATGAATGCTTAAGATCAAATGGACAAGTAAAAGAAAAAGTAAGAAATAAGGAGTATGCAGGAGAATAAGAAGAGGAAAAGAACATCTAAAAGAAAATAAGAACCAGATTGATTGGAACCACATTGAGACATTAAATTTGAATAGAATGTAATAGAAGAGAAAATACGAGGAAAGTTCCACGGAGGGAGGACCAGAGCATACATCAACCAAAAAAGGAGGGATGTAGGACAGAAGAGCTATGAGAATTCAAGAATACAAGCATGCGATTGGGAAAAATAAATAACTGCAGTATACACATCTTCGAGTTGAAGAACTGATGATGAGGAATCCAACACTAACACATCATAAATCAGGTCACAAGAAACGTCCTTCCATTGCCAGGAGGAAAATTGTTCAAGCGACAATTTTAAGACTCCTCTTTTTTTTAAAAAGGACCTACCCAATTATAAACAGTGTTCCTGTGGAAGTTGCGATTTAAATTACACACATCGCAAAGAGTTCTTGGAGAAATTTAGTTCATTTTCTCACTCCCTTCATTCCTTATAACCAATACGACTATAGTTTTTCCGACTGAATGCTCGATTTTGATGGTGTCTATCCATTTTAAGCCATAGCATTGCAGGTGCTTATTCTGGTTGGCAGCATGGGGTACACAATATGCAGTGTAAATGAGACCTATATCATGCAATATCATTGTCGAAATAAAGTAATGGATTAGTATTACAACTACCACAATTGATCTACTAAATTAAAGGATGTAATTAGACATAGCGGCTGAGTGAGAATACATTCTGAATAAGTTAATCACCCGGAAGGCCACGTATACTGCTTCTCCTGGGAATAGGCATAATCAGCTCTCTCTTGTGATACTTGTTTTGCCATTCTGAAATATTTTGCTGCAGCCACATTGACGGTTGAAAACCATTATTAGTATTCACTTCTCTATTAATACAATAAGCAAAAACAATTCCTTTGCAGCTTGTAACCTTAAGTTCTTCGGCACCTTTGGAGCATAAAACAGAACACACCTCACCATTTCACTCCTCGGAACCTACATGAGTAGCCACTCCCCCTTTGAGTCAAAGTCGGGTTCCTGTTGGAACTCAAGTGTTTCTCATGACTGGCAAGCTCCTTACTCATACGAGCCTAAGAATTCTCATTGTGTCGTAGAGAGGGCCCTTCTCAAGTTGAGTCCCGACCCTTACTCATGTAGTGAATGCCTTTCCAAGGCCCTGGTCTTTCCATATGTACAACTTCAGGTAATTGCTCGAATCTGCTTTTTCATCTTTGAAATCACATGATTATTGACATCTTCTCATTCCTTCAACATGAATTTGGCAGTGCATTCGGTTACTTATCACTTTCTGCACTCTGAAATACCATATTTTCCATGGCTCATAACTTTTGATAAATGGGAAATAATAGATTAAGAGAGATCTGATGCAAATATTTATATCTTTCTTCTCTCATATGCAAAAATAATTACACAAGCAGCACAATAACTCCGCCTTTCCAATTTTGCCTATGACAATCAATTCTAATATAATCAAGCGAAATATACGAAAGAAGTCAGCGACAATGAATGGCTTTCTCTTTCGTCCCTACTCGTGCCACTCTTGTAGCTCCAACTTACAACAGAAGCAATCAACTTTCCATAGAATATAGGAATGTGCAATGTAGAAGGAACAAAAAATCTATACCTTGAGCAAAACCCCTGCAATCAGAAACAATCTCGAGCGAAAGTCCTGAATGCAATCATAAACATCTGCTTACTTAGAATACTCTAGTAATTCTCCTTGCCAAATGCTCAAAATGCACCTCGCAGGTCATGATCCACAAGTAAGTAGGTGCTATCTGTGATCAAGGTCCATTAATAGGTACTATTTCTTCTGATTTTAGTGATTATCGTATGGATGACCATTAATCTTTAATTGACTCTCAGTATTTATGGTCAAACTATTCTCTGTTACCATGAAACCATAGGGCAATCGTCACTATAAAACTCCTCAAAGCTACACTAAACCCTCTGAGGCTTGAATGTGGACAATATGTAGATTGCCAATGTGCTTGAGACATAAAATGGTGGGACAAAACTTTAACTGAGATAGATCAGCTATGGTAGTAGCATGGTTCATGAGAAGCTAACCAAGCCTCTGGTTTCCATCATATTGAGGTCTCCTCACATCAACTTGTCCTCATGCTGACCTATTCTGATTCCCAATCATGACATCTGTCAGTCATCTGGTTATCCCATGTTGCTTTGAACTGCTTGTTTACCATCAAAAGAAAGTTATGAGTCTCTTACAAGATCTCTCTTCCAAAACAAATTATCTTATGGAATAAGATTCATGACCACCAATTATCCACATCCACTCATAAACTAAATGGTCAATTTACTTTTAGCTTTTCCTTTCAAAAGTGGCTGAAAGTTGTGAAAGAAAATAGATATTTTCCAGTTTCATATCATACCTCCTTAACTTATTGCCACTTTTTAAAAGTATCAAGTCAATATTAAAGCAATGGTGATTTACTGAACAATTTAATGCATTTAATTGCTAATGAATTGCCAAAATGGCATATCATGCGATAACATTTTTCCTATCCTTTTAGCAACTAACTTTTAGAAATTTACAAATACTTTCATTGTCAGAATTATCAAGAAAAAAATTTCATCAATTTAAAATGTGATTTCATGTTACATTTTATTTGTTTTTTTAAAGAAGGGTAATAAGTTATGCAGTTTCATATTGCAGCATTTTATTTATTCTATTTTTCAATAAGATAAAAATGAAATCAATAGAAAAATGTATGAGTACCTGGCATTAATATATAAAAATACCATCAATTTCACTATCCTATCCACTGTCAGCAAAAATATGTTCTAGTGGTGTCGTTTTTTGGGAAGAACTTATAAAAAGGACAAAAATGAAAAGAAAAGGTTTTTTAAATAATTTTATTTATTTAATTATAACATATCACAACTGTACAAATATAATTATAAATTAAATATTCTAGATTAACTTGTGTAAAAATAAGCATGACCATACGTTGTATAATGAGTGCCCAAATCTGTTAATTGCTCAAAGCAATATTACCTAATTAAAGAGTTAGAACTTTTTTCATTTTAAAATAATTTTCATGTATACTACATATTATGTATGGTACAGCTCCCAGCTATCTAATTGAATGGGCAATTCATTTAAGCTCTTATGATGGGATAAGGGTGCATTTATGAATAGTAAGTAGCTGCTCCTCTACCCCTGATGGCCATGCCTATAATCTATTTTCATGAAAATTGAAGTCAATGACTTCTAGGTGAGTATTCTTGAGTTGAAGTATTTTCTACTATTTGTAATGTTGTGAAGTAAATGGATCTGAAGATCAATGATTCTAAATACTATATATTCTTTATGGGCAGTGCCATTATGGTACATTTGTACAACTTAAGTTGGAGGGGCTAAACACCTGCAACACTCATTATTCATAAGTACATACTCGTGACATGATGATTTCATGAATTTATAGTTGAAGCACAAATCAATTATTTACTTCCAATGAATAAGGGCTTGAAACATGAGTTCCATATTTCTGTGAACTTATTCTTCATGAACTACATGAGCTTTAATGGAATGCTGTTCAACTTGTCACTAATAATACTGTTCTTGGTTACCGATTCAGTATTAACCTAAAACTCTAGGCCATAAAGATGCATGCATTGACCTTGTGCTTGCTGAATACTTTTTTACAGTTAGAAGGAACCAGCCTCCTTTTAGTAACTTTTGTTTATTTTAGGGAGAGTTCTCACTTGGCCGATATGTATCACGACTCTCTGATGCTTCCCTTTTCTTTTCCTTGGCTCTCCTAAAAAAGAATAATTTTCATTAGTGTGAAGAACTTACACCATAAACATGGAAAAGGTATCAGATAGAATTAAGTCTCACATAAATCCACATCTACACATATACCAAATGGGGAGTGTTGCAGGGAGTGCATGCACCAAGTGGAAAGGGTAAGGGATAAGGGAGGGGCAGGATGTTTAAGGTGTGAGGGAAAGGGATAAAAACAAGTCTCCACCAACAATAATTTCAATCTGGAATGTCTTTTCATTAATCCACTTAAACATTTTGTTTCATCCCTTTTTTATAAATAATTAGTGCACCATATCACGAACAAAGAGCTGTGGAATTCATTCTAAGCTTGAAGAGCTGTAAATATTACCAGAATACTATACACAACAAATGCTGCTTCAATAACTTTTAAATGAACAACATAACTTAGCAAAGATTACTTTTACATAAAATGAACCATGCTCTCAGCAGCATAGGTAATTTGTTTTCTGGGATAGAATCAACTGTCCTCAGACTTAAGATTATTTGATTACATGCATTTATCTAGATAGAATCTTGAGTGACTTGTAGTCATTCTTTATCATGACATAAATCTTAAATTGGCATGGTACAGATTTTTAAATTTTGAAATACAACCCTACCATACTTCTACCCTATAAGGCACTTCAACCTGTATTGCCAAAAGAATAGAATTGAATTAAATTCTGAATATAATTCGATTTTCAGGAATAAATGTTAAATAAAATCAAATAAAATGAAACAAAAACATATTTTCCTTTGAATGCTTTAATTTGTCATCTAATTAGAGCTCATAAAGATGACTCTAAGTTAGAGCATAGTCTGAAAGAAAATATGTTAGACCATAACAATTTTCCAACAGTAGTTTGCTGATTTTCCAATACCTGATGCGAATGTTTTTGTTTTTCTTTTATTCTCTATCAATGATACTTCACCATGCAATAATTACCCAGAGATACATTTCTTCCATTATTTAAAAAGGCATTTTGAAAAGGTTAATGTATACCATGATCTGTCAACATAAAAGCTTCTTGAAATGGTAAATGGTAAAAATTGAGTAATGCAGTGAAAATGATCTATATTTTATGTTTAAAATCTCTTAATTTATTTGAGCAACTAATATATCTAAAGTGAGTTAGCTTAATTCAGTGACAGAACTGGCAAAAACATAGGTTCAGATGAATCATATTCTATTGAAGCACATAAGTAGTTTTATGTAGTACACATGCTTTAGTAGCACACATCTTAGTAGCACACATGTTTTATGTCCTGATTTTTGAAATGATTAGAGTGCTGAATGGTGATGTATACATGATCCTTGCTGTAGGTACTTGATGACTAGCAAATTCCTTAGTTGCCCATGTTCTTCTCTTTTCCTAGACCAGCCTAAATAAGCTTCACTGAGTAGCTATTTAAATGGACTGTGCACTGAATTACATTGTGCAATTAAATTGTATTATTCATTTCAATGAGTAAGTCTGAAGTTATCAAACAGGTTATCAGTTTCTTTAAAGCACTCTTCAGGATTTCCTTATGAATGTGTCAGTTTAATCCATTCAGTAAATTTGATCTCTTTATTTTCAACTGACTACATTTTCCCATAAATAATTATTCAGAAATCTTATGGGCTCTATGTGAGCTATCCGTCCTAATGGAATACAACTTTGAAGTGGTGGTAGGGTTTGTGTGTTCTGATGATTCCTAGAGTTGTGCTGGCAGGACCAATGATATTTGCTCCTGGTAGGGTCACCTATGCCAGGTCTATTGAAGGTTAGGAGCCAGATGAAAGTTAGTCTGCACAGAGTCTGTTCCTCAGTGAGGCGGCTGCAAAGGCATCTGACTCCAGTGGGGTAGCCATTGAGTGATAGTGTCATGTTAAAAACTCTATTGAGGAAGGCTACTGGAAACCACGTCAATCATTAATTCCAAGAATGCCATGATGGATGCTATAGAGAAAATGAGTCCTGACAACTATGGGACTTGTCCCAATCAGCTGGGCGTCATGCCCAGCAGTTGGGGAGGCAAAGCTTCCTCAGATATCATCTCCCAAAATCCTAGCAAAGGAAAACAAACACAGCACCACAGAAGATGCAGAAAATGACCGAATTAGTTAAATATTTTAGGGCTGTGTGAGGTGATATGGAAGGATGCTTGACTAGATGAAAATATCCAGAGGCATCATGGCAAAGTGGTGGTTTTACCATGACAATGCTCCTTTACATACCACCTTGTTGTGAAACAATTTTAAACAAAAATGGTATAATCATACCTCCTCTCCTGCCCTATTAAGGCGATTTTATCCCATGTGGCTGCTTTACTCCCTGAATGAACAAAAGTGCTCAAAGGAAAACATTTTGAAGATATGGATCGGGTGAAGAAAAGATATTTTTAGGCATTGGAAAGTATTACTTTTCAAGAATTTCAGGCTACTTTCAAAACTAGAAAATACATTTGAATCAATTAACTACATCAAATGGAGAATATTTTTAAGGTTTTTAAGTTTTCAGTGTGAATGAAGGTGCTATTATTAAAAATTCCAGTACTTTTTTTATTATTCCCTCTTATGCTGCCTCCCTGCAGCCCAAAAACAACTCCAAGCATTCATATGTATTTGAAGTTATCCCAAATATAGCCCACCCTGAAAATACCCTCCACTGGTAACATTTTATTTTGCCTACAGAAATATGTAGTCTCCAGATCTGATCCCTTCCTATAAAAGATTGACCTCTGTTACTGACTACAAATAAGATTAGATCATGACCATGTCCCTGATAAGTCACTTGAACAGTTGAAAACCCCATTTGCATGAATCATCTTTTCCAAGCATGACCTGGGCCTGACATCTGTGTGATTTAAGGAGACCTTTGAAACTTTTCACCAGCCTGTTACAGGACACAGCTGCAATTATGACCATTGCATTGATTTCCATTGAAATTTCTTGACCCACTATGTTAATTTACACCAACCAGGGTCCCATCCTACAGGTTAACATCACATACATGTTACATTAGTAAAGCCCCTTCAGCCAAAAGATATATGCTTACATAATTGCTTTCTTTATCACCAATAACCTCAAAACCATGCATATTCTTCCCTCTATTGCTTTCCCTACCCTAGCAATAGGCCCGGAAAGAACCAGATAGTTCCTTTGCCTGTACCTATATTAATAGTACCTGTGTTATTTTGGCACAATACTTTCAAGTAACCTACCCTTTTACAATATTGCATTCCTGATCCTGTAATAGTTGCTCCAATATCTCTTCATTCACATCAGAAGCCAATTCCTTTTTTGCAGTCCCAATGGTGTAGATTTCTCCTGGAGTTGCTGCTATAATTTGGTGAACTTCCATTGTGTCTTTCACTAGCTGAATTCCACATAGTCTTCACTGGGGGTCTAAAGAAGAAGTGTTCCTTCATGGTCCTGCTGCTGATGTCATTACAAAACTCTCTCTACTCTTCATGAACACTCAGCCACATTTTTCATGTCTTCTCTCTAGCCCTGACAAACTGCACTGATTTTCCAAATTGCAAAAACTCATCTCCCAAATACAGAGCTCTCTCTGAGTTAGCATTGTATATGCCCAGAGGTAGTTTCCCCTGGTGTGTCTAGTTCATTGTTTGATCTTAATTGCAATTCTACCAGACATTTTCAAGCCATTTAGGGAATTCATGCACCAACTCTTCATTCCTTTGAAAAAATGTGTGCCTTTCTGTCAAAATTGACATTTCCAGGCCAAAATGGCTTAGCAGCACTGTTGCTATATCCATGAAAATGAGATCACTTGTTTTGTTTGGCTCACAAAGGTTTTTCAATTTATCATTATCTATTGTCCTTTTTCAAGAAACAATGCAACCATCTTTTTGGCCTCATGCTTTCCTCTGTTACCAGTTCATTTACCACCAAATACTGACGGAGAGTTCATTATGGAATCCCAAGTAACCTTCCCCCTAATCAAAATGTTCCATACAATTTGATCTCTTCATCACCATTGCAATATCTGAGACTTATAGAAGGCAGGCACTGGACATGTTGAGTTCTGGGGTTGAACTGCTGTGCAAAAAGTTGTTCAGCCGCCAAACTTATTTTTGCACAAAGTGAATGGCTGTCAATACAGGGAAACAGTGAATATCTCTCCATAGAAAAAAATTCAAATTATATACATTACACATTCATATTGCCACTTGTGAATAGTTAAATTGGAGCAAAGAGGGAAGTCAGATGCTCCTTATTTTGTTTCTCTCTAGGAGTCACTTTTCTGTCACTAAAGCAGGAGATGAACTTTTAGTGCAGTAAAATATTCTAATAGATGACATTGTTTATATTGCAGTGAATGCCAGATGGCTCACAGCATACTTATCACACTTCCATCCAGTTACAACTGAATGAGGAGCAGAACCTGATTGACATTTTCCTAAAATTACATCAAGACAGATCTTGGATTGAATTTCATTTTAATTGATTTATCATTAACTTTGAGCCTTCTACTGAATACATATGTATATTTATAATATAAATAGAAAACAAAATATCATATAATGATGAAGAACAGTGCATGTTATTGTATTTGGGTTACTTAAGAGTAAATCATATTAAATTATGCATGTAAATTTTATTGCTTTACTTCATTATTCTAAGATTTTATTTCAGTATAGTTTTCTATAGGGAAAGCAATTACAAACGAATAAACAAATATAAATAAACAAACTCTCATAACCCTTAATATCTAAATATGTACATAATTGTCTCGTCTCAACAATTTACATTTCTTAGAACCACTTCTTAATGGTATTTAAATAGAAAACTAAAAATCTTCAATAAAATTAAAAGTCGCAGTTATTCAAAATAGTCACAAACATTCAGTATGCTTCCTTACAAAATGTAGGTACTTGGAGGCTCTATGTATGGTACATTCATGCCTTCTCCTGCTCATTCATGTTGTTATTAACCTATTAATATGGCATGCCTATTATTCCATTTTGACTGAAGTATTTCCCTATAGAATATTATGAAGTGAGTTTCTTATTCTGAAAAGTTTAAGATTTTATTTGAGGAGTTCCACATTAGAAGGGCAAGCAGGCCATGAGTTTCAAAAATTGGTTTTGTATTTTCCTAGAGTTTAGTTCATTCCCCTGTAATAGTGGCTGTGCTGTGAAATAAGATATTTTCCAAAGATTTGCAATGCACCACAACATACATATCAGCTAATCAGAGAATCCAATGTTTGTATGCATTACTGACGAAAATACCAAAATTGCCACTTGAAAATCCTTGTGGTCAGAGAATTGTGAGACATGCATTTATCCTTTGTTCAAAGTTTAGTTCATTGTTGGATTAGACACTCCTTGACTGAATTATATTTATTTTTGGGGAGAATTCTATTTATGTATAATGGCAACAGTGAAGATAAACTCAAATATTCTGGCGATAGAAGGAAGTATCAGAAGTATAGAGGCATGGAAATGTATTCACACAAAGAAGAAAACAAACTCTTTTCAGGCTTATATTAGTGTCAAAATTACTGAATCTATTACTGCTCATGTAGTGGGGTTGGAATATTTATTTAAAATGGAAAAAATCAAAGTAAATATTGATCATTTTTACAGATTGGGTGATTATAACCAGCAGAATGGCTGTTTTTTGAGGTTACTTATAAGTGAAAATGTGAAATGTTGCTGCATCAAAGTTAGGCACAGCAGGACACTATCACTTTTCAATGGTGCTTCACATGCCTGCCAAAAGGCATTTTATAGCATTCATAGAATGAAAGAGAAGTGATATTGTGGAAATAAAATTTGATTCTAAACAATAGTGGGCAAATATCTGCATTATATTCTCTAAAACCTGAATAGTGAATTTAAAATTCTCTAATAACTGAAACAACTTCAAAAATATTCCTGAAAACTTGGTATCCATATTTGGGAGAATTTCTCCCCTGGAGGTTTTTTAAGCCATCATCAATGAAATCTTATGACCTAAAAAGGAATTCAGAAAATTTATAATTGAACACAAGTTTTTTTTTAGTGGGGTTTCCCAGATACAAATAACAGTCTTCCAAAAACTGCATTTTTCTTCGTCACATTGCTTATTATAATAATATCTGTTCAATGTTGGGTTTGACACTGTTGTGTGATGGGCCTATTCCAAGCTTTACACTCTCATTAGCTTAGCTGTAAGACATTGAGCTTTGCCTTTGTCCTAGAGATTGCTTCATTTATATTTGTTGCACTAAGGTATTATACATTTTTTAAATAAATGAACTGTAGTGGAAATAATATTTGGCCAAGATTAAATGGATACACATTTAATAACTTTCTTTAGCTTGAGGAGGACAGCACATGACCAAGTATTCCTTTGTAATGTGAGTTTTTCCTGTTTAGACTTACACATGGATAAAAAAAACTGCTACTTGTAACTTCATTACCTCAGAGAAGTTGCCAAGATTGCTAGATTCAGAGCTTAAATACTTTAATGGTACCCTTAACTAAAATTGAAGGGAAATATTGTTGCCAACAGCACAATGAAATTATTCTTACATTGTATGGGAAAGTTCTTGATCTTGCTATGGTTAATGACAAGAATCACACAAAGGAAATTTCTCCTGCAGAAATCTTTGACAAAAAGCAAAAAAAATGAGGCACTGCTTCTTCCGACAAGAATGAAAAGTTTTAATAGCTTAGGTAAAGAAATTAGGTCAGAAATTTCATAAAAATAGGAATGTGTGCTAGTGTTCAGAGTCTAGCATTAACTCATTAGCTAACTAGTATTAATTAAAGATGATTTTTGACTAATTACTTCACTAATTTCCCCTTGTAAAGTAATCTAAAAATTCATCTTTTATGGATTAAATATTCTTTCGGCATTAGTTTTCTTGATGATTATGTAGTATAGCTGAACACTACAGGAAAATATGTTATTCAGCATTCTATTTCAAGTATTTAAAATCATGAAACAATTCAAAAAGGCAATATTCTCCTATGCATGAATAATCATTCAAATAAACTCTTCATTCAAATTATAGTGATAAGATTTAGGCAAATCTAATATGAAGACACTAAGTAATAGCCTATGTCAGAGAGAATACAATTTCAATATGAAACAGCTTTCACAAAAGTTTTACCTTAATTGAGGAAGCTAATGCAGAAATTATTAAAATAGAGGTTGACAATGGGCAAAATTGTGTCTTTAATTTCATATGAGGTAGGTATTTACCTTGCCATTTCTTCTCCTTCTTCAATAGTTTGTGGCATACGTCGATTTGCTGTTTCAGGAAGGAGAAGTACACACAAGCCACCAATCACTCCTAATGCACCCAGTGTGCCCATTGGCAAATGCGCATCCATAACAGACTGCAAAATTTAAAAATATGTATCTTAATATGATAAATTCATATTTTATATTGTCACAAAATCAATTGAAATGTACATATTTTTGATAAATATTAAATTTCTTGATGTAAATAACAGAATCAGGGAAAGGAATTGCCCCTCTCTACCAGGATGTGTGCATATCACATGTTGTTGGGCTTAGTAATGGATGGGCTCTATTCTCAGCTATTACATCAACCTTTGCATTGATGAATGTACTTATTATATTATACCAATTGAATGACACTACTCAAATTGATTATTGTTCTAGGATGGAATCAATTCAGAATAAAGCAGATTATTTTGGGTTAATTACTGAACTATAACAAAAGTTGGTTAGGAATGTACACCAATTCTCCATGAAAAGATGATACCATGGATATCATAAATATTTTTTATTATCCCAGATTTGTATCAGAATAGCTCACACTCTCAAGAAATAAGGATGTTCTGGAATTCATTTTGACGAGCAAGTACTCATGATAGTTAAAGTACCTAGACATTTATATGTTTCTATGGCATATGACATTGTGACATGATGACAGAGATATGTAATATTAAATATAATTCTTTAGAAAATTACCAAGATATATTAAATAGTCAACCAGTACATTAAATAATTCATAATACCATATGACATTTAGAATTATGCAAGAGCAGCAATTTGTTGAAATCATTTTGCATGGACACTAGAAATCACAGCAACATAAATATTGGTATAATAAGTGAGGATAGAGCACAACTACTACTAAGCCCAGTGCAATGTGAAATTCACACATCAGGGTAGGGGGCCCAGTTCCTTTCCCTGTGCTAGTTTCCCAGGAAGGTCTGATGCCCAGAAAAATACAGGCTGGGTAAAGTTGAGGGTACCTAGTTGTGTCACCCTAAATAAAACCCAGGTCCTCTGGTTGAGAACCCAGCACTCCACCCACTGGACTACCATGCTCTCTAAAGCACATGGCTAAAGGACAATTTTTTAAATAGGTAAAGACTTTTTCTCAAAAGAATCTTAATTCTGCCTTCATAAACCTTTGAATTGTGACCAATTTGTTTATGATTTTGTAATTTTTTACTATGGCATACTCGTATATATTATTATTAAGGTAGGTTTTGGATGGACACAATCTTACAAATGGTACAACAGCAATCCCTTTGTGTGTGTACATCTATATATGAGTTTGTGTGGTTTGCATCTGCGTGTGTGTATGTCTCTGGGGGGATGTATGTGTGGGGATGTGTGTGGGGAGGTGTGTACACACTCATTTTTAACACACATTTTTCCCTTCTTACTTCCCAACAGTGTATTAACCCTCTTGTATGGTTCACTTATTTCACCCTTCCTCTGTAAACTTTCCATATCCTCACACTGTATCTTCCACCATGCTTCTTTTGCTCTATTTGTTCCTGGTCTCAATTTATTATTTAACTCTTTATACTTCCTCCTAACTGACTTTGTTTTTACATTCTTCCATTTCCTTCTCTTATCTCTCTTTCTTATTATTTCTTACCTAATCCATGGTTTCCTTGTCCTTTTCCTATTAATAGTTCCTACAGTTTCTTTTTTGGATTTTGATATTCCTTTTTTGATATATTCCCATTTTTCCTCAATATTACTCTCAGCTCCTTTCCGTCACTCACGATTTTCTTTACAGCCTGCCAATACTCCTTTGTCATTCCAGATAATACTTCTATATTTCATATCCTAGCCCACCTCCCCTGCCTTATCTTTTTGAATAGAACATTACGTTTCATGACTTCTATATCGTGATCAGAGCACACATATCCTCCTAGGAAACTGTTTGAATTGATCTCACTGTTCCTAAATCTATGTCTAACCATAATACCATATAATATCGTATAATCTGACTGATACCTTTCTGAGTCACCTGACTTTTTCCATGTTTATCAACTCATTATACATAAAATGGCTATAGCAGCCTGGGAATATTAAATAAGTGACAAAGATACTAAACTTATTTGCCAACATAAAATCCACCCATAAAGGCATGTAATGCAAAAAGTAGGCTTATAAGAACTTTTGCAAAAATATTCAATTAACCTTCAATATTGAAATTATACATAATTATGGATTCAATGAACAAATATAAGTGATCTGTGCAATAAATGCATGAACTGGTGCAATCTGGCAGCCATGACATGGACTATAGCCCCACCCACTAGAGGCGCTAGTTGCCTGAGACCCAATGAGCTGTCTGTGCTTGGCGGATTGTCAAGCTGTGCGTATGGTGCCAGTTATGTTGGTTTCTGTTGTCCTTGTTTTTACTGTTTGTCAAAAATAGAAATTGATGAAATCACAGAGTAACGAATCAACATAAGTTTTTTGGTGAAGTGCAGTAAAAGTTATCAAAAAATTACTAAAATATTGACAGCTGTTTATGGTGATAATACTTTGAAGAAAACATCCATTTTCAAGTGGATTAAGCATTTTAAAGATAGCCAGCAAGACACCATAGATGATGCAAGGCCGGAATGACCTTCAACCAACTGTGTTGATGACAAAATTGAACGTGTGCGGCCCCATGTCCTTACCAGTCATTGAAAAATTGTCCAAATGATAGCTGATGAAATGAATTTAGGAAAATCAACAGTGCACACTATTTTAACCAAACATAATAGCTGGATCCTTCACCAAGACAATGCACCTGCACATTCAGCATTGAATTTTTGCCAGTTTCCGGCAAAAAATTCAATCACCATCCTTGATGATCCTTCGTATTCACCAGAGTGACTTTTTCCTATTTCCAAAATGCGAAAACGATGTGGGGGGACATCACTGGGAAGATGTGGACATAATAAAGCAAGAAACAAGGAGAAAACTAAAAAGTCTAACTGCTGAGGACTTCCAAGGGAGCTTTAAACAGTGGAAAAAAAGATGGAATAAGTGCATAGCAATGAATGGAGAATAATATGAAGGGGACAAAATAGATGTAGACTAATTTTGTAAAATAAAGTTTTTGTGGCCTCAGTTTGCATGTTTATTGGACAGACCTTGTATGTACTTACCAAGCCCCACAAGTAAGGAATCAACATCAGTGCCACTCCTGCAGGTATATTTGATGATCCAACACCCAAATTTCTTACTACTGTTGGAAACAATTCAGCTGTAAATACTGGAAGCATTGCATTTGAAGCAGAGATTGAAAATTTTCCAGCCATGGCCATGGTAATTGTGACCCACTCAAGATCTACTCTTCCTGTTGTTGAAGAATTAAGGATTTCAAAAATTAATATTTCAAGGCACTCATAAAAATAATTAATAACACTAAAATTATACTAGTTATTCTTTATTACACAGGTCATATTGTAATAAATAAGAACCACTGGTCTCATTTAAAAACCAAATTTATATGGTTGTTCATGATTAAAGCATCTGACAAAAAGAGAGGATTGAACTCCTTTTAGATGTGGTGACTCTACCAATACTTTTATTTGTTTATCAGAATGGTATTTTAATAAATGAAGACTTGAATTTTCATATGACATGTATAAAAAATTAGAAGTTCATTTGGGATTAATGAAATCTGATCACTGTATTTCATGCAATGATTCTGATACAATAATTTAATTCTTTGGTACATGACCTATGGATATGTATATTATTCATGTTGAAAGGTAAGATGAAATATCCTAAATAATTAAAAGAAATAATTTTTTCTGTTTAGTGTTAGCTTCATCTCTTAAACACTTTCATATCTCACCTATTGTCCAGGAACTTATCCCCTATCAATTATATAAACTAAAAGAAAAATGCTCATATCAGTGGTCAAGGTCTTAAAACTATAACAAAAAATACACATAGGTAAACATTTTTTGTCCACTATCAAAACCTGAGGTGACTAACTGACAGGATAAGGGTTCAGTTGTAGTTTGCTTGGACCACTGCACTGCTATTAGTGTTTCTGTTTTTGCGATAGTTGTAGCATGATACATTTTACAAGGCTTAATTTATGTAGAAAATATATAGGAAATTTTTATTTTTTATGAAGGCAACCATAGAACACTTTCGAAGTCCACGAGTCTATCATTATGAATCTGAATGTAGGTACTTCAAAATAAAAAGAAATCAACCATGAAACGAAATTTTGTGAATAATTGCAGAGTAGGTTAGGTAGGTACCTACTGGAAAAAAATTATGCTTAACATTTTTCGAAAAATCTACCACCTACCTAAAAAGCAATGAAATTACCTAATATGCTTCTTTTCATTTTTAAATGCCATGCATATAATAAGGTGTTTCTTTTAATGATAGATAATAATTATAACATAATAATTCTCTTTAGCTAGAATCTACTTACCAAGAGGGACTGTGAGAGTTGCAAGGCAAGCAATACCACTTCCTAGCAATGATAGGCATAAAGGCCATCGTCGTCCCATCTTTAGCAGAAATAGTATGCAAATGGCTATTGATGGGAGCTCAACAGCACCTGAAATTTGAAAAAGACTTCATATTGTGATATACACCTTAATTGATTTAGCTATAAAGTGGAGGTCCATTTGTCAATTTTTGCTGAGAGAATACACTTATAATCCATGTTCAAGGTCTGTCCCAAAACTAGCATGTCGATAAAAAAAATATATTGCCAGAATTGATACATTCACTCAAAAGTCTTCGAAGTAGCACCCTTGCGTGTCCATAGGTTTCACAAACGAACGATTCACACCCTGAAAGGCTGGGCGTCAACTGCCACTGGCCTCCTGCCCTTCCTGAGACTCCCCTCCCTTGAACACAGAAACCGTCGCCCATCCGTCTATCTATCCAGGAAAAAATAAGTCCTACTACTTTTGGGACAGACCTTGTTGGTAAAATCATATGTGGACTATATATCGCAAATGAAGTAAACCAGCAATGTAGCTACATGTAATGTTTTTAAATAATAGGATCATTTTTATTAACTTACAATCTTGAGTGTAAAGGAATAACTCTGAGAAGGATTGAAAGAGTTCTTTTCATCATACTAATGCATAAGTTATATCATAAATATTATATATTTATAGTCTTAGCTTATTCTGTGTTTCTAATATCTATTGTGAGCTTTACATTTGCAAACATTAATTACAGTGTACTATTTCATGGATGAGTAATCACATTGAAAAGAAATACATAACTGGTTGATAATGACCCTTTCAGCACAATCCACATGATGAATTTTTGGTTCCAAAAATGATATAAATTTTATTTATACTCTTTGAAAGTTCATATAATATTTCAAAATAATAGTTTGAATCATTCTGAGCTTTGTTTTTGAAGCTTCCTTTCCCAATTGAAGGAATAACTTCACTGTCACAGAGTCTTTAGAAACATTGGAATTAGACAATGTCCAAATTCTACCTTCTCTTGTCATTCATTTGCCCACCAGACAACAATGGCTGGGTTACAGATGATGGTGCTAGTGTGAGAATATCATAAGCCTGTCAGTTGCAACAAGTGGCATCTAGCTTACATTACAGCTAGATTAAAACCAGGATAGCTGGTAATATTAGACTCTGATCCTTGATGGATATCCTTGATGTTATTATTAATGATGAAACTGATATGCACAGCAAAAACAGTGAGTCACAACTAATAATCAGAAATGTTGCTAAAACTATGGCATAAATGATGCCACAAAGCTGTCGATTTACGAACTAATGACAATTTAGAAAGGTATATTATTCTTAAAAATGCTGCCATTATATCATACTTAATTTTTTTAGGTCTTTTTGAATGAATAAATCTAGGATAGAATTTCAAAATTTGCCATAACTTTTTTACAGCTAAAAAGAAAAACGAACATTTCTAGTTATTATTGATGAAAGGTGCATTTTTATATATCTATTTATTGGAAAACTGTATATTGGTGGATATTTTCCTCTTGCATGTTGCTGAATTCTTTGGAATGCTAAATATTTTGAATGATGCCCTAGCCACATTGTATGGAGATCACTCATAAAAGATAATAGTTTTTCTGCATGCTTATGAGAACAAAAGGCAAACATATAGAGATTTAATTGGAAAATTTAGACTAAACTAAATGTGTTAAATTAAGCATTCATATATAATGCACCAGATGAAATAAGAGTTTGTACTGACAGATCAATGATCCTGTGTTTATAGTTACATGAGTAATAGCAGTTTATCCATAGAAAGCCCATCCAATTTAGGTTAATGGCATTTGTTCTCATACAGTGACAAGGGCACCCTTTTCAAGTGAATGTACCCTAGGGTTGCTGTGGAAGTGGTTCACATGAGAAGCTTCTGAGAGTTGGTCTTAGTCTATCAGTGGTTAGCAGTTTTTTTTGAGACTTTGCAGAAAAACTTTCCCAAAGCTACTTTACTTTCTTTTTTAATAATATTTTTACAAGGTCTTGACTCACATCATAAATATGACGGAATGGCATGAAAGTAATGGTAACAGTTCAAGTAACGAGAATGGATTAATTCTTATTGCAAGTGAAAATCATTATGATGAAAATAGCACAAGGGACCTATTAATTGATAGAAGAGAAAGTAGACAACTTCAGCTACAGTTGGATGGAATGACAGCAATGTACTGCACATGGTTTCACATGATAGAGAAGTATTTCCATGATGACAGGTCCCATGTTACTCTGTTTCATTAAACATTAAAATTAAATAAAGCAGACATTAGGTATCTCCTCCCATAACTATGTTGCTTGGATCTGATTGATAACAGCATATCTAATTAGAACATTAATATTCTAATGAGAAGGTGGTATATGGTATTTATTATGTGGATGCTATTTAATCCCTGGTCCTACAAATTACTTCTCTCATTAACAATGCCCAGCAAGGGCTTGTCATGGTAGTTGCCTGATATTTACAGGGCAGGCAAGAAGGCATTTTTCACAGTGTAAGAGTTAGATAGATGGTTAAACATGACTGTTATAAAGTCTCCCAAGAGTGCAATTATTATACCTTTGTATCAAGGGAATGGGAGAAGGCTTGTAAAATTTTTGGAGCAATTAGCCTTTGAGTGCACTAGGAAAAGTGTCTGGTAAACACTTCATTGAAAGAATATTTAATATAACATTGAGCAACATCTAGGAAGTGCATTATAGATTTATATCTGGTAAGAGATATGCAGCTCAACTGTTTGCACTTTGTCATAAACTTTAAAAATGCATGGATGGGCAAAAGAGAGTTTATTGCAGATGTAATAGTTTGGAGGTCTACTAAAGGCTGAATAGAGGAAAATCATGAAAGGCTTTGTGAAAATATGAAGTAAATGGGCAATTACTGCATGCTAAAAAGGAATGTGTGAAAATAGCACGGTTAGTGAAAGATTGAATTTAATCTTGAGTAGGTGAAACCGGCAGATGCAGTGAATAAATAAGTGCATGGTTCCATTTTTTATATCCAAATATTTGTCCTGCTTTATGCCGCTCCAGTACACTAATTCAATTCATCTTTTCAATCAATCAAGTATTCATGCTGAATTGACTAAGGTGCAGGACAGAAATTAAAATTACACATATTTTTCATTAAAATAATCAAGAACATTTTGAGAATAAGATGCAAGGAAAAATATTTCTGTTTGATTTCACAAAATATTATTCCTTATAAGATGATTTTTTTACACGATTGGATTGAGTTAAGATCATCAATTACTCACTAGCCTGCTAATGCTATTACAGATTCATGTCCACTTTTGCCAAATGTGTTGTGTAGGTAGTGATGAAAAGTGAAGGCTTATTAGAATATGAGACCACCCATGATATCTAATGTAGTTTCACAAAATGCATGTAGAACAGATAACAGTATTAAAGCAATAAATTACTTTTTTTTGGCTACTCCACTTCTATACTTACCAGAGAGAACTGTGTTGACATATATATTTCCACCTATGTTGCTCAAATTTAGTACTAGTCCATAGTACACAAAATATAAGACAAACCAGATGACATACAAGAGGAGGGAGTTCTTTCGGATGTTTGGAGTGCGAAAAAGGTCCAGGAAACCAAGTTTAGGAGCTTCTTCCACTGGAGCTTTATCGTCTGAAGATGGTGACTGAGCATTTGCCTGAAATGGATGAGATAAAAAAGTGACAGGTCAAGCTGGATTGACAATTAAAAAATTGTTATCAACTACTTACCTTGGATGCTGGAGGCCACATCTACTACCAGCAATTTGTTGTATTATTGGACTAATAAGTCAATAAAACTTCCTGATTAATTGATACCATACTAGTGATGGAATTCCAAAAGATCCAAAATTATAATATCATGTATAGCATACAAAATGCAACAGAAGGATTTGGAATCCATTAATACATTTTTTCTATGCAAATGTATAAGCACATACTATTGTGAAGATATTTTTTACTAAGGCTGATTTGAGAGTCATTTATCATTGTCCACCTTCACATTTATTAACTATGATTCACAGCAAGCAAAGGTATTTCTGACCTTAGCTGACCTCTCTAAGTTTAGAGATTATTGTAAACCATCCAAAAAGAGTACTGAAGGAAGATTTATCCTACAGGAAAACTGGAAATTTAAATATATTTCTGCTATTAACTAAAAATAAAATAAAATATAGCTATGGTTCTCTATGCATCACAAGTGTTTCAAAGTTATTTACCTGAGCAAGAAATTTATCTGCTGGTAGAGGAGGAGATCTGCCATTGGCATCTGTGGCTTCCTTCAAGATCACCAATACCTCCTCTATTCTTCCCATGGCGAGCAACCATCGTGGAGATTCAGGGATAATCCTGAGGATGAAAAATTACAATTTCCTGATTAAGAAGATATCCATACCATAGGGACTGTAGCATTCTAATTTATTTTAAATTCTTCAGCAATGTTTTATTTGAGTATTATAACAGAGTTCCTCTTATCATACCTTTTTTTGTAAATGCTTCTTTAGTTAGTACAATTTTTCACCTGATATATACCTACATGAAATTCTCCACCTACTCTAATTTATGCTATCCCACTCTGATATTTTACTTAACTTTCCTTGTTTTTTAGAATATCTGGTAAGCAGTAGACAGATTATAAGTTAAGTATTTACAATTGGAAGCAAGAAAGTAATAATGAAATAGTATAAAATATTTCTGAGAGATTTAAAATATATTTGAATTAATTCAAATGTCCTTAACCATGTATAATGGGAATGGCAAGCCTCTGAGACATATGGCTTCACATGCTTTTGTTTATTAAGGCCGGTGAGGGCGTGAACTTACCACCATAGACTGAGAAGCAAAATTGCTGGGAGTGTAATGGCAAGTTGCTGCCATTGCCATCCACGTATAACATAGCAAATGCCAGCAATTGTGATGTAGCTGAGAGGGACTGGAAAAAGGTACGATACGCCAGATATGGTTCTCCATTTACCTCCAACAATCTCCATACCTAAGCAAGGAAATAAAAATCACTGATGGGAAATGTAAACCTCTATGATACTGTGTTTTTCAATACATGCAGTATTATAGAATATAATGTTTACTATGCCTGTGTTGTCAAAGAAAAATGGGAAAGTAAGAGGAATGATGAAGATGGGGCAAGTGAGCAAAAAGATATTAGAGGGAAGGTTGTGGTGGCTGCTTTGGCTATGTTATGGGGAGAGAAGAAAAATATTGATATTACTAAAAAAGAGAGAGAAAGTGCCACCAGAAGAAATGGACAGATTGTTTAAAACTACATATGACCATACTGGATTTGAGAAAGGACATACCTATGGATTGAAGCAGATGTATAAGGTTTACCCACACTAACAATCCAAAAGGAGGACTAATACATTTTGGAAGAAGACATTGGTAAGTTTGTAAAGGTCGATGGTATGCTGTCAAATTTTATGTTTTTAATGGAAAAAATGTAAAAATAGATGTGATTTTTCAATCAAATACTCAATGCTTAAAGTGCATTGCTTTTTGTAAAATATGCCTCTTTTCAAAGAACACATAGTTCACATTTTTAATCACAGGATTATTAATTCCTATATATTTTCAAGTGTGAAAAATTATTCTTTAAAAAGGAAAGTAACTCATCAATTGAAGCAGTACAGAAAATTTTACAGAGTTGTAGTTTCTTAGTGTCACCATTTCTTTTATTCAATATAGATTTACTTTGGTATTCTGATAAAATCTTACAACTATATTTTTAAAAGAACCCTATTTCAACATGAAAATATCTACGTACTAAATATTCTTGCAATGCATTCCTAATCGATTCCAGGAATTTATTTGCAACAGTCTGATAACCTAGGAACTGCATAGTACAAAATAATTCTGACATCATTTTGCCAAATAGACTCATGCATATGTTTCTTATGATGATAATGAGACACATAAACTAATATTTAGTTGAAATTTGAGTCATAAATCATCATATTGACACATTTTCAATTTTAATACCTGATAATGTTAGAAAAACTAGACTACTAATTATACTGAATTTCACATTCACTCACATATGACAAACCCACTGAATACAACGCTGACAGACACAAATCCCAAGAGGAATCGGATGAGGAAGTAAAGTTCCAACCATGGTGTAGCAGCTAGTATAGAGCCAAATGTTATCTGTTGTGGAAAACATATTTTTGAATGAAAGAGCAGCACACACACCAAATGTTCAATATAATTCGATTGCTTAATGAGTTATATTTTTAGCAATTTCATCAACTAATGAAACTATTTTAAATGTTGGCCATAATATTTAATTATTTTGTTTATTTTATATGTTCTTTAAGAACTCAAACTGCCTGTTATCTCACTTTAAAAGGGATCATGTTATTTTTTACAAGTCAAAATAACAATTGAGAAACTTAGTACCAGCAAAAGTGATAGTTTAAGTTGACGTTTTATTATTAGAAAACGTCAATATGAAGATTTTCCACCAAGTAATACCAGAAACTGTTTCATTGATCGTTTAAGAACTACCAAAAAGAGACATACCTATGGCATATGATCAATGAATTTTTTTATCATTTATTTTTTGGGGATATGTGTATATATTTCTTGTTTCAAAAGCCAAATCTCCTATTACTACAAAATGGGGCAGCCCCTAAGAGTAAGGTCTTTTCTAGCACATAACTGGTACCATAAAAAATCAGTTTAGGGTTCAAAATTTAATTTTGTCAGCATTTTTAGAACTGTTGATAATCAGATAAAACAGGAAAGCACACCAAGGGGATTAAAGTATTTATTTAAAATGGTTGCCTATGATGATTCATGGATATTTGTACACTCCTAAAGAATTTTGTCTTCAAAGTTCTTTGTTTAAATTAAATGGACCCATATTGAAATTGACATTATTTGAAACAATCTCATGTTCCAAGCATTTGTTTCCTGAAGACAGATCTAGTAAAAACCTCATCGAATGCAGCATTTGAGTAATCATAGTTTCATAACACAGTACCATTACATAAACACCATTTTCATTCATAGATAGTTATAGGAATAACCCTTTTAAAAAAAGAAAGGCAAAAGCATATATTAGTTTCACAATTATAAAAAACATTTACATGTGGTACAAATTAAATAAAGTTACATAGTCGTTTTTGAGAATTAAAATATAATTTGTAATTAGAGAAGAATTTTGATTTGAAATGCATGAATGATATACAGTACCCAAATATACCAAGTTAGATTAATTAATTTAGACAAAATATCAATATTAAATAATATTTCTAATTAAAAAATCGAAACAATATTAGAAATACATTATTTGTTACAGCCCAGCTGATGGTATGAAATGATAAATGTTCATAGTAGTTATTAACTAGACCTTGTGACATTGATTAAGAAAATTTTTCCAATAGGCCTTAGAAACAACTTATTGACATGCACAGAAATCCACACAGCAGTAATTAGTATTCTAAAATTCTTCAGATATTTTAAATAACATTTTTTAAGGGATCCTGATGAAATAGAAAATAGGTCAATATAATCACAACTCTTGGCATCTCTCATAATCTGGCTTATAGGCAAGTAGTAACTGTAATTTTGTGCTTAAGATCTAATTTCAAAGAGTGCCTCTTACCTTGTGTTATATGAAGGTACTCAGAAAGATATTGACCTTAGGAGTTCTAAGAAATCAATCTTGTTATGCAGTAATTTATAAAGAAAAGTTATGTTATTGATTTTTCTACATAAATGCAAGGAGGGAAGGTTTAGTAGATGTAAAATTTCATGATAACTATAAAGATCGTTCAGAATATTGAATTTGAATGTAATTTTGCACATACATTTTCTCTGAACTTATTCGATTGTATTTAATGTAACCTTGACCATGTGGGTGCATAGAATTCATGCCATTATTCACCAGAAAAAATGATCATACTTGACAGTTGTAATGAACATTTTCAGTTTTTCCAAATACATCAATCTAAAAAATATCTGAACCTATTCAGTAGCATATTCAAAACAGAATTCATACATTAATATGCACTCACTGATAAAACAGGCTTAACTCAATAAGTATTGCATAAGTATGAGTCCAACATTTTGGTGAGAACATATATCTTTTTTCAAAATACTCAACCGATCATTTATGAATTCCCACTTTACTTTTCAAGGATGCTAGATCATGAATTTCAATGGTCTGCTCAAAAATCAAACTTGTATTACTAATTAAACACTTTGGGCAAGTTGTAAACCAAGTTGTGCAAAGGAAGACAGGAAAGAAAACATTTATAATTACTCTTTGTTTGGGTGATGAATGTACTAAAGACTTAGTGGGGTACTAAACATTTTTGGGCAGACCCTGCACATGTAGGTACACTCTTTCATTGTCATTCTTGACATTATTTTCTTGTGCAATAATTTCCACTTGCTATGATATAGGAAAATAATTTTCTATGCCCTATTTTATTATATATTTTCTACTGCATTACCTGCAGTGCTAATGAAGCCATTAATGTTTTCTTCCGACCAAAGCGATCTGAAAGAAGGCCTGAGACAAGACCTCCAATGGCCACACCGGCAAGGAATGTCATTTCAGCCACCATGTTTAAGTAATGCCTGGAACAAACAAGCGACCACTGAAAAGTAAAATAAAATTTTTTAGTCCATTTCCAAGGAACAGTTTATCAATGAAGGATTCAACATAACAGTAATATAACACATAAGACTGCAAAGTCAAACAAAAGTTGCCATTTGCTATTTCTTGTCAGCTATATTGTGACACAAGCAGATCTTAAAGGATTTAATATGCTATGATTCCTTGGTCAGTTTTAATACTGGAAGGCCCTTACATTTGTGAGAAAGATGTATTATTATTTATCAGCATTAGTTTTCAATTAAAATGCCGGTTATTAATTCATTAATTCCTATTCCTTTCTTGTCACACATGACTGTTTAACAATGTTTTGATGATAGTAAAATTTTAAAAAGAAAAATAAGAAGATGTCCAATAAATGTTTTGGTCTTTGAATCATTCACCCTGAAAGTATAGCCAAAGAGAGGAATTTTAATGGAAAACCATTCATCAACCTATTCTTGGTGCAAAAATACATGCAAAATTCTTTGAAACATATTTAGGAAAATGCTATAATTAATAAATATTCTGCTGAACAATTGAAGTAAGAATAACAAAGACTAGCTAATAAAATTTCTTGTTATCCTCCCTGGAATCTGCACAGAATTTAAAACCAAAGCAGTATCTTCTAGAATATGTTCAAAGGCTGGGTTTAATGCTACATAGTATTTGGTAATTTTTGGCACACTCTACTCCTGATAAATCAACTTAGTTTCTCATGTAGTAGGTAATTTAAAGCTTCTTTCCTTGAGGAACTTTGTATACTAGCTATTTATGAAAGTATGGAATTCAGTGAGATATGTTGTGGGACATCAGCACTGCCCATCAGGAACCAGG
Organism: Hetaerina titia; assembly: GCA_037158775.1. Classification (NCBI taxonomy): domain Eukaryota; kingdom Metazoa; phylum Arthropoda; class Insecta; order Odonata; family Calopterygidae; genus Hetaerina; species Hetaerina titia. The sequence continues at coordinate 38,470,287 of CM073768.1, read as the reverse complement.
GATCTCTTAAGTGGTAGACACAAATATACTTCACACTTTCAGGCTTCACTTCATGGAATTGTTTGATGTCCATATTTAATGAGTTTGTAATTTTCTACAGACTTTATTTCATGGTATAATGAATTTCACTGACTTTTGGCATCATCAGGTACAAGTTATTCCTACAGCTGTTGAATATATAACCGACAGAAGAAAGAGGGAGAAGTTGAAGATGGGGAGGTCTGGTATTTTAGGACCTCAAAGTTGGTGGTCGTGGTTTTTTCCAACAAAGGGAAGGAAAGGAGGTGGTGCCTTGCTTATGTCTAAGCATTGGGTCTGGTCTTGGGTATTGGAGAGGTGGGAGTTAGAGACAGGTATGTAGAACTGTTGGATTTGTTTACCCTTGAGAAGAGGGATGGCTATGTAGGAAGAAGAGTAGAAAGTAGAAGATGGGTCAGGGAATTTTCTGGAAGTGAAAGTTGATATTCGAGGAAAACGAAAACAAAACAGAAAAATGGTGGTACCTAGGTTATGACGTGACATTGGATCTGGTCATGGGGTCGGGGCAACTGAGTACGGATTGAACCATTGGATTTGTTTACCCTCAATATCAGTTTCTTGGAAAGGAGAGGGGAGGGATGAGCATATAATTTCTCATTACAAAGTATTGTATTGGGGTCTGCCTAGTGTCCTATGTTTATTCATTAGCAAGGGACAACCACCTATTCTTCCCTCAACTGGAAAAAACCACGACCATCAACTTTAAAGTCCTAAAAAACCCAACCCCCCCCCTTTCCTCTCTGAAGGATATATATTCAACAGCTGTATGTGTAACTTGCACCTGATGATGCCGCAAATTGGTGAAATGAATTGTACCATGAAATAAAGTCTGAGGAAAATTTCAAACTTATTTAATATGGACTTGTAGAAGCAATATTATGGAATTAAGGACAGCCTGAAAATATCATGTCATAATGGCACAACTCATATGATATCAGAACTCAGCAGTGCTATTTAAAATATCTTGGGTGCTGAGGGGCCGGTCCAAGTTATTTGTACACAGAACAGAATGTAAAGTTTCAAATTATTAATCCTAAAGTGAAAGCTTCTGTGGAGTGATGGTGAGGAAAATCTCTTAGGTTTTCCCCTGTGTTGGTCCATTGCTTTTGATGATGACAGTTTTGCAGGTTTTTCAGCCAACTTCTTCTGGTTAGAAGTGAAGAAATCAGCTACAATGCCTGAAAAACTATCTTTTTAAGAGATAGACCAATGCAAAAGGAACATTGGAGACCTCTGCTATCATTTTATCTTAGAGTAAACCCGGCTTTTTATCTCCCCTGCCTTCTCAATTATCGTATTGCTAATATCATAACCTGCAGAAGCCAAATAAGGTGAAGGAAATGAAGGATGATCTATGCCTGAATTGATGAGATGACATATTGAAACTTGGTCACCACCCCACTATAACTGTACATTTATATGCTGAGTGATCACTGAACCTATATATGTGTAGTGAGCAGTAGGCCACTTTTCACTCTCTCCATGGGTCATACCCACCTGTCCCTTGACGGTTCTCCCAGTGATGCTCTCGTTGAAAGTCCAACTTGTGCAGGCTTTTATGGAGGAGTTTGCTGGGATGGGCAGAAGGGGTGAATGTGACAGGATTTGCTCATAGTTGACATCCCATATTTCACATGGGTCATACTCCTTTTCTCCCAACTAGGGTCATTGACATGAGGAAAAGAAAATATTTTTATTCAGTTCTCCTTCTTCAATAGGACATAAGAATACTTGGAGAAACCTAGTTTAAATAAATACTTTTCCATTAAGTTTCTCCTAAGCATTCCAATCAAGGATGGCACAAAAGCATTATTTGGAAAAGTTGAGTAATCATACTTAATTTTCACATAGCTGATGAAAGTTTTCATTTAATGCTAATATTTTAATGCTTATAATTATCATTATTCGTTACTACAACACAACATTTATGGTGTATAACAAGGAAAAATTAAATCTGGGGAACCAAAAATTGACTTCCAGGTTATTTAATTAACTTTTTAAATTTTATGTGCATTGCACAGTACATTTAAGTCTAAAAATATCTCCTTTGGGTTAAACTCACAGACATGCCTCGGATTACACAACCAGGTAAAAGTCAAAAAATTTCAATTATTAAAAAAAGACTATTGAGCTTCCATATGAATCTCAAATTAAAGTGAAATTCTTTTGAGATTATGTTCGAGTGAATACGAAGGATTTTCACAAAGGAACGTCTCTTCACTACCCACCAACCCTCGCAAGAAGAAGCGAGGGATAGTGAGAATTAATGATCAAAATATAACGAATTGCGAGGGATTTTATTCCCTCCAACCGCCGACCGTTTACTCACCGCATTCTCCTTGGGAACATGGCTGAGATTCCTCCAAAACTCGACGGCGTCTCCCTGGTTTTCTATTAGCGGCACTACGTCTTCCGGGGGAGAGCACCAGAAGTCCCCATCTAGTGACTGGAAGGTGAAGGCGAAGATGTGCCAGGTGCAGGGTAAGTTGAGCAGAGAGAGGAGAAAGGTGAGGCGGAGCTGCCATTTGCCAAAGGCGCCGATGGCGTCCGTCACCGGATCGAACTCCTCTTCCTCCTCGCGGTCTCTGGGGTTGTCACCCGCCTCTTCGGCCTTTGATTTCGGCTTCTCTTCCTTGTACGTCGCATCCTTCCCGTTGCTGACGGGAGGTGGGAGCCCAGAAGCCATTGCCACGATCGCTAGACAAAATAAGACGCGAGAACGGAACGTTAGACCGACGAGTGGGAGATAACAATCGTACGAGTGAAACCAACCGCATGCGTTCCTCTCATTTTACCAAATAGAGTTGGAGTTCGGATGACTAACAAATTCAGTCACTCTTCTACTTTTAAGTTATTCAGGGGATCAGCGGGAAATGGCGTGACAGATATTTTAGTCACGCGCTGATATCCTCACAAAGGAATTCTCAATTAATGAGTGTTTTAGTTGTTTGAGGGTTTAAAAGCATATGCGAAATAAGTGAGAACCTGAGTTAAGAGGCCCCGTCAAGAAGGCTGATATTTTTTCTACGCAGTATAAGTAGTTTGATAAAATGCTGAACATTAGGAAAATAAATAATTTTATTCCCTAAATTTGCCTTTAACTCAACCTATAATCATGACATTTCCTGTTATCCCCAAAATTTTCTATCAAATGTTCTGTACATTTTGGCTTTCCTTAAATCCACCGTAATATACATACCACAATGTCCACTAAGACATCGTGTCTCCCATACTTGCAGCAAAAATGATTCCTTCTTTTTCCTAACCGCATTTCTATCACGCCATACGTATTCGCCAAGCCTTTTGGTGTTAAGGCCAATCAAATTCAAAGAAACTGCGGGAGATGCCGCAGCAGTAACTTTTAACGGAGTCATCCGCTATTATACATTGCAGTGCAACAATTTCAGAGTTTAAAAATTATTTACCCGGTCAAGGCGAATGATTTTTACGCTCTGAGATTGTTGCATTTAAGGTCAATCACTTTCTCCTGCAAGACTTTCTATTGAAAGCTTCCATCCAATCCGTATAAACGTATTATTTACCCTAAGGATCCTCTACAGACTATTTGTTTTGATTTGCGCCTTCCTCATTTCATGTCTACCAGCGAAGAAAAACCTATTCAGATATGAATCGGATCGTACGGAATTGCTGACTTCCCATATAGACCTACGCGTCAATTTCCGGAGGTGATTGTTTGTAGGCGTTCCTCGGCTCCTCCCACTCAAATGCTAAATTTGATTATGCATCGATAATGGATTAGATGGGGATCTTTTACCTTGGAGTTGATCTGGATGGGCTTTATCCAATGCTCCGTGAAGAATACTACATTAATACCTAAATGCGTCTTTAGTTCATGTTAATTTAGCTGAGGATGACAAGTTGTAATACTGATTCATATTATGCAGGGCGCTTAATGAATGACATTTAAAAAAATATTATAATGAAACTAAAATATATTTTTTTTGTTTCACGCAGAAAATCAAAGCCAAAATGTCTTCGCCAACATTCTCTCGAAATTTGATTCATTTGTAAAACGCAAATTATTTCCATTTAGTTATTCCATTCATTTTTCAGATGGATATAAAACGATATACCAAGACAAGGCCAAAATATTCTAAAACAAAATTTATGAGCTAGAACACAATTAGAAAATAAAAGCGTAGAGAATATAATTAGACAATAGAAGCATCTAGAATACAATTAGACAACATAGGCATCTAGAATACAATTAGGCAATATAATCATCTAGAATACAATTAGACAATAGAAGCATTTAGAACAATACAATTACACAAAGGAAGCGTCCATAATCAGATTCTTCAATGTTGCGGCATATTTTTACTGCACGTGGTCTCAACTCGGGGACCCGTCACAACAATTTTTCTTTGTTTGTTTAAAACCTAGTGACTGAGAAGAAGTCATCGGGTGTGTCCATCTGATCGCGGATGATAAAATAAACTCCAGTTACAAAGGTTAACCTAGAAGTAAACTGGTGTTCTTAATAAATCTGGGATTAAAAACGGTTTAAACAAAGGGCGAATGAGATCTATCACTTAACGGCCCGAAAATATGCTTCTACATCTACACAATACTCCGCAGGTCGCCGCAAGGGCGTGTTGCGGGGGGTGTTAGGTCGCCAGCCATGCATGCACAATCGCAATCATGTTGCCTCCACACGCACTCGAAAAATTGTAATCAGACGAAATAAAGTAATCACATGCAACACTATTCAATAAAAGGATACGTATATTCAAATCATGCTGTAGAACTTTTACAAATATGGGTATATTAAATAAAAAGAATAACATGCTGGATATCGACAAATATATGAACTACCAATTCTAATTATCTCCTACATAAGAGATAATGAGAAGATGCCGCGGCATATGAGTGGCGTTAGGCTTACACTCTGCATTATGCCATTAATATCTGGAGGAGGCAGGAGCAAGGGGTGGATACAGGATCTTTGCGAGAGGAAGCGGCTATGAAAAAGATTATTACTCGGAAATAAGGGAACAAGAGAATGGCAAAGGGGGCATTATGGCACAGTAATGAAAACTTATTTGTTTGACGATCGATTCATATTTCTCCCTGGGAATTAAGAAGAAAATTTTAATCCCTGCACGATTACATTAATTTTTTCCCTTTCCTTTCTACATGGGCGGGGCCGCACATACCTTCCAATCTCCCGGCAGCAGCTTTACTTTCGAGGAATGAAGGCGGAATTCCTATTTCATTCAAGTGGATGGTCGAGTAAGTGCACGTACGTTCAATTACCTAAGGCCAATTTCGGAGTTTTTACTCCCCCCATTTTGTAAGGATCCGAACTTCCCCATTGTATTAATTGCCGGCGCTGTCATAAATATATCGCACAAGAACATTTTTTAAAGAAAATGCACATTAAAGTTTGATTTAGGCGTTTTTCACTACGAACACTTTAATTACGTACTTAAAGTAAAAATGTTCATTACCTAGAAAACAACTTTTTTTAAAACTTTTATTGGCATTTAAATACATAATACAATAAAATTGAACGTATATTTCGGAAATGTTTTAAGAGGTTGACAAATATTTGAATAATTCTGAAACTACAGAACCTTTCATGACCATTTACACGATGTTCTTTGGTTATTAGGGATAGTTAAAATTCTTTTTCATAAAAATCGTTGAAATGATACAATAATAAACTTTGCGTAAGATTCCTTCTGAACGCACTTCCCCACCCGCATCCTCTCACAACCATAATGGCGCACCCGCCTCGCCTATAAGACATAATTTAAAGAGCATCCCTAGCACCCATTCCACCAGATGAGCAACAAACATATAATATTTGAACGGCGAGAGCACTGCGTTGTGAAAGGCAACGGGAAATCATTATTTTAATCATCTGAGGAGTAGCTGCTCGCCAATGTTTTCATTTTTATTGATTTGATGAGAGACGCGATGAAACCATATCGGGTAAACTGCTACAACGGGGTTTAACTTGTCTCACAATTGACCTACAGGCGGAGACGATTCGAGAGAGCTCCGGAGTCAATTTTGCAAGTCAATTTATGATTGTGACTTAGAACTCCACGTCAATTATGACGTGTACACATTTAGACAAACTTTCAAGTCCGAAGAATGGATCTACGCATCTAAGAAAATTTGTAAACAAAGACATGAAGAGAGGAGTTGATAAATACAGCCGTTCAAACAAATACGAGAAATTTTACAAAGCAAAAATCATTCAGCTAGACCGTGATTCGAACCGGATTATGAGATACCTGACCGAGTGCACTGGTGAGATAAGCTAGTGCGGCGTCCTATTACACTGTGAACGTATAATGATGATTTTGGCTAAGCGAAAATACTGGTATTTTCTCATATCAATGGGTGACACCGCTAATGTTATTGTTGGGACATTCCCCGCAGTTTCTTTGAAGTAGTCGTGCAAATTCAGATCCATTTAACTGGCTCCGGTGATCTAGGAATTTGAATCTACTAGAATCAGAAAATATGATAAATCAATATCAGAGATATAGAAGAAGGAAAAAGAATACAAAGATATTCACCTGAAATCTCTGAGACTAAAGAAACAATAAAGAGTCATGTGGAAAGTGTGGCAGGTAGAAATATGAAAGGAAGGCAACTATATCTGTCTGCCATTGCTGCATTAACATTATGATATCTACATAAAAAGTGGGCTACCGAAAGCTACGCCAGAGGGCTATGGGATAAAGGAAGTTATCACAAGGAAATCATGCTTCATGGAAGTAGTGCTGGTCCCAGTAGAAGAGAGGAGACAGAAAAAAATTCCAAAAACGGAGAAAGGGCCAAAATATTTATAAGGTTTGAATTTCGCTAAGCAATAGGAAAGGCTAGAGAGTAAGGGCTACGAAACCATTCGGAGAAGTACAATCTTTCCCAAGGAAAGTTGAAGCCTCACTTCCATGAAGGTAGCTGGCAATAAAGATCGAGGTGATAACTTTGAAACTCTTACAGTTCCTTAAGAGGAGGTAAAGGGAAGTGATGGAAAAACGAATTTGGAAATACTTTATTGAGGACCGGGCATGCGGGAATACTCGAAAAAATATTACTCTCCCTCTAGTAACAATTGGTACAGGTATAATGATTACCTAATGAATACCTGTATAATTAATTTTAGATTTAGAATAAAGCCAAGGAAGAATTGCGACGAGAAAATTATGGAAAACTTTTGGAAAACATCAGTGTATGAAATATTAATAAAGTATTAGTAAAGAGACAGAAAATTGACTAGTTTGTAAGCCTGGTACAAATAAACTCTAAGATTGATACCCTGTAATTCCCTCCTAAAAGATGTTCTCCATTGCTTAAACTAGAAAAATATATTAAGATAAATGAGACAAGTCGGCAAAAATTCATGCTGTACTAACGTTCTCTCTGTAACTAATGTCAGCCGAAAGACAACATTTTCACGATATTTCTTGACGGTCGCTATAAAAATACATGAAAAAATCATGTAGTCGCTCTAATGGCTTTATGGGGGACAGTTAAGGTCTTCTACACCACATGATGGTACTCGTACAGGGATACGAGGATAAGTAGGATGAGGAAGGTCGTTGAAAACTTGACATCGGTTTTACCTTGCCTCAGCAAAGGTAAAGGGTAGACCAGGTTTAATGTTCTATCCAACGGATGGCAAATCGAACTTGATGTTACTACGGGAACCAAGTAGGGATAGAGATAGCCATTAAAAATCTACCGGGGCCGTAAAAAAGAAAACATAAAGCTTGGTGAAAGAACACAGAAAACACAAAAAAACATAAAGATCTTCTTCTTCACCTTATGCAATTCCTCGAAAACTTGGGATGTGCTAAAACTAGACACTCCAAATATTTACGACCAATGTCAATATTTATGAGGAAAAATTATTATTAATTTTTTTTAGTTCACCTGATCTAATTTATTTTGTAACCAAACTTAAAAACGCGATCATATACTTGTGTATTCATATTCACATTCTTGTAAATACGTAGTTCGGAGAGAAAGAAAGCCATTAGTTTGGGGGAGAAAGATAATGTGAGGAAGTTTTGAAGGACTCCACCAAAATACACTCGTTTGAGTTCTATCGTCCATGGGAGTGCGTGCGTCAGCGTGATAACGTATGCCGATATTCAGGCCTCATCAGTCATGAGGCGCGGTTAAAATTCCAAACAGAAATACTCATGATGAACAGCAACTAATTATTAGATTTTTTAATTCGGAGAAGTGTTCACGCTTGTAACCAGTACGCCGGGGGAAAGACAAAGGGATATTTTCATACACGACTTTCTCTTCCATAAACCTTCAGATTAAACTCTGAATTTTTAATAAACTAATTTTCACTGTTTTCATGTAAATTGGTACGATCAAGAAATTACGCATAGAAATGGTTATTTCCCTTTTGATAGTTAATTTACTGTTTAATTTAACTACCCATATTAAGGATTACCGTTTTCACATAAAAAATATATAGTGATCGAACCTTAAAGAGAGTTCACTTTTCACTTCGAATCGCCGAACATTAAAGAGAGTTCACTTTTATCTGCTGCTATCCCTTCCTGAAATATTCGCGTGAAAAAAACGGAGGGCGTACTCCACAACATGTGCTTTGTTATCAGGTTTATCAACAGTGGAAAATTGGGTTCAGAGTGGAATGAATAGCAAAGCACACATACATTCACGCAGAACCGCCAACATTGTTATTGCCGTTTGCGACGTGCGCAATGTAATCAACAACGATTTTGGAAAGGGGACCAAGGCCAGTTGGACGCCGAGGGAACTTCATTTTTTTGCCGGACTGTTTACCAATGGCACGGGGTCCATAAGGCGTGGGCGCCGAAATGCTAACATAGGATCGGCGATCCGTGATTGGAAGGAGGGGTTGAAAATAGATTTATGTTTTGGCTCGGTGGAGGTTGGTGGCTTGGTGGTGCCAGACCGCATCGGGCCCGCTCAACGAACCCAATGGAAGACCCTCGGGGCATTCAATCATGACCGAGTTCATTTTAGCCCTATTACTATCATGCATGGACAATAAAAGTCTTACATACACGACAACTTAAAGTTTAATGTACGAACTCTTTTATTAAAGCTTTCATTCATATCTGACTACGACATTTTTACTTGCAATGGCTAGAAAATATACCAGATAGGTATTGTCAATCAACATAAATTTTAAATCGCAGTATAGTTGAAAAATGTATTCAACATTTGTACTTAGTACCGGCCTAATATTGATTAATTGGGTCTATATATTTATCTTAATGCATCCAAATTCGTTTATTCCTTTCTGTATTGCTCAAGAATAAAAAAAAGCCAGCCGGTTTAAGAAATTTTCGTTCTGCTGGATTGACGTTGATTCGCACGTTTTCATCAGGCTGCTGTTGCTCCAGGATCCTTCTGTGTATCATTTCAGATGATGCAAAGCAGGGTGGTGGACCTGAATTTCCATGATGAAATTTTGATGCTGGAAAACATTTTGCAACCTATTCTGATTACACTGAAAAAGGAATTTTTAAGTAAAATTTTTAAACGTTGAACTGCTGCGAAAATAATAAATTTTAGACACTTTTAGGTCAAAACACATGAAGGAGCCCACAGCACTCCACCTAGCACAGCACTTCGGTTCGTGAACGTAGATCTTATCATGTCACACGGCGAGTATCGGCAACTATCGCTTCATATGTTGTTGAGCTATGTGAGAAAATTTGGTGTGCTTTGACGTCATTTTAATTCCCATTATTTCTATTTTTCGGTACGAGGAAATGTTTTATGTCGCCTCCTTTGGATTCGAGAAAACGCGGAAACTTAGTTATCCAAGATCATATTAGGCCAGGCTTTGTGTAGCTCACACGCTGGCTATTTTTTGAGCAAAATATTCGCTTATTATTGTAATGCGTTTTTCCGGTTGATATTTCAATAAATTTTTTAGCATTTCGTTTAAAACTGATGTACCCTGTCTGTACATGAATAGGGTATTTTCTAAGTCAGGATTTCTTTTTTACAGTAATAGCTATTTCTCCATGAGGTCCACATTTTTATGTCCATGACTCGTTAATAATGTTTTGTTAAATATCGTCCAAACATTGTTGTCAAACATATGACTAATAAAACTGGACGCATAAAGGTCAGTCTAGGTTTTTATGTCTTTCATCTTACAATCTTATAGAACTGCAGATTTGTATCGTAGTAAAGCATTTACGCAGAATACAATCTTCATCATTGTGAAAATGTAGAAAATTGTGCATATTGTATTGAAGAGTCATTTTCAGAGAAATTTTGAGATAATATCTTAAAATGATCCCTATTTCTATTGGAATAGTTGCTAGAACTAATAACAACGCTACTTTCGAACATCTAGGTGTTTTTGGCAGATACAGAGCATTTCCCCAAAATAATGTCCTCGCTGTAATGTAGTTTTTCCCTTCATTAAGATGCGGTATGTCTGTCTGTTATAAATATATAGTGATAGGATCACCTGTATTGCTATTAACCTTCGCACATCGGCTTGAAGATTTCTGCTAAATGGCTAACTACATAAATTACCGAGACCATGTTGTGCTTCTTGAAATTTTTCTTCGAATGAGAAAATAGAAACGATCATTGGACAAATATATGTGTTGCACCTTCAGAGATAATTACGAACAACGAACACAATTCCAGAAAGACATTTGTAACAGAAAATTCATGCCCAAGGTGAGATGAGAGCAACAGTAAAAAACTACGCCCAGCCAAACGTCAACAATGTCACTCTCTCCGTGGTATGAAAATAAACCGTGAAGGAATAACATGTTTATTAGCTCCCTGCGTCAGCGCGGAATAGTTTTTGCTGCATGCTCTTTTTTAGTTCGCTCTTCACTAAAAACGTTACTCTTAACAGAGAATAGGAGTATCTTTTTTCCGATATTCCCAAGCTTAATACTATTTCCAGCTGGGTTACAGTGGAAGGTAGCTCTATCAGAAACTAACCCAAATCCCACCCCAAGCTGGGACGTTGTAAACAAGTCAATGGACGTGTGGAAATCAAAATCAACCTCTAAGGAAACTGGATGAAACAACGACGCTCAAAAGATTGCATAAAATTTAATAAAAATTACAATCGGCCACACCATAACGAAATCTGCGGGCTTGTTAGACTATCAGCGATTCTCTCAGCAATATTATTAGTATGGGTTCACCTGAAAATCAATCGATTGTCGACCGTTGAACTATGGTTAAAATGATTTTTGAAATATGCAAAAAAATAGGCACGTTCAAAAAGAAAATAGTGTGGAGTAATTAGAAGCATGCCATGATTTAGGCAAAGTATGTAAGAAGTAAAAAAAACTCGGCCATCAATGATCATTAATGGCAGTATTGGATATTACGTGGTCTAACGGGTGTCATTTCACATTTAAGAGCTAAAACATATTATGTTTTCCAAGTTTTCAGCTTGATTTAATCAAACACTTATAAAAACACATCGTGCGATTAAAATGTTTTTTGTCAATGCTCAATACTTGATATTTGAGCTATATTAGTCATTACATTCATTAAAAGATTTGCAAATTCATCTACTCAAATTTCATTAAAGATTAAAAGTGAATGGGATAGGCAGGAGAAAAATTCTTAGCACCCAATATTTGATCTTGAATATATACTCACATATTCACGTATTATTTTCAATTTGTGGACGTTTTACGAGTCGTGCTCCTCCTGCCTGTTTTTCTGTCCTGGGTTTCCTTTGCTCTACTCGTAATCGTGAAAGCGAAACTCGGGTATTAACGGGTATTATCTTCTGGTGAGTTTTCCCAATTGGAAAAACGACCTCGTGAAGCAGGTGATTCTACAAACGTGCAATTCACGCGGTACGCTTTAGTTGGCACATTGATGGCGTGGATCTAGTCTTTGTGTAATGTCCAGTTTTTAGAGATTACCATTTTCGCCTCCTCTTAATAACCACAAGAGCAGATATTTCTCAATTGTTCCCAACCCCAGGTGAGGTAGCCTCTAGTAAATATAAGATTTAAATGGATATATATGGGTTTTGTTTTCACTTCTCTCCGCAGGCGCAGGGGTCATAGTTTGTGACCATGGGTTCACGTTAAGGCCAACACGGTGTTAGTAGAGTATTCGAAAGTGAGAGATTTACAATGAGGAAAAAAATGGTTTAGAATTGAAGTATGTAAAATTTTTCACATTTAATTTTACTCGGTATATAGTATCCTGAGCTAAAACACGACTGTTATTGGAACGTTTTGTCTTGTATTCGCACTAACGGTTGTTACATGTTTTACATTAGAAATTCAAGGTTAAAAATATTCTGTGTATATCTGTGTTATTTTCTGAATCGGATGTTGAAGCATGGTTGGTGTGCACATGAAAATATTTATTTGTGGCCACATCAAAGTCCAAAAACAGTCTCATGTGTGTAAACAAAAATTGCAGAAACAAATCTCTCTTCTAAGAGCTTTCCCGGGTTTTTAGTTAGAAGAAAATCCTTCTAGCAGTAACTGAAGTGGTTTCCACCAGCAATATGGTTCAGGAAATACATTGGTGATAGGATGAGCATCATTAGGTATCATCTCTTCTTATGCAGTTCCAAAGCACTCTTCAGCATCTTTCAACAACGACAGATAAGTCTGAAGAGTTCAATTAACGATAATATCGTCGAGTGGATCATGTATCTTAATCGCTTAATACAACCTAATTTTTGATTTTCTTTTAACGAAATAATTGAGCTTAAACAATTGCAAAGCTTTAATAGTACCAATCTAATTCTATGAAAAGCGATTCTCGTATTTCGATACGAATAAATTTTACGTATCGCTCATGTACCCAGCAGATCAAATTTAACGCCCTGATAAATTACACGTCGAATTTCCTGTTGGGAAAGTGTGGATGTATTCGTTCTGCATCTATATAAACCATAGCTGAAGGTTGAAGTGAACCCTGGAGGTTAAAATAATCTTTCGAGTTTTTTCACAGGTTTTAAAAAGGGTAATGAATTATCACGTTTCTCTCTTTAGACATGCTTATCGCCTTACAGCGTATAAAAGCTGGTTAGACATGGAAAGGTTAAAGGTATTTATGTGGCAATCTTCACTACTTCATTCTTCACAATTTTAAGCAAAGGTAAGATGCATGTCAAAAGCAACCGCAGTGTCAAACAAGGCTTTTAGGTTCGGAATACTTCAAATTATTAACTATACTGCGCCGAAAAAACAATTTTATAACGATATTAGCAGAAATTTTAATTAAAGACTGCTTATTGCACAAAGAAATGAGGCCTGGGATTTATTTCACTTGGACTTTAATATGTATTGATCATTATAACTTTACATATCGGGAGAAGATGAAATGTCACAGTTATACTTCGTCTTAAGGCAAAAAAAAGGAACGAAAATACTGTCGACCCCAAATTGTCTACGCATTATTTATGACTGGGTTATTTGCTGGAGGACTGGGGGGGGAGGTGGGAGGATTAAGCCAGTTTCAAAGTTAGTTACTAATCCGCTTGTGAAGCACTCGTTTTTCAGAATTCTTTTCGCTCATTTCTTGACATTTCTCAAGGTTATAAATTGATAATTTACAATGTACTACGCCAGGCTGACAACTGACAGCGGCGTGAATACACAATGAGTTTATAGTGTTTCGGTATCACTGGAATTAAATACTATTCCTATACATGCATTACCTGCATCATCTTGAAATATCACAGTCGAGATCGTGTGGCAGACAGTGTTAGGTCAGTACCCTTTTGAAGTAATTTATGAATAATTTATGGAATTCGGTGGGAACAATTTGTTTTAACTTATGCGTCATTCTGCCGAGGACTCGAATTATTATTAGCAGTTGTCTATCGGTCTAATAGGTTTTTGTTTTTGATAGACCATGGCAATACACATTGCACTCCTAATCCCTAACTAACATAACGAAAACATCCTTAAACCCAGACTACATACATGCACCTTTCTTCCCGCACCATGTCTAAAACTTCATCGTTTGTTTACACTTCAGTCCATTTTACTTTCACCATTCTTTACCAAAAACCATATCTTGAAGGCTTCTAGGATATGTACACTTCTCCTCTTTCCTCAGTGATTATGTTTATGAACCATCTAAAACTACGATCCATATAAGAGTTTATACTGTATTTACTTTATATATTTGCTTAAGGTGCCCGTCATAAATTCTCATCTCTTAGTAAAAGCATCTTTACCAAACGAAATTCGTCTTTAATACTTTGCTTCCCTTCTTCTAAAACTCACCCTAAATTCGTGAACTGTCCTACCTGTTCGAGTCTATGTTAAACGACTGTAATTGTGTGAAGGAAAAATGATTAATTAGCTCTGTAGTCATTTCTTGCCGCCTCACCTACCAATGCAATGACGCGATAGGATTATTTCTTGTTCCACTTTGAACTTGAATGGTTTGCATTTCGGAACCTGTAATCTTCGCCTATCTAGTGTCTCCCAAACCGATTGTGAGTTCGTCGCAGCATCGTGAGTTGTGGGAAAACGCATATAGGTATTTAGTAAGGATCGTGTTTCAGAAAAATCATTGTCCGAAGATATTTTGATTGTGAGTACGGAGTTAGTACAATCGGAAATATAATAAAATATGAGACCCTAATTGGTGAATTGTACTAATTCACCAGAAAACTTAAAGAGATACCTAATCATGCATTATATTGACTCATGACAGAGGGAATATTAATTGAGGCATTGAAATAGCCATGGATTAACTTGTCTAACTTCCAAGACCACAAGCAAGATTCAACAAGGGATCACCACAAGTTATAATGAGATGCAACCGAACAAGAGTTTACCCGCTTTTATAGCAAAATTTGACTACAGAGTTGGGTGAGTAGCGTAGCTTAACGTGTTAGTCACCTTCCTTGGAATCGTACATTCTACATCTAGTTTTCTGTCAAATTTATCTACTTGTGGAATTGCTCTAATTTTGTTCCAGTGATCTAGTCCCGCATATGCGAAACGTAATTACGGGCGCCGGGAGGGAATGAATATGTCGCCATGCTATATCGAAGTAGAAGCCCAGAAATTGGAAAAGCAGATTATTAAATGTCTACTATCCATTTCAAACTCATTCAAGAAGAGTCCTACTTGTGGTTCTCCCGTTTAGAACAAGTCCTAGAATCAATTTTTTCCAGATACTCCTAATTTTTCCACATTAGCGATGACGCGTTAAGGTGAGCCAATTGGCACAATCACTGCCCCAAATTTACAAATCAAAATCGGCATCATTTTCATTTGGGCTGAATGCAAAATGGTACTTGCTCTCCATTCGTCAATTTGGGACTGTGTCAAAGCCAATTTGTACGTTTTACGTATTTGATACGCACACCATAAAAAACCTCGCAAGAATATATTAATTGTTTACTGTTAACAACTATGGGTCTTCAGAAAATTTGCTGAGTGGCTTCTTAACCGAGGAAAAATTACAAAAATTGTGCGATTCTTTAATGAATTAGCATGCTTTCAGCGTGAGGAGAGGGATGCGTTCGGCATCGCAAAGTTACTTAAAAATTATCCAAGGCTAGCAGTTACTCTTGACCACTATCTCTTTCATCGACGGGTAACTGTTGTCGGCCTCTTCTTATCTAAAAGACCAGAATTTTATTATCAATTTGCGTGCACTAAGGGGATAACTTGGATTTCCATTTTGATAAAATATTATTACGACTAATAATTACTATATATTTTGATTTAAAGCTGGGGCAAGGAAAATATTTTCATAGTTGATGATTATATTGGTCAGTTATAATGATGTATTTATATCTGTGGATATTGAGTGTGTTAATAACGGTAACAGTAAATTGCTGATATTGCATTTTGAGTGTCCAGTGGATTATTTGTGCATTTTTCCTCAAGAATGCTAATTCCTGTGAGTGGAAGTGACTAGATGCCTAGACATTGAATTCCCGTATGCTTTTTATTGTTTACTTCTTTAACCGCCGCCGCGGTACTGTTTTAGGAAAATAACTCAATAGCTGTAAAAATAAAGAATTAAGAAAAAAGAAATGTAAAATTTATATTTTTGAGAAAAGAAATACTAGCAGTTAAATGCTTTGTTACAGACAGCTTATAATTAGAGTTAGATTCTGATTAGACCCTAAAGGGATGACACAACACCCTGAACTTGTTAAGGACTTTTCACACGACAGTTGTACTGACTACTTTTCTCCTTCAGCTGGCCATAGTTTCGCCTCTACTTCATAATATCTTCACTCTTCTTCTCTCTCTTCCCCGCCTATCTAACATTATTCCTTTTATCGCAATACTCAACATCCTCGTAGAACTAACTCGCGATCACGTCTCCATTCACTTTTTGTCCTCACTTCAGATTCCCTGAAAAAATATATTATCTTTCCCAACAATACACATCACATTTCAATAAATTCCATCTGCTCTCATCCATTTCCCTCAAAGCTCAGAGTTTATCAAAAACAAATTGGTACAACCTTATCACAGTTATTTACTCTTCAGTTGGGGTACATGTCATCAATCTTCTTTTTTTATAAATTTTACTCAGGCAACGAAATTCTTTTCCTAATGCCCTCAATTTTTTTCTTCATTGTATCAGAAATATCGCCCAAATAAGTAAAAATCTAAGATTTGTTTTTACTTCACTTCAACTGGATAACTGAAAAATGTTTTGACTTAAGATTTAATCCTTCAAAATGTTAATACCTCACAAGGATCCTTTGATGACGTCAAACTTGTCTGCAATCCCTTGACCGAATGACTAACTTTATCAAACGAAAATCTTGTCGACATGATCAACTCCTGGCTTGCTTTCGTTTCTATTCCCAACCGTCCAGGAGTCTATCTCACAATCCTCAGTGTATCGGTGTAATAACGCGACCGATAAGGGACAGCCCTGACTTGCCCCCCTCCCCCGCACGCATTTCCGTATCAACCGATTCTCTTACTTGTGTTGTATGTTTGATGTGAAGGCTACAAATACATCGCGTAAGGTTTTCCAGTGGGTAGATTTTTGGACTACCGACCGGGCCCGGGTTCGATTCCCGAGATGTCTCTGGGCACCCTCAGCTTCAATCAAATTGTGTCGTTTTTCGGGTACCAGATCATCCCGGGAAACCATAGGCGGCACAATGAAAGAATACTCCGAATCCCTGCCGTACCCTGATGTGTTAATTTCACATATCTTTGGGCTTATTATGAGGTGGCCTATACCGAAACCTACATGTAACAAACGGACCTTCGGGTTGATAACTGTGGCGTTGGTGGTATTACTCTTTTCTGCTCACATAATGTCCAATGTCTTCATTAACTTTCTCCATTCTTTTGATTGCCTCCTTGACATTGACGAACAAAAAAGAACAAAATTACCATAGAATTCTATTATAGTTTTTGCTGAGACTCTCACTATTACTGTAAGATCACTTCCCCCTCACCTTTCCGAACTCACGCTGATCTTCTCCTAAAGGGCACTGGTCCTCTATAATATTTTGCTAATAATAAACCAACGATTAGTGAGTCTATACCCCTTTCATTCTACTGGTTTAGTATTTTTCGAGAGAGACTTTGATATGAGCAAACGATGTCTTCTGGCCAATCTCATGCCTCTCAATTGTGACTAATAAACAAAAAGAGACGCTCCATTCCATATTCGTCCAAATATTGATTAAGTTTTCTTCGAAGTATTTCATTTCTAATGCCATTTTTTCTATAATTTTCAATGGATATTTTTCTGCTTCTCTTTTTAGCATTCCTGAACGAAAGCAACATCTTCCAAGGACCATTTTTCCCTTGCATATCGAAGTGTGCTAGCCTCTTTTTCTTTTCTTCGGAGGCCTCCCGAAGAATTCGCGACGCACAGTTTAGGAAACGCTGTTATAGACATTTGTAAACGTGGGCATAAAAAGAAACCATTAGCGACCATAGAGGTCGTAATTCCCAAAGCAACGGCAAATACTTCCAAGTGAAGAGACAATATAATCGAGGATACAAAAATAATAAGATAATTGAACACCAATTTCATCCAAGACCATTGTTTATTATCAACGGTGTAACATTCCTCTATTAGTAGTAACCTTTGAATAACCTGTCATCTCGAAAGGTGTTGTTAAATACATTGATAAATCATGTTCTTGCCACTCGAAATGAAAACTATACAATTAATAATGAAAAGGATATTGAATCCCAATATTCATTTTGAAAACATAGCAAAAGAAAATGTTAATAAACTTTCCGTTAATTTTTTAGTGGAAAATGCAGCTAGATTTAAATTGATTCGTCAATTATAAACATAGATGATATACTTTTCATGCCAGTAGAATTGTTCTACCCAAATAAAATGAGATGAAATGCTATAAAATAGGTAGTTTCGATCAATGTCTTTGACATCTATTAATAATTTCTCAACCTTCATATGAATTGTCTTCCAAAGACTGATTATTGACCCTAAAATTTGTACGAATGAAGAAATTACATTCTTATATGTATTCTGTAAACATATTATCAAATGTGAAAGGGATATTTTATTCTTATTAACGGTGTCTTAGTAACATGGACGTTAGGTTTAATCGGTTGAAGAAGCTAGCTAGAATCTGCAAATATATTATCCGTGAACTTCCACCATTGGTGTAGTAAACAGTAGTCATGATGCATAGATATTTGCCTATTTTGGTCATAAATTCGTGTCAGCTGCAACAACGCGATCTATATCACCCGTATATAAGGCTGCACAATTTATATTTTAAATTATTCAACCTTAAAACCAAAAAAATACCGTGACGAGTATTATGAAAACAATTCAATTACCAATAAAGTAACTAAAAAAATGTGATCAGAGCAAGGAAATGAATGAATAGATTTTTCGCGAAAACATTAAGGAATTGGATATATTTAAGAAGCAGAAAAAGTCCTTTAAGACTTCAAACGAGTTCTATTCTTTTTACCCCAAAGATAAGAACTGCATAAATGTGTCATCTTTAAAGTTACGATGAAATATGCATTTACAACTTCTGTTAATTTATTAACGGCTCGAAATTCAAATGAGTGATTACGTATGATCTTTTATTATTAATATGATTTAATATATTAATATTATTAAAGGGATCTATTCATTGTTTAAATACAAAAATAAAAACAATTCGAAGGTGATTTTCGTAAATTATAGATCCGAGGACATGAGTCAATTGAGTCATAAGGTGCATCCGATATGTAAAAATTCTTATATTGTGCAACTGATAACTATTTACCGATAAAATTAATTGGTTGATAGTGATTCAAAACAGCCTTCCGCGTCCTGAGAAAACAAACTTGATCGTTAGTACACGTGTTTGGGACGATGGGAAGTTTTTAAAACACTGAATTGCGATTTTTATAGCTCAAGTTCTCTGAAATAAAGTTTCCAGTTTTTAAGGAAAATACTATACACGCGAAAAAGTTCGCATTTTTCAACTCACATTTTCCACCGTCTTTCAGTCAGATTTGCCTAACGATTTACGTATTTACATTAAATAGACTACTTTGGGTGGGTATGAACGTTCACACATACGTTATTTACTGCTCCACACTAAGAACTATTGACAATTTTTGATAAATTAGGGGAGAGTTAGTAAGAAATAATAAAACACTACGCCATTGGCAGGCTTGAAAAAAAATTCAACCACAACGCCTCACGTCTAGACTTCGAGCCATCGAAACAACTGGTAGCGATTCAAACGGAATTGTTTATCAGAAACATCGTGCTACTGTTATTAAGGATTGATTTCTGGAGTGCCATGAGAGTGGACTCTTCGCCCGAGACGAGTGGGATGCTTACATTTCTCGACGATCCTTACCTCCAAGCTTCCCTCAATCACGCGTGCAGGCTGCGCCTCTCCAGTCTGACTGACTGATAGATCGCGCGCGCCGCTGTTTTTGCCTGCATTTCGATGAATTTTTCCGTTGCCTCGCTGCATGTACCTCCGCATCCCCGTTCGACACTGGGCGTATAACCTTCATCCCACCGCAATGCGAGCGTAGACCGGAAAAAATGGGATTATGTATGCGGGTGAGTGTGCGCCGGCTGCGTGAGCTCCCGCTGATCTGTCCGACGTGAGGGGCCGGAAGATCGAAGCAGACACGGCCGCCGCGCGGAGACGGCTCGAGGGGGGACACAAAAATTCATACAGACGACCACGGCGGACATAATAGCATTTTTCGACCTATGCGTTTCCAGTGAAAACGTTAGGACTGTCGCCATATTTCACACCTCCTGGTCTTTGTCTCAACGACATGATCGGAGTTCGGGAAAACTCGTGTCTCTCTTCAGACGAGTACAACGGTAGTTTTTTGTACGCAAAGTATCGGACAAAAGTCTCATAAATAGACTCCAGGGGAATCATATACCTGAACTTTTCGATCCATACGTCTCGTGAAAAGGAGTTTTATTGTCGCTTTCGTACCTCTCGGGGTTTGGGTCGATGTGTAGGCGTTGGTGGTTGAAATTTGACAGTAATTGACACCTTTTAACTTCGATTCCTATCGGACGAAAATTCCAATAATGAAAGATGGCGATTCACGCTACTGATAGGGATGCCGGTCTCATCCCCCCTCCCCCGAAAGCAAACCGGCTTGGTGAGTAAGCAGTTGCGTTACGAGCCATTCTATAATTAAAACTTCATGGTTAACTATGTACAACGATCATAAATGAGGAAAATGTCACAATTGAAAAAAAATATTTTCCTCCCACGAGAATAAATGATCCTCGATCACTCTTCTTTTGGATAATTTCCAGATCCTCCCCTCGTAGGAGCAGTGGTCGTTGTGCAAGTCGAGAGACTTCCTTCACAAGTCGTGGACAGATAGGTAAAAGACAAAATGGGACAGATAATCTCAGTGTAGTCATTACTACACCTCACCTATCTTGCAGTAACTTGCTATCACCTAACTTGCAGTCAAAGGCGCCAAGGGGACCAATATCAACTTTCAATATTAACCCATCCGAAGGACGGATGCAGCGAGTATATCCGACACCCAAGTACAGGTTTTGAAACAAGAGCCATTCACCTCCCTCCAGACTTTGAATATTGGCTCTCTGGATGGCGGGGAACCAGTGCTTTATCAAAAGATTGAATTCGATCCCCGCTAGGAACTGGGGAAACTGGCAGGCATCCGTCAGCGGCGCGGCGGCAGCAAAAGCATTTCCAACCGTTAGCCGGACGGATCCTTATCCTAGAACGATCCTCCCGAGCGCGACACCGCTCACCGTGTGCCTCGCGGCAACTCCCGTGGAGGGCGACTCCGACGTCCCGGCCCACGAACTGGCCCGATCTCCCGTTGGCGAAACGTACCTCGCCCTCAGAAGATGAGAACTCACCCTTTCGTCTCCCGCGGAGTCCGTTCCTCTCTCTCTTCCTCTTCGCCGGCGGCTAACGTCCACTCGCTGTAGAGCGGCTGACTCCTCGAAATTCTCCGGCTCCCCACCCACTCTTCCGATTCTGTTCCTTTTAACGGATGGCCAAATACACACTCCACCCTCCCGAACACGCCCTCAGGAGGGTTGGAGCAATCCTTTCCTACTTTCCGCGACCCCCCGTAAGGCACCCTTTCTTCCCTCGGTCCCCCCCCGCGGTGCGCCGCAGGGCACCGGAGAACTTGAGTCGAGGGCAGCGTACAGACAAACAAACAAGCGAGAGACGGATGAAAACGAAAAAAAAGAAACGCTCAGCGCGTAGGCGCCGCTCCTCTCGCGGCCCGCGAGCCTTCTTCCTTCGTCGCCCTCGGCCCTGGGTCGCCTCCGCCGCCGGCGTCGCTCTAAACACGCTGCCCTTTATCTCAAAAACGGCGTAAAGAATTGCGGCTCTCCTGCGTCGGAGGCGGCTGCGGATGGTGTTTCGTCCGCGGCGATCGCGGGCGCTTTCGCGATTGCCGGCGCGGGTGGAGGGATTGGAGGCGGGGGGGTGTAGGGGCGGGAGGAGGAGGGAGGATGGATCGGGGGAGGAGGGAGTACCGGCGGGGGGAGAGGGCGGAGGGGATGGAGAAAGGGGAAGCGAAGGGACGTGAGGGGGAAGGGTTCCCAGGGAATAAAGGGATGTGAGGATGGAGGAGCGGGAAAGGGATATGCATACTACGAAAGGCGTTCGTGAAAAGCACTGACGGGAAGGGGGCGGGCACAAAAGGCTAAGGGGGGGACCCTGTGTTTTGTGTGTGTGCGCGCGCGCGCGCCCGTGTGTGTGTGTTTATGCGTGTATCGGATGGACGGCGTGGGACGAGGGCTAGTGATTAGGTAGGGCTGCGATTTGACGGGCGAAAATCTCCATTGTGAGCGCATGTAAGGATGTTGCGCGACCTTGCCATACTTCACGCTACCTTTCGGCGTGTCGCGCCAGCCACTTTACTCAAATGTCTGCGTGTGTGGTGCGTGGAAGTTGAGTCGCCTTTTTTCGGCTGTAAATGATTCATACGGCATCTGTTTCTTGTCATTGACGAGGAAGGGCTGCGAGAACAGAACGAGTGGTGAATATCAATCGACAATGGCGAAGGGTTGCTAAACGATGGCCTGCTTTACGCGCTGGCTTGTTTGGTTTATGAAGGTTATGCTTTCATTAGTATTCAGCGGCGTTAATTGTTGTCTCATTTTGAATGATGCACATCTTAAAAGTATGCTGTATATTTACTCAATACTTAGGCAGGCTATTAGAAGCGTCATGAAAAATTTAGCCTTAATTCATGCTATAAGTAAACTACTTTATGCAATAACTCTGAAATTCTCCTTTCTCCTTCCCTCGCCACTGTTACTGTCGTCGACGTGGATTAGACTGATGAAATACCTGCACAAGTGTGGAACTATCTCATGTCGCCGACAATACTATGGCGAAATTTGTGTTTGAAGAAGGAACGGTTGTTATATACGTGAGAAATACCTTCTCTATTGCTACCATACACAAGTATACAATGTATCTTTGTTATGACCTTTGAGCGGAGATATGATATTTTATCTTCGTAGTAAATTCTATATTCATATGATGGGGTTTATTTTGACTAGAAGAATTTATCTTAGGTAACAGTTAATATATAAATCGAGTGTCGATTAACCAGCCGGAAACATGTGCCTACGATTTACACGTAACTCATTCATTTTTCGAGATTTTTTGGAACTTTGAGATTTAACTGGTGGGAATATTTTGCCTATTTCACTCGATTTCAATGGAGTTAAAAATATCTTTTAGTGGGAATGACATCCTAATACCTTAAATTAAGCTTAATGAACGTTTTCTTCATCGAATGTTCAACATTAATGAATATTTTGACCCCAGGTAGACGGGCATGCTGGCATAGGATTTAATTTATCGAAAACAACGGCAGCAACAAAACAGCGTCAACATAATTAGATATTATTTATTTTGAACCTCACTCAAAGGAAAAATATTGTTTTCACTTGAAGCTTTTGAATTTTACCTGTGAAAAATTAATTTAAAATAACATCCCGTCTGTATGATTCGGCAGTTTTTAAGCAGGGTACAGGAATCCCCCAGGATAACCCCTGAGTTTCCTTGGCGGTTATCCTGGAGGTCATAGTAATAAACCTTATACCTATTAACTCATCTTTAAACTTTAGAGAATTTTACTAGACTACTGGATAAAAGTGCATCTTACAAAATACCTCTGACTTCTTTGCATTATTCAGCTCCTTCGAGACACTATTTCGCCCCTCCAAGTCTCAGCACACAACGTGATATTTCATTTTTGATTTTGTTCGGTGAAATAGGAAGAATTGCTCAAATTTATAATGGAATACGCTCTAAAATACTAAAAATTGCGAATAAAAGCTCCATCGGAAGTTTTAGGATTGAATTAAATTTTAAAATGAGACGTGGAACATTTAAATTAAGGCCAGAGCTCATGCCACGCCCACTCGGCGAAATAATTTCCTTTGGCGGATCCCTTCGTGATTAATAAAGTATTTGGCAACAGTAAGATGAGCTTCAGTTAGAAGGAAAATGTGAATGTTTTGCATTTTTATGTAGTCAGCATGAATGAAAAAAACGAAGATTTTGTTTTGGCTGATTCCAGAACTGTAACGGCTGCTTCAACAGAATTGTTTTATTTTTTAATTGTGTAACAAGTATTTCATTCTGCTGAAACATTAGGAAAAAACTTGACTGGTAATTATATTTGAAGTTGGTTTGTATGGAACTAGTTTTACACGATTCATTCTACTATGGTCTTTTAAATTAAACATTTGTTACCTTTTCTTCTTTTAGAGCAAGGTTCGATGACAAGGTAGTGGGTCGTCTGATATTGCTAAGAGAGATATGTATAACTACTATAAATGTTTACCTGTATGCCGAAAAAAGTGTACCTACTCCCTAATATATATGCATACATACATATATGCAGATACTACAAAATTTGTCACACTGGCATGCTCTACTTAGTGCAATGTCATGATGTATATGCAATGAATTTGTAATTTTTCTCAGCAATGTATCCATAAAACGAGTTTCGATGTAAACAAACCTGCCAATAAGATATTTACAAAATACCATTGTGTAAGTCAGTATCTTTCGGTCATTTTTTACGTACTAGTTCAGAGGTAACCGAGTGTTTGCACAAATTAAGCAAATATCGTATAATATGACGCTATCACATTCAGGGATTGCGAAAATTGTCGGAATTTCGCCCTTTTTTCAGAGATTTCAGTAATCCTTTTCTCTTCTTAACCATACAAGAATCTTTTCGGCCATTTATATCACTTCACTCCTGAGCAGCAGTAAATATCGGCTGTGATGGTTTTTCATAAAATTATTTGAATTGGACTGATCTCTCCTATTAGGCGTGGCATCAATTGTTTCCACGTACTCCTCTGTGTGACACAAAACTACTTGCGAAACCGCTTTTTGCTTATGAAACGCGCATAGCTATGATATGATGATATCAGGACGCAAAGTAAGGCAATGAATATGACTTGAGATACTCGTACTTGAGATATTTCGAATAATCTAGAACATTGTTTTTTTTGAACATTGATAGTAGTTGCCATACAATGGGGCTAATTTGATTACTGAATCGAAGCTATACCGACAATGTGGGTAGGATGCAATGATTCCGCTTATTAATACC
Source organism: Hetaerina titia (assembly GCA_037158775.1). Taxonomy (NCBI): domain Eukaryota; kingdom Metazoa; phylum Arthropoda; class Insecta; order Odonata; family Calopterygidae; genus Hetaerina; species Hetaerina titia. The sequence continues at coordinate 38,445,163 of CM073768.1, read as the reverse complement.
TTAAGTTTTATTACGTTAGTTCGGAGACCCCGGAAAGGGTAATTTATACAAAAAATGTGGTCGTTCTTCAGATCTCTCCAGTTCCATTCTGTCCATCCTTATGCTATTTATCAAAGGTACGCAGAAGCATTAATGGATTGGTCTAATCTTGATTTCTGTCATGTGTCTACGAGGAAATTATTTGTGGCGGATATACCTCTCCTAGGATATACCGATATGTCAAGCAAGATTCTCATTCTCATTCGGGGGTAATAGTTTTTCGATGAAAATAATAACGTTTTTATGGTAGCTTAAAACTACAAATGCTTAAATAACGATTATATCACATTATTTAACTTTCATGAGCCTAAACAATAAATTTTTCAAACACCCCTCCCCCCCTCGAGTTCTGTACATGCATAAATCAATATGGCTTTCGCGTCAGAAGCATCACACACTTCTCGGTATGAAAAAGTTCGTTAGAAATTCGTGACATTTTCTCATATTTCTGAAGTTGGACTTGGGTATCACGATGCCTAATTTTTCTCTGTTATCGTGTGCCATCATAAATGTACCATCAAAACGGAAAAATGAGGTCTAGCGCTCCGACCGCATCATTTTAATGGCGATGCCCCTTAACTGTATGGAGAGTCAGTCTCACCTGAGGTCTAGGCCATTAGTCTTGTTGCATTGCGCGCCGTCGCGCTCATCCCATCTCATGAGTTTTCCCGTCCGAATTCCTAAAATCAATCATTCATTCTACTCATGTCCAAAGACCAGCCCCGTTCTTTTTATCATCTCTCATGAACCTGAAGTTCATTAGTATTTTAATCGAAACAAAAATCATCAATTTTGAAAACGTGGCCAATTCCATTAAGCAATTTAATAGTTAATACGGAAAAATATTAAATAGAAGTTGGTCAACGAATTGATAAGGCCAAATTAGTAACCTTTTAGCATTATTTATATTTTATTTACGAAAATATAGAATGTACGAAATCGAATTCATTCATTAAATTAAAAATCAATTGGATCACAATTGGAAATACATATTTAACTCTTGCTTTAGAAACAATGCCTTCTGTGCAGTGAGAGGCGATTCCCTAAAGTGAAGATTAATTTTGATGATAAAATTTTTATGCAGGAAATAAATGCGATTGTTTTTTTGTTTTGCTGAATCTTTTTTGTGAACTAAAACTAACCTTTAGTTCCTATTCATTCCAGATGCATTAGAATTACTAAAATATCTATTTATAATTACACATTCATCTACGGAGAAATTCCAAATCCTCGTAGAACCCTATACAGAACACTTGTATTTCAAGATATTTTTATATGTTGTAAAAAAAGCAAAGACTTGTTGACAACAGATTATTCTAGTTTTGTTTATCCTGAGTTATTTCCTTAACTCCCTCAAATTTGAAATAATTTTTACCAATCTATGGCAATGAACTTCAGGCGTTAGCTTTGCTTCAAATTCTTCTCCTAGCTCGATATACATGCATCGGCATTTGAATACTTCTTACTCACTATTTGTCCACATGGTCTCTTATCGAAAAAGGTCATTTAATTAATACGCCTCGCTTTAGCTATATTTTCCTTGCACTTAAAAACACTTTCTGTTTGATTTCAGTAGCCGTAATAGATTCGGGAATTTCCCAAAGAATTTGTCTTTCAATTTCATTCCCGGAATTTTAGTGATTTTAATACTTTTTCTTTTTGGTGCTCTGCTTGATAAATTAAATCATATGGAATATCCCCAAATCCGAGGGTTACGCTTTTCTGCTACCACTATATAAAAGACTGCATTAGATAGTGAAACCACGGTTACTACCTAATGCTATTTGTACTTATAGTTATATTCATATCACATGAAAAAATAAAATTAATGAATTACCTTTATATGACGTTCCCAGCATTGCATGTAATAATGATAAAGTATAAAACTCAGTACATCGGGCATCTAACGCGTACTTACTCCCGCTCCCTTTCGTGCAATGGGTGCGTTCTGGCTGGCTGGTGGATTTACAGAATGTTACATAAGCTGCGGATATCTGAATCAGCGTATACGAGGCTCGTCGGTTAATGGCTTAACCGGCATTTAAAGAATTTTGCAAAAACTGAGAAAAGTGTCAATACCAAAATTTACAGGAGTAGTGCGAGTTTCAATTCATTCCAGTTCGATTTCCAAATTAATTCATTCATTTTGTGTCCTGCTCGAAATGTTTTCCGTGGAAAGTTTTTTAGTTCTTTTCAATCGATCCGACCAAAATCTGGTATACATTTTATAATTAAACTCTCAGACTCAATACATTTTTAAAATCGAGATTAGAATTTTATGAAATACAATAGTTCGGGTCATTCCATAACATGCGCTCTTAAAGTTACAGTAAAAAAATTCGAACACCTTCAATTCCTCATCTAAGTTTGCACTTGGAATGGTATGAAACCTAATAGCCTTATCACTTATATGCTTCTTTGTTCCATAAAACAAAAATAAAAACAACTTTGGGAAATATTCAGAAAATCTTTGTTTCGTAAAAAACAACATATGGACGAATTAATTGAAAATGACGCCACATCAATAAAAATAGTTTTAAAATATATTATTTCGCTCTTTTTATACAAAGGGATTCTATTCAAATAGTTACAACTAAGAGCTATTGGTTTTCATTAAATATACACGTACATAAGGCTTTTTCTCTCATGTAACCAAACAATGGTCCAACTGGAGCTACTGTAACAGGGCATACTGCTGTGTTAATTGGCGAGGAGACCGGAGCCTGTAATTTGCCTACGGTTCCAACATAGGTTGGGAAACATGTTTTTTGCTCTCTTGAAATGGCACACTGCTTGTTCATTTCTCTCGGAATCGATGAGCGGTCTATAATTATTAAAACTGGTTTACAGAGGAATTTGAGCTGATTTCGTAGAAATGAAACGTTAACGATCAGTGGGTCAACATAGAGGAGGTACGGACAACTAGAGAGCATCTGAAACATACTCGTACAATTATCATCCTTGGGTATTAAAAATAAAGATCTAAGAATAACCCACAGGGTACGAATACGACTGTGGACATGGTTTGACCTCATAGAAATGAAAAACGGATTTTTTAAATAGGTCAGCAATTAAACCATTTTGAGACTGCCACAGTCGCCTGGAGTCGCACAATACACCGCGGAAAAAAATAGCGAAAGGAGCGAAATCGAAAGTTGATTTAGCATCAAGATTCTCTTGAAAAAGTCGACGATCTTCATCGAAAAAATTTTAGAACGTTTTCTCTGAGAAATATAATTATGAAGTTACCTGAAGAATTTTGTCATCATAAGGTTCCTTTGGATCCTAAGGCTATATGATCTTCGTGGCTCTTTTCATGCAAGATCTATTGCGGTTTAAGTATTGTTTTATAATTTGTTAACTGATAACAGATTGATGAAGTAAGTTTTTTTAATTAATCTCTTAATTGCGTCGCGGAAACTACGATGAAAAATGTGTGGTCTGATGAAAAAAGGGGTCATTTGTCTCGAGGAAATTGTAGTCTTTGACGCCTTGTAGTAAGATAAAAGATGAGGAAATTCGTGTACCATGTTCATTTAGTTACATAACGTGGTCAATTGGTTATAATGAAAGCTAATACTGCCACCAAGGCCAATGCTCAAGAATTGGAAACAGAATCACTAAATATGTTGACATGCTGAATTGGAATTTGTATTGACTTCTGAAACATGGAAACAAATTTGAAACCCTAGTTTGTATTAAATGATTGTGTGAGGTATAGAGAATAACCATAATGTACGTGGATTCATTGAATAAGAATCGGTTTCTTTCCATTACATGCTATTTATATTCAAATAGACGGGATAGACTTTAAATTCACGGTAGGATCAGGAAAATACTGCTCATTATCGTGTACTAACGTTTTGATTACGCTTGGAGCGAAATGGTTCTTTTTGAACGAGTTGAAAAACAAGTTCAGTGGTGACTTACGCTCATAGAGGAACAATATTGCTTCCACGGATATCTCCTCGAGATTCAAAAACAACAATGAACCGTTAACTACAGTTATATGCGAACAAACAAATCGCTGAAAGACAATTGAAATCGACTCCAAGGTCATAAGAAATCGACTCCACTACAACAACATGTACAAAACATTCATCTTAAACTTTTCTCTGCTCTTTGGTTTATATTTTCTCAATGGTACTGAATATCATATAATTAGACTTTAAGCAATTAGGCGTAAAGGTTTTGGTACATAGCCTAATTTAAATGGGAGGATTGGAAGTATCGAGGACGACATACCCATCATAGTTATAGGCAGTAAAACTCTAACAGGAAAAAAAGTACGTCAAAATTTGGTCATAATGCCTTGTGTTAATAATTTCACAGTTTAAAATACTAAATGCCGCACTGATTCAAATGATCATAACATTTTTTAGCTATAAAGAATGGAAATAGTCGTAGTAGGGAATTTAAATTATGGCTACTTGAGTACACGCAGCGAAAATCTATGAAAGTGTGACTTAGCAATTGAGGCTTGCAAATATAGATCGTCTCATCCGTTTCAAATCTCTGTAAAGGCTGACTTGTGGTTAATGCTTTTTTCCATGCTATGCAAAGAAAATGATTTAAAGGCGCTACAGTGCACTTTGTGGAACGGATGAAACGGCGAGTCAGGTTTTCGTGCCTCGGAGGGATTTGCCATCCGCTTGAAATCCATTAACCTCAATGAGGCGCTCCATAGAATTGTTTGATCCAAACTTAGGTCTGCCTTAGGTCATTCAGGCCCGGCCCTCTTGGCCCTCGCAGAGAGTAGGAAAATTGATTTTAATGGATTGAAGGATTCGATATTGCAGACGATCAGGATTAATGACATGGCCAATTTTTCTCCTAATCATTACATAGTACTCTGCAAGCCACCGGTAGGGTGTGTGGCATGGATCGATTTCACATCAGATCCCTTTTGATCCATAATACTTTCTTTCTCTAGCTCGGTCGGATAACGTTTTATTGCTCCCTTATCGTTCGTGGGAAAAATGACACCTTAAATCTATCTTTTCTACACTTATCTATTATATATTTTACATAATTTGTTATCTGTTTCACACATTCGGGATGGGCAATGACTTTGCCAGAACTTACCGTATCGAGAGTCACAGGAAAAGTTGCAGGTTTTCAGGTCAGTTGAGCGTTACGTAACATTTCAACTGCTTATTTTGTAATTTCTCGCAGTCAAGCAATCGGGTCAACGTTTGGCCTGGCATGAAGTGGTCAAAGAAATCTACTCGTATGTGATTGCGAGCAATATAAAATCAAATTGAACACCATTGTCTACATGACTTCCGCTTGTCACATGAGCGCCGGTAGGCTGACATCAAAAAGTGGAAGGAGAACGAAAAATTACGTAGCTTCCTCATTAATCATTACTTTCTCTTTCTCCCCCCGTCCTGGCTTTCCAGGAATGTCATTTTCTTCCAGTACGTGATCTTTGTAGGTGTAAATGGCAGATGTGTCGACACCATATCATAATTTATCTGACATTGTTGAGAGAACAGAAAACCTTCGGGGGTTTGGGGACCATTGCCCTTCTCTTATGACGCCCGTGGATCGTCCTCTACGCCGTCAATCACCATTCAACTTTTTAATGGACAAAGAAGTTTCCACTAAGAACAACATTAACTACTATAAATGAGGATATACAGTAACTTACGCAACGTACTGGGGAACATAGACAAAATTAACGTAATTTAACGACAAGAAAACCCTTTAAATTTGACGATAAACATACTTAGGGTTTCAATTCTTATTGCAAAAAAGCTATTAAGCGAACGCAAAGGTGATTTACAAAATAGACCAAATGTTATACTGCATTGGTTTTATTTTATCTTAAGGAGGGTTTAGCTAGTATAGACGACAGAATAAAAATTAGAACTGACCATGCCTTGTTCATCGAGCAATGTGTTCGTCAGACATCCCGAAAGTGCTGGGGGTAAGTGCAGTAGGTACCTTGTGGGTAATGACGATTCGAGGATCGTAACAATGCTATCTTCCAGGAAAATTTGAGATTCTAATTAAAGTTCTAAGTTGCTAATTTATTCAGCTGTGGTCTCGTATCGGAAGCCGATGATTGAAACGCACATTTCCCACTAATGAGAGCCCATAGTACAGGAACATAGTTCCAATTGCAATGAATGCAGTGTTGAATGAAAGAGCTCAATTAATCTAAAAATACATTGTTGATTATAAATATCTTATTGGTAACAACTAGTGTTCTTTTTTAAATCATTTGGATTCTAAGATGGTTGTTATCTCCTAATGGATGATTGGAGTTATGGTGCTACATTTGATACTTTTCGGTGTAATTCCTCGTAAATTAACTGTTACGCTTGTCAAATATTCCTGTGACAATCTCAATTTTGCTCATGAACTAGCTTAGTGATTGTTATTCAACGTAACCATGTACCTTTTCGATAACTGCGCGGATTTATGAAGGATGAATGTCGTTCTGCAAAATTAAGACCTTATCGGTAAAATTTTCTTGTTATGACAAGCGAATGGTAGTGATAACTCCGTTGTTCTATTGATTTAAAATGTCAACACCGAATCAATAGTCAAGCATTGGTTTCAAGTAGCGATGAACTGATAAGCAAAACGGTCAATTACTGATTTTTTTATTAATAGGCCATAGATTTTCGGCTGTTTTTCGATTAGTGGACCTACTACGAGTGTGCATGTATAATTTCATGCTTCATTCGTTTGTATCGTGAATGCATTCATAAAATATAATTATTATGAATAGATTTTTTACATTTTCGCCTTGGCACATTAAATATTCTGGTATATATGACTCATGCATGTCTATTTATAAAAAAATGCGGTGTATATTTTTAATACCCGAGGATATGTAGGACGCTCTCTAATTTTCAGCATATTTTGAAATGAATAAAAAACTTTCCTAGTAGTACCACAGCACCACCTCATCAATAACTGTACGGAGGAGAACAGTTTTGCACCAATGATTTTGTCTATGAAATCATAAATCAATAGCACATTTGATTGCTTGGCCCATCATTGTGGTGCCAGACGGTGGTGCCAAAGAGTGGTGGGTTACTCGCAGGGTTCATCCCCCACCACCATCTCATGAAGAACCTTTATTTGAAGCCAGGAGTTGACATGATGGGAGTAGGCATTGCTACCATCGATTGTAACCACTGATAACTGTCAACATTTTAGTTACTAATGATCTTAAACAATCAGTAGAGACATTCGAAGTTTAATAGTTCGAAACATCAGGAAATTATCGAAAAGTAGAGTAATTGAAGAATAATTTTGATTATTTTCCAAATATTCTTGTGCGGCTTAAATGTATCATAATTTGGCATAAAATATTAAAAAGTAAAATATGAACAACGTAAAGGAAGAAGTGTAAATAGAAAGACTGACTTTTTGGGGATAAAGTTTTGAAACTGGAGGGATGCCAAGGGGCATGGTAGAGTGAAAAGAACAAGTCCAAAGTGACCCGAAAAAAGAGACGATAAGATGATAGATTATAATCCAATAATTATTGGATGAAAATAAAAGAACAAAGGAGAAGGCAATGAACTGGCACGTTGTCCCTAGATGGCTCTGCCGAAAGGAAGAAGAAGTTAAGCATGTGATATAAATCCACCTGCGGCAAGACCAACATTTTTGCTATCGAAATGACTTACTGATGTATTTCAAAACTGAGGAAGATAAACCTATGTGATAACCCACACTGAGAAGCATCATGGAAGTATCCGTGAGTCATCATTTTCCTTTCGTTCACCCATTTCTCTTTGGTTTGCCCCACGGTTTATTTCCCAAGGGAAATTAATAAATATTCTGCATATTTAGGTAAATCATTAATTCCCAATGCTCATTCAAAGCATCTTTTCAAATTTCAAATTAATTTAACGTAACACTGCGGGTCATCTGCCAAAAATACTATAATTCACTTCACGCATCTCAGGAATCTCAGAAGGCACCGTAACCGTTTGACCCACATTGGAACCTGAAAAACCGCCTCGGGGACTTGCGGAGTTGGTTTTTATGTACTATACCTGCTACGTGTGATCAGGAGCTCATGCACGAACAACGCTCCGGAATAATGTGGACAGTTATGACAGGTTACTCTGGGATATATATATATATATATATATATATTATTTTTACATTCGTAATCTGCTCAAATTCGCCTTCCCCACCTTTCCTGTGTTTGTTTTATGTGTTTTCCTATCCCCTTTCCTTATATCTATATCTATGTGTGAAGTAATATTTGTTCGCCGTATGGCGGGATTTCGTGTTTGAATGTGTATATATATATATATATATATATATATATATATATATATATATATATATATATATATATATATATATATATATGTATATATATAGGTTGAGATCACTAATCTGGACCGGAGAATCTCATGCACCATCAAACTAAATTGGGTTTTTGTGCATCAAGTCTATTTTTTAAAATTCTGTTTGACTTCATGTTTTCTGTGTGGCATTGCTAACCTTTCGTCTCAGTGTACCAGGGCATTTTTTTAAGAAAAACTAATTGATTGATGGAAAATGAACTTTTCGACGTTATTTTAGTTGACTGAAATCCAATTTTCTTGACATGCGTTCTCTACTGTCAGTATTTCAAGGTAAATTTTATTATTCCGCCAAACATTTGCCCATTAGTCTCCCAAATAAATCCTCGAACTAAACTACTAATTAAATCAGATTTAATTAGTCAACATTTGAAAAATTAACAGCGATTTTACATTGAAAAATGCAAATGAAACGTATTGTTGATGACTCGAAACATTCAGAAATATTAAGGCAATTTAAATTTGAAGAGAAAACAGAAATGTATTTCGACTACCGTCGATCCCGTGAATTTTCGACTCAGATTGAACCAATTTGTGAGTAAATACATTACCTTTCAGTCTGTTTGTAATCCTTAATTCATTTTGACTAATGACTCAGCCCAAATTCCACAGAAGGGTTCTTTTTTTCACTCATGGTCGTATCCTTTCACTCCTTAGGACGCTCAACGCAACGTTGAGCTAAATCATGTTTTTTGCGCAGGCAGGCTTGAAAGTCAATGAGGCATTTTATTCGGGAATGTTCTATTTACGAGGCGTGTTCATAAAGTAAGGCCCGTTTGGTCACAGGAAAAAATATACTCATATGAAACACATTTTATTGGCACTTTTAGTTAGCTACAAACCTACTTCACTTATCTACATAATCGCCGTTCACTTCTTAGCATTTTTCGTACCGCTGCACCAGCTTCTTTAACCCCTCTGCATAGAAACTCGCCGCCTGAGAGTTGAACCAATCGACAACGCCATTCTTGAGTTCCTCTTCGGTTTCGAAACGTTGTCCACCGAACCACTGTTTCAAGTGCAAGAAGAGGAAGTAGTCGCTGGGTGTAAGGTCAGGACTGTACGGTGGGTGGTTTAAAGAGTTCCAAACGACCCAAAAACTCTCGTCCACTGGACATTCTTTGCTCTTTGTGGCGGTCGGTGAGCATTTTCGGTACCCACCTTGCACGCAATGTGTGGTATCTGAGATTTTCCGGAGCAATATTGTAGACAGTAGTGCGTCCAACTTGAGGAAATTGTTCAGCCAGGCCATTAATTGTCAATCGACGATCACATCGCAGTTTTTGTTCCACTTGCGAAACAATTTCATCGGTCAAAATACTGGGCCTACCACTTCGCTCTTCGTCATGGACATTTGTTCGTCCATTTTTAAAATCACAGCACCATTGTCTAACCTTTCCTTCACTCATAACTGTAGGTCTATAAACTAGGCATAATTCCCGATGAATTTCAGCAGCCGACAATCCTTTTGCATACAAGAATCGTATGACAGAACGCACTTCACAGCTGGCGGGACCAACGATTGTCGCGGACATTGTTGTTTGCATGCACGGACAAGCAAACGACTTCTGAAACAAAACAAATGCTGCTATAGCTTCTCAATGAATCAGTAGATGGCGCTGCAGGAGCAAAACTGTTTTCTGAAGCGCCAATATTTAAATATAAGCAAACGGTACTTACTTTAAGAATACGCCTCGTAGTTTGACAGAAGGCAAAAAAATATCGGAGGACAGTGTTTAAGTTCAATCATCGTTTGGTTTAACTTTCCTGCCAGTCGCAAAATGTTCTCACCGGATTCAACATTTTCCCACAAACTGTTCGGGAGAGGGAGAGTCAATCGCATGAATGTGACGTGTGTTTAGTGAATAAATGCGACGGTGGACGATAGTGAAACACGTGAAACATTCCATCGCTCACAGCACCGGTTTCGCGAGAGCCGCGCCAGCAAAAATATAGTTAAACGGGACCGTGAGGCGCGTCCATAAACATTTCCGAACGACGGGCTCTCTTTTTTTTACATTCGTACTCGCATCCCGTACTTTTTACTGCATTCTCCTCCCCATTGTTCTCCGTCACACCTCCCCGTTCACCCCTCCTCCGTTCGCTTCCTACCACCCACCCCGCTCGCTTTCTCACCGTCTTATTTCCCCCTCTTCTGCCCTTCCCCCGTTCATTTACCTGCCGTCTCCACATCCTCCCTGCTCCCCCACTTCCTTTCGCCGTCTCTCCCGGTGTTCCAATCCCGCCCGCCCGCCCTCTCCTTCGAGCGAACTTTCCTCGGCCCCTCTCCTCATCTTCGCATCGCTGTCCACCCACCCACTCTATTCTCACACGCTCCTTCCCCACCTCCGCCTCCCCCTCCTTCTCTCTCTCACCTCCTTCGCTTGCCCACTCCCTTCTCATTTCTCCAGATAATGTCGTCTGCGAGCTAGATCGACGCAATCTTGCGTGCTTTTTTCCTTCGAGGCGGAATGTTTTCAAAATGGATTTACGGTGACCCAGATCCGACAGTTGTCTTTAGCGCGTGTGTAGGTAGTAGTTAATTACCGGCAATGACAGATGAAAATGAACCAAAAGAGTGCTCAGGGCGACCGGGGCAAAACGTTCTCCTTTAACAGTGAACTGTCTTACTGGATTATGGGCGTATTCCTAAATGCACCTATTGAATTTTACTAAGGAACGCCTATAAGATGATAAACAAGGAATTATTTAAAAAAATAGTTTTGTATTTAAATGGCAACTTACACCCAAGATAAATTTTGTTTCCCTCCCGAGACTATGTTCCAAAACTACACAAATAGTGCTACTTAGATATGATATACCTGGAAGACAAACGACTTCTACTGATTTCGGTCGTAATCAATAAAATTAAAAATTACGACAATTTGTATATTTGCTAAACATTTGAAGGGAGGTTGTTACTAAATTAGACATCAGTATAGGTTTTTAAAGATCTGCAAATTCTTCTGCTACTGTACAACTTGAAACAAAGGATATTAATTCGAAAGAAAACAAAGGAAATAATAAATATATGATACGTACTCGTATTGCAATACTATCATATCATACAGAAAGAGACGGCATTAATAATTTATGAGCAGAATGATGTTGTTTTTGCCAACTGTTGAATTAGTGGGAATAACCAAGGAGTCAAGCGTGAGAGCTTGTTGTCACTAGGATGCTGAACGCGCCTTATTATCACTAAGATGCTGACTCTGTCGAGAGAGACAATGGTGATAAATCCGATGCTTGATTCCCGCGAAGGGGTTTTTGTTTTTGACTCCTACGGAGTCAACTTTCTTTCATCGTCTCTATCTTATCCGCTGCTGCTGCTCCCGCAACTCCTTCACACTCATCCGCCTTTCTATTTCAATCTCTGCTGTGGCGACCATTCTCAATCTTCTCTCCCCCCCCCGCTACACCTCTTCGCTCCCTCTCACACCCTATTTCCTCCTCTCCATGCCACGGACACTCTTTCGCAGCACGGAGTTGATCAAGCACAACAGGAATTTTCCTTTTCAAAATCCACCTCCCCTTAGGCATTTACTTGCTGGCAAGAGGTATTCACTGACAGGGCAGGACGCAGGGGTTTTGCAGGCTCTCGCCCAGTCGATAGTGATTGGACGCTCTTCGCGCTTTGTTGGTGACTCCACGCGTGGCTCCATCCGACTCGAAGGCAATGCGAGGAAGGAGGGATGTGAAATGGAATGACTACCTTAACCGGTCACCATTATTTACATATTTGTATTGAATTTCGCTGAAATATGATCATCAGGAATGTCCGAATTTGTATCATCCCAATATTGAATAATGAGAACTATATCGTACAAAAATATTTTGCAAAGGTATGCGGTCGGCATGTCAAGTTCGTTATTGAATATTGAAGACACCTGAAATCCTGGAGTGTGTCCAAAATGATAAATTTATAATTATATGGAAAAAATAAAGAACATAAGTAAACCCTATCACAAAGAATGTCTTCATTCATTATGAAAATTTGGATAATTACTCCTAGTACCGAATTTGGTTCATCAAATAATCGAACTAAGGAGGCGTGAAGGAAATAATATATATCACTATTTTGTTTTTCTACCGATTAAACGGATGATTGGGGTGGGCCCTGAAACTATTACCCGATTTCGCGTTATTTTTTAAATACTTATCAATAATCAGACCCTGCTCAAGATAAATAATGTTTATACTACACTATATTTTATTTAAATATGCAAAATTTCACGCCTCATGGTTGCTTGGATCAGAAAAAGAGTATATCACGTGAAGGTCTGAAAGCGTACGGACGCACATACAAACCAAGAACTGTTACTTGCGCACTAAAATGATTAACTATCCGGTTTTTAAAAATAACATGAATCCAAGGAACGGATATACGCATCGACAGAGTAGAAAATGATGCTATAACACTGTGATTTTTTCAGGCTATAATTTTACTTCTAGAAATAACATGCTGCCTTTCGAGAAACATTTTCTAAGGATTATTACTTTTAATACCGTAACTATATAGCCAGTCATCATGAGAATTAATGAGTGTTGTTTTATTTTTAGCAATTAAAGTCATCCTCCATCACCCTCTCAGTGATCCTCTTATTTCATTGAATTGGGAATGGTAAATTTCGTACTACATCGATCGTAACTTCTTGGTTACAATTTTTTTTACATGATATACACCTTTTCCCCAGTGATTTGAACGTAGATGTTAATGCAGTTTTCATTTAGTTATGTAAAAACCAAGTAAAACAGTAATGTCGTTAACGTCAGGAGTATTGCTGATTATGGAACTCTTATGAACTAATGTTTTCGGGAGAGCAATCACTCTCTCTCCGAGATGAAGCTTATGTTCCCATGGTGGCGATGAAATGAGGTGCCTAGTTTCTATTGAGAAGACAAAGAGAACAACGTGTTAAATTGCTCCTGTATGCGTTGGCAAATTCTGGGAGGGCGATTTCTAGGAAGTAATTCTCACGCAAGGAGAATCGTGGAGATTGAGTCGATCATCTTCAAAAGTCAGCAATCCTGGAAAATCCTCACTCAGTTCTCTTTTTGGATACATTTACACCTATTTTCTCTTACTTCTGCGATTACATCATTCAATTTTTTCCTTCGGAACTTCCTCCGTTATTTATTTCTACGTCCTATGTTTGTTAGAGCATTTATGCAATGATTTCTACTGTGGAAAATATATTCAAAGCGTCGGTCCCACCAAAAGGGTAATGTAAGGCGATATACATGGTGGATACAAAAATGAAGAAGCATACATTTTACAGCAAAAGTTAAAGGGAGGGGTGAAGGAGATTAAAATTATAACAAAAACTAGAATGGCTTTGCACATCTTCCTCTTTAATATTTCTCATTTCTCCTATTTGAAAGTTCGTTTATTCACTCCTACCTCCATTTGATACACCTAGCATCTCCTTTGTTCTATCGACATGAACTCTCCGTACATGCATCTGCTATTTTCTAATTTATTCACGGGAATTAAAAATGTTCGTCTACCATTTTTCTGTTACTCAGCGCCTCCCAAAGGGACATGATTCTCACCCAACGGAGAGGGCGTCCTCTGGAGTATCCCAATATACGGCCCACTGCCGTCATAACATTTCCCTCCGCACGAGCTCCATCTGGAGTCGTAGGAAACTTAACGACTTCCATTTTATCTCTCTCGTTCCGGGTGCGGAGAGCGATGTGCTTTATGCGTGTCCAAAGGGAATGCAAACCCGTTAACTTGCTCTATGACATACATAAAGCAGGGGAGGGGATACTCGAGCTGAAGGGATGCAGTCATTTTTTTTTACTTTCAACAGAAGAGTTCTAGGACAGCAAATATGGCATTTAGTTCAACTCTGCATCCTTTCCAACATATATAATATATATAAGTGCTGCTTTAATTTGTTCTCCCAAAATGCTTAAATGATATTGATTATATCCCTAACCCTTCATGACTTTTCCCTATTGACAGTGAATTTTAGTTAAAATGCTGAGCTAAGATTATTGTTACAGGCTATTCATTCATAGGCTCCACAAAAACATAGGGCAATTATATAAATATTGACTTAGGTTACTTTTAATTTACCTTCTAATTATTTTACCTTCCTTAAAAGTAAAATATAAATTATTTTCATGCCTCCAGTCAAATATTTGTATGCATACTCATTTTATAATTCCAATATATTTCTTGATTGCAGGTTTTAATCCGCACATCACTATATTTCAACGATTCACTACCTAAGGAAGAAAGAAAGCGATTATACAAGACGGTAATTCCGCATTTGCCCTTGTCAGTGAATTTGATTAAGTGAAAGAAAAAACAGGCTTACTTTTATCAACCAAAGTATCAAATTTTCCATGAATATGCCAACAACTTCAACTTTTTCTTATGCACATTTTTATCTGGGATTTTTCATAGAGCATTTAATTGTGAGAGCACAATACTTCAACTCTCTAATTATAGATGTATAACTCTGAATACTGAAATACTAAAAAATATTAATATGGAATTGAGATAGAATATGATAGAAAAGGGGACACTGGAACACCAAAAGAAGCAAATTGAAAAAGAGAAGTCGGGAATTAAATACTTCTAATTATATGAGTTCTAATGCCAGTCTACTGACTTTATTTTTCAAATAGTTTAAGTACCAGCCAAACTTCCGATAGAGAAATAAATTATACGTCTAATTAGACCTAACACAATGAATTCTCATGGTTTGAGTTTCCTTGGCGAATGGTATTTTGCAAACAACCTTTTTTGGAGAAGAAATTATTATTGAAAATTAACAATTGGTTTAAATATATTTATATCGTAGTGGTAACAAAAAACACACCTCCACCTCCCTTTGCTGCCACTCACTTTATTGAACCTATCCATGTAGTCCAATAGATATCTTTTTAAAGAATGAAATATTAATAGAAAGTTTTCTAAATATTCTATGTAATAATAAATAAAACCTATTTCAGTAAACTTAAGCAAAATATTTAAATTATTTTCAAATAAAAAGAGCTTTCCAAACATATATCAATAGGAAAGACATCCATCCTTATTAGAAAATTACTTGTTTTAAACAGCGATATTATAGTTCCTTTTTGTATTTATTTGTTATGATTATCATCTGCTCAGTCTAGGATAGGAATCCAGTGCCGATGAGCAATAAGGAAATGCATTAATTTCTTATTTTTTCATCGATATCTAAATAGGAACAAAATCATTTAAATTAGGAAAAAGAAGATGCCATTTCTGACTAGAAAGTTCTCCTTGAAAGAAAAACCACTCTTCCGAAGCGGTCATTTTTCGAACGCTGCGTACCTGATTAGAAATGTGATCTCTAAATATCTATTCCTCCACCAAACTTGTGATATAGCACCTAAACATTTTGCTCCCATTTCAATGACAACATTTTAGAGTAATTCATAACATTATTTCCTCAAAGCTAATTCTCTCAAAGCTGATACCATTAACGCAATGTTTGGACGAGGCAGCGGGTGTTTTTTTTTTAAATCACATTATTGAGATTAAAGTCTTTAATTAAGAGAAGAAGAAAATTGAAATCGTCATCTTCATTAAACCCTCTTCTCGTGTAATTTTCTGCAGAGTGGCGGGCGGATGACGCGACTATTTCCACCGTTGCGAAAACCACTCGAGGATCCTCGATTTTGTGTTGGCAGCCGACCGTGAACCGCAAAAGAAGCGCCGAGGATCGTTTTCCGTCGCAAAGCGTAGACTTGAGCTGACGTAGATTCACAAACGCGGTCGTTAATGCGAATCAACAGCCACGAACCAAAGGCGGAAAACGAACTCATCGCACAGCATCTCACACAAATAAAAACCTCTCAATCAATCTCTCTCGTACATCCAACAGAATATATTAGTGTTTAAAAAAACGCTAAGTTCTATGAAAGGCGTTATACGATGTGAGGAAAAACTAAGTTCAAAAAGAAGTTTGCCTGGACGAATGCTGGGGCTAGTCCTGCGGTAAAAAAATATGCGATTACAGGAAAGGAAGAACCATCTAATGCAATTTTTTCAAATTATTGGCTTGAAATCATTTGTGAACACAAAAACTGCACATTTTCTTGCATATATTCATAGAAAAGTAAAAGCATTTATTCTACGATTTGACAGCTCCTCTTTCCCAAAACTCTTTAAAAAGAACTACTTTTCTGTGACTACTCTTCTAGATACATCCTATTTTCTTGTTCGAAATGGTCCTTTGATTTTCAGTTTCCGACTCCTGGCGTGGAAAACACTTATTCTTCTTTGGGCTCTTGTTCCAATAGTCGCAGAGTGCCACACGAACGCTTTCGTCTAATTTTCTTTCGTATACTTCAGTAAGTCGATTTCCTGTAACCGTATATTGTTTTAGCAAAGTACTTTCCTTCGACCTCACAACCATCATCTTGTCATTAATTTCTCAGCAATTAGCGTCAATTGATCGGGCGAAATCGAATTTATGAGAAATATTGATACACCGAGTCGTTCGGAAGAGTTAAATGACGACAGCCCTCTTGATGCCAGCTGACTAACACGACTTTTATACGATTTCATTCATTTATACTATGAAATTTCATTTATACGATTTCAACTTTTGCGTCTGAAGAAATTTGTTAACTATAACAAGTAATTAATTTTGGACATAATTTTTGTTACTTTACGTGTAGAGGCCATCTGAACACGTTTCAACCGTTTTCACGACGATTTCTGATCGCGTGAGATTCGAGATTTTGTGCTCTAGGAAACTCAATACTATTATAGATTTCACTACAAACCGACTCTTGGGGTACTTGATGGGACATTCGAATACCGATTGCATTATTGTTAATCGATTTTTTTCAATAAACCTCACGCTTTCTTTTAGCATAAACTCAATAATTTCATGCGTTTTCGTAATAAAATTGTTGTCGCATGTTCCACCCGAAAATTATCGTTCGAGAAAAATTTTAAATATTTCTATTTTTTTACCAAATAACTTTATCAGACTCAAATTGAATTTAATTTGGAAAGAAATTTCGTATTGAATATTCGAGGAATAATAATAATTTACTACAATTATTTTTTAACCTGCGATTATCCATATATTTAAATTCGTCGTGACTTGATATTTTAATGTCTAATAATGGCTAATTAAAAAATCAATAATTGTTAAAAATTACTCTCAAGGATTACGCTGGATATTATATTTTATATATACTCAGTTTTTAGTCGTGTAAGAGTGGATAAACTAATAACTGTTCAAATTTATAGGATGAAAAATTATTTCTGGGTAATAGAAACGAGAAGAGACCTCACAAGACTGCGAGGGAAACTAGTGAAGAATGAAACTACCCGTATATCTAGTATATATAAGAAGAGAAAACACAAGCATCATTATACCTGTACCTTATGCCCCCGGACATCATTGTAAAAGAATAAACAGAATTTTTTGGAGGGATCGAAGAAAGAAAATAAGCAATGAAAGGAAAAGAATTTCTTCTTGGCAAAAACACTGTTTGCAGAACATTTAAATCTTCGTACAATGAGCTTGATTTATTTTGGATGACACAATATTTTTCCAATCGATGATCCATTTGTAACTGCTGATTTAGGTTTCTCAGTAATACAGGAAAAAGTGTGAGTAATTTGATTTCCTGTATCGCTCTAATTTCTAAAATGTCCTCATTAAATTCTCAATGGGATTCAGCTATTTTGGAGGCAAGGCGACCAGATTTCTCCACAGTTTGCAACCACTTTGGCATATTGGCGACTCCTCTGCTAATATCTCAACCAATTCCAGCAAAATAATGACACTTATCTACACAATTATCTCTATACTGTCCGGTTCCAACGGGGAAAGTGAAGAGCTCCGCATTGGGAAGGAAACTTACAAGGGAGGCATACCAAAAGCCGATCAACACGGCGGAAGTAAAATGACTTTCGTTAAATGAAGCACACGAGAGTAAACGAAAGTCAACAAATAAAAATATTTACAGTGACCAATCAAAAGGCTGGTTTTTATAGGTGCTTATTTTGCGTTAAGGCTTATGGATTTTAAAAACTGAAACACTCGAAGAGTAGTTGGAGCAGTTACATTCCTCGCCACCAGGCAAAAGTTCTAGCACCAAGAGATTGCTTAAATTGGGTAGTCCTGAGGCCCCTTCGTAGTGCAATAGCACGTCATTCAAGAGCCAACTGTACATATTATTATTACTGTTCAGATAAGCAATATAATAAAATTGAGGAAATATTTAATGACCTCATGCTGCAGGTGTGACAAAATGTTGTTGGAAGTCTGACACTTTGTGACGAAGCGTGACCCAGTGGGAGGAAGATGACGGAGAAGGACAAAAGACGAACGAGGTAACGCATGGGCAATCCCTCGTCTCAGTCAGCATGCGCGTTCATTGGAACCACCCCCTCGTTTCAGCTCACCATACCCCGTGCCTCCACCGTCCATTTAATGGGCCCAAGCGGTCGGTCTGTCTAAGAACGAAATGAAAATCTCCCTTCCTCACCGTGTCCTCTCCTAGACCCACATTAAGCGGAGATTTTTTTGGTACTTCCGTTGGCCAAAAAGGGATTTCCACTCAAGAACTTGACCTTGTGCTCCCATGTCATTTTCCTTCTCTTTAACCATTTATAGTTTCGCGGGCGTCGAAAAAGAGCCGCGGAATCTCAACACGGGTCTTCTCCTTTGTTCGCGAAATGTGTGCCATCATCTGTTTTTAATCGGACCCGTAGCCGTAACGTCTGCGTGGATGAGATTTGGGAGTGATGATAAATAAAACGAGAAGGTTGTTCCCGAAGGTTACATCTCATTCCTTCCTTTATACCAAGGCAGGGTCATTAGCATCGACTCACGCTTTGTGTGCTTTCCTTCGTGGATACCAGGAAAAGTACCGGGAAAGATGTGACAATTATAACTTTCTATGCATATAGGGGTCTGTTTAAGTTCCAATTCGAGGAAAAAGAATACCTCGAGTTTATTTACGAATGCTCCAGGAAGCTATGACCTCTTCAAGCAGTAATAGGGATATGAAGTCATCCGCACATTTTATAATCGTCATTTCTTCCACTTCCTCGCGAAGAAATGACTTCGGTAACCTCTTTTAAAGTTAAAATTTAAAAGTTTAAAGTTAGAATCAAAAATGATTTAATTATGACAATTTTTGGGTTAGAGGAAGATTATTCAAAGGAGCATCTACACATTATATATCGAATCAAAATAACCAAAATGCGTAAATTCGGTATGCGTAGTGGTTACGAACTCTGGTTTAATTCGAATGAGAGTCGTTTCCTTGACCATCGGAGTTCGTTTCGAACGAGAACGGAGAGTGAATTATGGAATCCTTGAAATAGGTACTCACGCATCGATTTGAAGGGGCACTATCCTTTCCGACGCCATATGTATTTGTCTAAACTGGACTGCCGCCTATAAATCTTGAACTGAAGATGAGCTTCAAGGAGAGCGCCTCCCTTTTAGAGTGAGCAAACCGTCCGTTGGGGATGTCTCTTTTTTTTTAATGTAGTGGTTTCTTCCTGCGCGGCTGTACCGAGGATGTAGGATGCAAGAGGCACGGATATTCCAGATGGAGGATGGTCAAGGGGACGGGAGCTCTCGGGGAAGTTGCGGTAGCTTTATGCGGCGTCGCAATCGTTATCACCAGCCAGAGCGGATTCGCAGTGATGTGCGACTTCGACATCCAGCAAACCGACATTAATTACTTGTTAATTTTTAAAAAAACAGGGATGGGAATGATATTTATCGTTGCGCAAGTTCGTTATCTTTTTCGCTTGTTTCTTGGGGGAATCCTGGAATTTTTCCTGCTTGAGGTGAATCACTGAACTTCCTAGACTCTCAGCAGATGATACAGTGTAATCCAAGGATTCTGTTCCGGAAAACACTGTTAATTGCGCCATGAATATGGTTTAGAAAGGGTAACAAGAAATACCAATAGGAAATAATTATTTCACTTATGATATCACAGCAGAGTAAGTTGATACTTAGTATAGAGTATTATTGAATTTAAAAATCTTAAATTACGGTATCGAGTAATTTTATCGGCCAATGGTGGCTGCAGCATATTTGTGCAAGACTTGGGAAAATCATTTTTGGTATATATCGAGGATGAAATAATTAACTTTAAGTTCAATGGTTCATCTTAGGAAACATTAAAGCCTTCAAAAACTTTTGAAAACCTCATCCAGGAATTAGATGATAAGTTTGGCATTCCCAGCAAATGGAATATTAAATAATACCATTCATTTGGACTGTCTCCTGTGTTCTCGCATCGATGTTGTAAAACTACAATAAGCAAGTTGTAGGCAAGAGAAATAATAATCATAACATAAATATAACTACCTTGGAAAATAGTAAAATTAAACTTAATCCAATAAATGTGCCATATCGATGAATTTATGAATTATTTCATGTAAATAAACCTTTCCATTTCTTGTTTCATTTGATTTCATCTATTGCGGCTCATCCTGGAGTCACTGCGCGTTTACAGGCGAGCACATATTTTACAGAGATGTACCAGTTTTATCGCTGATAAATACATGACGCTTTCGTAAATTAAGTGATTCATCGATATACTTAATTAAGTTTTCCCTAACTCTAAACACAAAGCAAGTAAATACAATAATTTCAGTGTACAAATCATTTGCCTTGACTGGAATAGGCCAATAGTTTGTACACTCTGAAATTATTGCATTGTAATGCATATAAGCGGATGACTCAGTTAAAAGTTACTATCTTGGTATCTATCGCAGTTTCTTGGAATTTGACAGAGCAAATAATTCTGAAAATATTTTATTTGAAACCATATAATCCTTTATCCGAAATCTAACGCAGATACATATTTCCTTCAAAATGTTTACAGAATTATTGCATGAATGAAATTGTTGCATTGAAATACACGTTAGAGGATGACTCCGTTAAAAGTTACTGTTGCGGCATCTCCCGCAGTTTCATGGAATTTGTTTACATAATTATTGTTGGTATTGCATCATTATTAACTTTAGCCATAGGGGGAGAGATTTTCAGAACGGAACAGAAAATCCGACTTAACCACTCAGGTAGTACAAGAGGATATTTTTGGTGAGTCCAAAGTTTGGTCGTTTAAAACCAAAATTAGAGGAAAAATGTATTCTATCATAAAAAATTTTACATTTTTATGCGCGTTTACCAATAATTACCACCATTTGTATAGAGGCACAAGATTTTTATACCCTGGTTAAAAATACACATCTAATTGTTCTCTCTTCGATTCGATTTCTCTTCGCAAAGAGCTATTGAAATTTATCGTAAATTTCACGATAAATATGGAATTGAAGTAATAAGTGAAGGAAAAGGAAGCCATAATTTAGAGAAGGTCTTAATTCATGATGGATAAGGGATCGGGAGGCTGGGAGGAGGGATGTCATTTCAAATACTGAACGCGTTATTGTGAAATTCGTCGCTTCACAATTAGAACAAATTTCAGAAGGGTTACTGAAAAATTATATTATTTAAAGTGCTTGAAATACGGGTTCACGGCGCGAACTGGCGAAATGATATGCATTCTTTAAGAATTGTTTTTTACAACAACGCGCGCCCACACTGCTGCGCAAAATTTTTTAAAAGAGTCGGCTATTCCATGGGGATATTTCTGAGCCTCCTTATCACAGCAACTGTACCTGGGGACGTCCAACTGTTAAACCCCTCGTTAGAAAAAACTTGTCCCTCGATACAAAAATTAGATCCCACCAAGAGGGGTGATTTTTCGGGTACCAGATCATCCAAGGATCCCGCAAGCGGCAGATGATATGCAAGAATTTTGAAACAGAAATATTTTCCCCTTAGTACGCTTTTTCAAGGACTAACCTATTCTTTTGGACTCGCATTTCTGTTGTCGAGAAGTTGGGAGCATTTTAGGTCTTATTTGGAATAGAAAATCCGTGCATAGATTGCCGTAACTGTGCTTTCCACCTTATACCTTACCTCTAAAGCATTTCATTCCCTTGGTGTGTACAGCATTCGCTGGTTTCAGTCCGGACACACGTATTTCCTCATTCACCCAAAAAAGAATTATTCATACAATGTGTCCTTGTCGCTTTTCCGAGTCTAATCCATTTAGTGTAAAATAACAACCTTCAATTTATAGTGATCGCTTTGAAGAGGAAGAGGAAGCACAAAGGTTGTGAAAGCAAACTGAAGATCATGTCTAATGCTAGGTCACTGAAAACGTAAAAGGGGACATAGTAATTGGGAGAACAATAGTCACGCGCACGTAATAATGCCTTTTAGACCGCCATAGGGAATTCGTTCTCTCAGTTAAATGACATCGAGCTCGACGGTGCTGTACTTTAAACCCCTTTGATGGCCTTATAGCACATCGTGGATTAAATATTAAGTTGATCCATTCCAATATTGGCCACGTGATAGTGCGGAAAAAAGAACCATGGTTGTGGACGCTTACACTAGGAAGCACCTCCTAAGGGCGTAACTACATCTCATATTGTTATTTAAACTGGATTAAGTCGAGGAAAGAAGTCTTAATAATAGAAGGATAAGAGAATATTCCTTTTTGAATTATGTCTTACGTATCTGTATCTACATCATACCCATCCAGCTGTGGTAAAGGTGTGTGGCGGGGGGTGTCAGGTCGCAGGCCATATATGCACAATCACAATCATTACACCTCTATCCAAATATCATGAAGTTCGATCATGAGCTCGAAAAAAGTTAAGCACACGAAAGAAGGTATTTACATGCAAGATTATAAAATAACAGAATGTATATTAAAACCATGTGGAAGCAATGTAATAAAGATGAGTCTATTTAAAATTTGTGCAGGGTATTAACTAATGTTTCCCTGATTTTACGTACGTGATCTGATCTACCATAATACGTCAGGGGCTGCAAAATGTGCTTAAAATAAAAAAATACAAGCAAGTAAGAATACCTGTTCCCACTACACCATGTAAAACTAGCAAAAAAACAGCACAAAAATTACTCATATATTGTGCAACAAACGTTTCCATTTTTCGACTTACATTTTAGTTTATCAAGAGTGGTTAGGTAGGAGGTTTTATGCTTTAACATGTTCTCGTGAAAAAGGGCAATTTCGTCCAAGAAAATATCCCAATGGAAAAGAAAAGCCTCTAACGTCTTAAATGATATGATTTCAGACGAATTCATCCTCATTTAAGTTTCATTTCATACCTTCCCATTTAAAATACTCTCCACTTTAAACTATGGAAAGAAACAAATTTGAGGAAAATATTTTGTAAGTCGAAAATTTAAGTTTAAATTTATGTTTCCGAAAAAGATCACTCTAAAATTCAACGAGGATATGTTCTAATGTTAGATTTGAAAAATCTAACGCGCGATGTAAAAATGAAGAGCGAAGTATTAAAAGCAATTTACTAGGTAAGTAAAGTAGTAGAAGTAATGCTATATTTTTCTAGCTAGACCTCAGTAAAAATATGCAGCTAGTTAAGGGTATTCTCATGAAGTTGGATTGATTTTCAGCGTAGCAGAGCTATATTTGTAAACTTTATTACGATAAAATGAGTACTGTATCAAAATTATTAGAGGAGCTAGGCTGGGAATCACTCACAAAACAAAGACTAATTACAGATAAAATCTATGGCATTAATTAGAATTAATTTAATAAGAATTAAATAAATAAAAACCTTATAAAGTGCTTAACGTATATTCACATATAGTATTTACCAACAACGCATGAATCAGTGAAATTTTATTATTCATCAATAATACATGAACTAAGGTTACACGTTGATTCATGCAGTCATAATTGAACCTCCTCAGTTTATAGAACTTAAAATTATGCATGGGTGTGGCACATTCCTCACGTCGCCCTACCATGCATCATTTCCCGAAAGCGGTATGTAACTGTGAAAATGAAATAGCCAGTAGACACACAGCGTTTGGTGACGTCCGCTTCAAATGTAAACGCACAAGGTTTGGAGGCCTCGCCCGGTGTGACGTAGATGTAGATGTCTAAGTACGAACGGGAACACCTGCTACTCGAAGCAGCAAACTGGAAATTTGTTTGCGAAGGCACGAAACCACATGCATCTCTGACGGGGCACTGTTTGCGCATATTCACCAAGCAAGCCCAATGAGAGCTTGGCCTCTACCTATCGCGAGGCATAATAGGCATCGCGAGGTTTTAGTATGCTTTCGAGATAAATTCACCAAGTACACGGGTTTGCATTCGTGGAGGTCACTGTTTCCTTTGAACGTATAAGGTCACCGCATTCTTGATAATGAACTAGAAGAAGAAACCTATAATTTCACTACTACCTAATTTTGAATAATTACATCGAATTGATGGTACTCAGTGTTCCTGGTCATTTTAAAAATTTAATTTTGAATAATTAAAAATAAGTCTTTTTTCATTTATTTTCTCCAAGGACCTCCTTTGTCTTTCCGTCATGGGTTCTCCTCTGCCTTCGTGTTTTCCCCATTTTCTTTAAAAATATCGTATGTTCCACCCTGAATGTCCATTCCTTTCTGTATCCAGCGGTTTCTTTTGATAACAGTAAAATTTAGTATCTTCTCTTCTTCTTCAATCTTCAAACAATCTCCGCGAAAGTAAACTTTGGCAATTGTAAAGGATACTAATGGATAAATACTGGACTAAGGAATAGACTAGAATCTAGGATTAGGAGCTTACCTCATGCAACTTGCGACAAAAATATAATTTTATGCTGAATTTATATCTCAATATGCTAAAAAGGCAGACATTTATTTTCGTAGGCATTTTTGGCGAAGACCGTAAAAACTCACTCGTGGTTGAAGCGCTGCATCATGAAAACAAAGGTCTTCCACTGGCTCCCATTATTGCAATCGAAAATATGCGATAGGAAATATGGACGTTTCGCGTGATTTTAAAAAAATGTCAACGGCATTAAAACTCTCATTAGTTCACAACGTTGGGAAAAATGGTTGAAAAATGAAAAAAATCATGTCATATTTTGAATGATATTTCTTAACACTCACAAATTGCTAGTCACTCTTGATATGGTAGCAGTAATATTCTGGCTAATTCCTTTACACGTAAAAAATAGTTTCCTCCCTCTATTAAAAATACTTTAACGAGAAAATATTAAAAAACAGGATTTACTTGGAGGCAATAATATATAATAAAATAATATGCATCAATATTGTAATAAATAACGCTTTTCAAGTGTCGTTAATGTAGGCAGTGAAATTGAAAATACATCCATTCAATGTTACAGGAATGAGAGATTACTGTTACAAATAACCAAGCTTTTAGAAGAGATGAAAGATTTGATTACAGTTATCATATTCAAAGTGGTCTTATTTACGGTGAGCATTTTTATCAGAAGAGAAAATCCTCAGAGGTAGTGGACGTTGTACAAGCCTACCTCATTAAATAACAACCCGTTATCATTAATTTTCTTTCCCAAATGTAAAGTAATACTTTGCTTTGATAAACTCGAAGCTGTAAAGTAACATAATACCGAAATGCTGATTCTCCGTTATTTCAATCTTTCTGTCTCCTACTCAGTTATTATGACAAGGCACTGGAGAGCTTACGTACAACGTGACAAAACACTACTTGGCAAGAACGAAGCGTCATTTCAGGCCTCTCATGTTGCCTCGGATAATTTACTTTTATTCGGGCGTGAAATAACCGTTGGGAAAAATTGGGGTTAAGCAATAAGGACCCTTAAATCCAGATTTTCTGCGATACAAAGGACGGAAAAAATAGGATATATCATAAGTAATATATGGTACTCAATGTTAGTGACATAATAATGGTTAATTTTTTACAATATTTCTTTCATTGCGACAGTACCCAAATACTTTTAAGGAGACGATTCAAAAGACACAAAACTATTAGCAAAAATATCATATCAGATAAATAATGTCACTTGTGACTCCGTATAACAAAGAGTTTACAATGAATAAAATGTTTTCTTGACATTTAACTTTATGAGTAGATACATACTTATTAGTTTGGAAGAGACATTTCTAAACTCTTGAAGTCCTAATCTATAATGAAGATGATAAAAGACCAAGGAAACAACCATCCACTATAGATAGTAGACCATGATAATACGGCAATACCGCGAATGAATGTAAATTTAGGGAATCAATCAAAGCATTCCAAATAAAATGGAATTATTTTATCCCGCAACCTCAAAAAAATGATGGAATCACAACAGCTTTCCAAAAAATTATGACTCATCCAGCTAAAAGTATGATAATAAATCAAATAAAAGCTTTCAAAATCAATTCACTCATTTAGTAGTAATTAGTTCTTAAAGTTTTTGGTTTTAAAGGTAATTAAACCTTCATACTCCATAATTATTTATCAAATTTATAATATTCACAGCATCGTCTTCATCCGAATCAATGTCGATCTATACTGAATAAAAATTTAAAAATTGATTTTTATAAATAATTTTTCATGAAACGCAGATTTGAGTACAACCCGTCTCCCACTGCACCTACTTCGGGTGCCGCCACGGGTCAAAGGTGCTCGCTAGCTTCCTTTCCCACAGATGCATCGAAGACCGTGTGTCTCGTTCCGCAACGAAAACGTGCACAAGGACGGCGAAGGTTATCATTATTGCACGCAACACTTATAAGATGCCACTACTTTTCAATGCCTCCAAGGCCTCTCCTGTAGCGGTGTCACGGTGCGGAAAAAAATGATGACGATGGAGCGCTTCCCTTGTAGTTAGCCTAATATTCCATTCTGAGCACGGAAGTCACCACTCCTTGATCCCCAAAAATATGCAATTACTGTAAGATAATAAGTATTAGAGAGTTTTCACTGAGTATTTTCACAATAAATGCTTGTATCAAGACATCTCATTACACCAAAGTGGTCACGATGATATTTTTGTTCGAGTTTGTCCAGCAAAGTCGAGGAAAACCACGCAACATAGCATGTTTTACAGTATTTAATAGCCTCCCGCCAAATAACCATGTTCTCAACAGATGAGAATTCAAAGCTCTCAGTAAGTGTAACCCCTATTCTCTCAAAACCTATTTTAATGTGAAAATCTAAATTATTCAAGGAATACGGAAATGCCGCGTAAGTTACTTTAGCGGTACATGCCGCTTATGGGTACATAAGATACGAGAATATTATAAAATTCAATCCCCTGACTGGGAATAAATCCTTCTGAGTACGCATCGATTGCTCAGCTGGCTAAAGCACTCGACCAGATATCGTATGATCCGGGTTCGGTTACCGGTCGAGAAGAATGATGTTTGCGCTACGGCATTGGTTTAATTCAGCGCTAAATTGGTTTAACGCGCTAAACATTGGTTTAATTCAGCTTCTCAGAAAACTAATGATAATATTACTACCGTATATTCGGTATGAATATGTGATCTAATGAATATCGATTGCCGCTACTATGATTCAAGAAATTCCGGCCGTAAAATTTATCTGCTTTAAGTGACACTTTTCCTTGCTTGTCAATTGGCTGACGAATTGTTTGGATGGTAACGTTTTGACGATATTATTCTTATAATCGAAGGCGACAAAAATCAACTTTAAGGAGTCAGTCAGAGAGACAGATGTCCTCATTTGAAGGACGCGATATCGTCAGGAAGTGGCTTTTTCTAGATAGTGAAATCGTGGCGCGTTTTGAATAATGCTTCTTATTTACATTTGTCGTGACTTTTCAATCCCATCTGAATTCTCCCCCTGGAAAGTGAATTTTCGTGCTGCGTTTGGTGATACATGAAACACCCAATTCATGAGGTCTCCGCGTTAAGTGGTTTCTTCTCCAAAAATAAATAGCAATAATGGAATTTGAACGTAATTTAAAACTGTTTATTATTTTCTTTTATTTTATAAATGCTGCACAATGGGTTGTGTTTGGCTAGACCTTCCCGCACGGACCCTGAAAGACGTTCGCGACGAGACTAATAGCAGTTATTTCGGTTGAATAATATTTGAAAGTTGATTTGATTGGTGAGAAGTAGAGCTCACCTAGTACTAAGCCTAACAGCATGTGAAATTCACACATCTGGGTAGGGGAGTCAGTTCCTTTCCCTCTGCCAACTGTGGTTTCCCAGGAAGATTTGTTACTGAAAATTCACTCAGCTTGGGTGTAGTTGAGGGTGTTTAAATATGTTATAGAGAATAGAACCCGAGCCCTCAGGTCTGTAGCTCACCCCTATATTCATTGAACTACCACGCCTCAGTGGTAATTAGTACTAAGCTTGACTGTTTCCCATGTACTCCTTGGATGGACGAAAAGGAGAAATATTGTTTTTTGATGGAATTATAAAGTGGATTACGCGGTAGCAGAGCGATGGGATAATCAATGAAGGGCCATGATGATAATGACTCCGGCGTGGGAAATGTTTTTATGAAAGGTTGATAGAGCACAGATGGGGGTACCTTTCCTGCCCTGTGCGACCAACGACGCCTCGGTATGACTTTAACGGCGGGAGGTTTCAAGGTCATGGAAGGATTTTTAGGAGTAATAATCTTTCCGAACGGAATACGTTATATGCGATCTCCATGAAATTGCTCCTTTGTACGTATCGTTTTCATAAAATTGGTGCCGTTGGAAAAAACGATTGGTTGAGGTACGTTTGCCTAGTCGAACATCTGAACATTTTTTTTATTAAGACTAAGGTTTCAAGCAAGTAAATTTCAAATAACGAGGATCAGTTTTAAAATTTAATGTCATGGGGACTGAAAACTGAGTCTGTGAGACCGGCGAATAAGCGACAAAACAAGTTGAGTAGGTGGACAAAATTCCGCTCTCTTCGGAAATAAAATGCAGAGTTATGTTATCACTTTCTTTTATAATGCTGTAACAATTTTATAATTCATTGCGAATTTAGTGTAAGGTTCAATTTTATTTACGGAGCTAGATATTTGAATTAACATTAAAAGTTAATATCTCGATAAAACAATTATTTTGTAGTTGTAATTCCAGATTATGATTACGAATATCAGGTAGTTTTTATGTTCTCCGACTGACTTCTCTTATGTGTGTCCATTTAATTGCTAAAACAATACACTTTTGAAACAAATACTCGTCATAATGCAACCATTTCAGAGAGTAAAAATCATTCGCCTTGACCGGGATTCGAACCCGGATCCCTCGATATCCGGCCGAGTGCTTTAACCACTTAAGCTACCGAGACGTCCTCTTACATTCTGAGGGATCTGGGTTCGAATCCCGGTCAAGGCGAATGATTTTTACTCTCTGAAATGGTTGCATTATAATGCACACATAGCAGGTGACTCCGTTAAAGTTACTGTTACAGTTTCTTGAAATACTCGTCAACTATGAATTTCAAAATATATTCTCAAAAATTCAATTTCAACGGTCTATTTGCAATATTCTATATTGATCCTCCTATTTCTAACCAAAGCACTACTCGTCTAATGATTAATGTGCTCCACTTTAAGTCCTCTGCACATGAGCAATCGAAACCGGAATACCACTACTTATCTACCTTAAAGCGAAGAATCTGGAAATTAGCATAATGAGACCAACACAAATAAATTAATAATCTATAGCTCTGCATGCTTATCTGGTTTTCATCATACTTGGTGACTTGGATATATTAGCAAGTTATCTAAATGGATAGTTTACCCTATTCTGCGAATGTGGGGAAAACCAGACAAACATACAGGATTCGTCATCAAGCAAGGAATCGCAAGCAGTTTTTCAGGTATTCTTCGGATTCTTCTGTAAAATTATTGCTGGTTTTCATTCAGAATCAAAACCGGCCTCTGAGAACCTTTTAAAATGGAAAATAATGCTTATGTTTTTGATAGACTTCAAGTCTGATGAGTCTCCATTCGAATACTTCCAATTACTAGCAGACGTTTCTTCCGCTGAAAAATGTCTCCTGAACTAGTAAAACCAATTGTTGACTGATACTGTTTTCTTCTAAAAAGTGGATCACTTGAACAGCAGATGAGCATATTTCCAACGTGCTCACTGCGTATATATTCTATGATACTTTCAGAAAATAGGCAGAACGAGTAATCAGGGAAAGTGGTTGCCATCTATTTTATGTAAATATACCCTTGCAATTTCAGGAAGTTGAAATACTGAGAATACAATTAGCCTCAATTCGCAGAATTAGTCTTTCCAGAGAGTCTGTTAATATTTAAGTTTTATTAATATGGCACTTTATTAAATGCGTTCCAGGAGCCATTCTGCGAAAGCAGTAAACCAACCTCAGCAGTAGCGCCGTTGACAACCTACATCGACCCAACTTAATGATCCGTGAGGAAGTCATTAAGACCCTCATATACCTGCAGGTGAGTCCAATATCGCTCCCCAAACATTCTGCAATAAGGTATCGGGTTTCGCGTAGGATATTCTGGGTGATGGATTGTCTTAGACTACAAATTATGGCCCGAAGTTTTAATGCTGCTCAATGCATCACGGAGTTAAAACTTATGATTGACGCCGGTAAACATCATCTTTCTAATATTTACATCCAAATTGCAAAGAAATAGACACAACCGCAATCAATAACAGGATACTTTCAAACTGACACATTTGAATTTTAAGTTTTGCTATGCATACATACGATCATAGAATAGACGGAAACCCTCAACTTATTTGCCGGACTTCTTTTCGGCAAGTGAGTTGAGGACTTGCCGGACTTATCCTGCTTAAGAATTTAAGGAAAAAAATCGCACGTGTAAGTCTTTTTTCACACATGTATAGGTGTGGATAATTTAAGAATGGTAACGACAAGACGATATTGGTAAATGGTAAAAACAATACGGTGTAGGAGGATATTGCTTTAGCCATAAAACAAGGAATGCTTTGATAGAAAGTTATTTTTGTACGTAACGTTGGAGGTAATGTTTTATTTTTAAATTACATTAGATTCATGATTTTAATTTGTAAGTTTTGTGTGAAACGTTTGATATTTATATTTTATCATGAATTTGGCTAGACTTGCGTCAAATTCTCAGCCTTTTCAACCGATGAGTGTATAAATAATGAACGCGTGAAAATCTTAATCGCAAAAATACTCTGCAGGAGTGTTTCTTGGAGTAATAGAATATCAAAGCTCTTGTGACGTCACCAGTTTACCGAAAATCATTGAATAATTTGAGGCTAAAGACTAAGAAAAGAATAGAAAGTTACTGACCGTTCCTTGTTTAAAAAAATTGTATCATATTTTTCTAGAGAATTTGAGCTCACAAAACAACAGATTCTCCTCAGTGTTCTTAGGAAAACCTGACTTTGATAAGACAACGAGAAAAAGTGGTCCACTATGCTTGAAACGTGCACATTGAATAATGGGGAAAGAAAAAACGAATAATTCCGACATCACAGGTGCAAGGAGGGATTCACCACATAAAAAATACACATGATGCACACATTAAGACTGCAGAAAAATGTCTTCGACGCGAGGAAGCTAGCCAAACAAATTCCACACAAAATCATTGGATGTTTACTCGTGGGATAAAAGAATCCGGAGAAAAATCTTAAAGCCGGTACATGTGGACTTGATTCCCTCTCTGTTTTTCTCGCGAGTCCAGTGAGTGGGGCCGCCGGGCATGGCACTCGCGAGATCAACAGCGTTGGAATCCACCTTTGGTGGTGGCGTGGCGCGTGGAGACGAACCGCCGCTGCAGGCAGGGCGGGATTTGCGAAACGACAGACGACATCGTAATCTCGCTACTCTTTTTGTTGTTGCCGGGCACCTCAACGGCTGCGTGGCGTGCAAATGGACAAATAATACCTGCACCCTGTTCCACGATACAAGGTTTGCGAAATCTTTGATGGGGGCTTCCCCTAAATCCCACCATCCCGTCGGTGCCGCAACCTCACGCGTAGAAGATGGTGGGATGTTTGTGGTACCGGATGTGGAACAAGTCGGATACCTACCCTAAATCAAGCGTTTCAAGGAAGGCGGGGTCCGTAGGCGAGCGATGTAAACCTTCGAACAAACTCGTGCATCCCTTTCGTCCAAATATATTTTCCTGAGCTAGATCCTTGAAACGCACTTGGTTCGCGGCCAAAATTATAATCAACGAAGGTGTCAATACGTCATCTGATTTCATATAAATAGCACATGCGCAGATATATAGTGGAAAGTGTGAATGACATCTCGAAGATATGATCGAATTTCAATTCACGTCCAGCTTTCCTCTTGCTATTGGTACATCGCTTTCTTTTTGTATGTCAGTTCCAAATAACAGCCATCCTGATTGACATTAATGTTTGAGAAATTATCCAGAAACCAATGATTTCTCTAGGAATGTATTCTCAGCCTAAGCGTCGAACTGGAATAACTGACCCGGTTCATTCGCGAAAAAGTGAAATGAACTCTTTAAGAACTTCAAGAAATATAAAAGCAGAATAAGTAATTGATGGGTTGAGAAACTTTTCAATATACTCAGCTAAATTTTCAGAAATTTTTGATGCGTGATAAATAGCAGTTTTCGCATTAGTTTCACCGGGTTTAAAAGACAAGGAATAGTAGAAAAATAAATTAATTGGCACAGAAATCATTACAACGTGCATTTTACGCATATTTTGTCTCACGGCTCAACATTTGACATTTTCACATACACACCTACAAAATTTATGTACGCATAAAATTTGTCGCCAGATCGGAGACCGAAATATTTAATCTTGTAGCCCATTTTTCTATACCACATTATCTACATTACAATGTGGTGGTGAATAATCTATATTCAAGCCATAAAAACTTGGTAGCTCAATATCGAAATCGATTGACACGATTTCATGCAAGCGGAGGAACATCTATCTCCATTCTCCACCTTAATTTTTACTTCATCTAAGCGGATCAGAATCGCGGTGGGAATGACCGTCATATTTAACTATTCACGCATCGATTGGCCTCAGCAGTTGGTGCCGGTGAAATTCAAATAAAATTAAACATCAATCGAACAATATCCGTGCCATCAGGAGGAGTACTGAGTTGCAACGTTGATTTCCCAGTCGATTTGCGCGAAAAACTGGAAAAATTATGTAATATATAGGAGAAACTAAACAAATACTTTGGCCGATTTAAAATTTTCAAGTAGTCTTCTTGGTTAGAAGTTATTCGACACTGCTGATCTTGGTTAACGTCATTAAAAACGTATTTAAAACTGGTTTGCAAAGTTTATTTCGCTATGTCAGCTTGTACAATAATGTAAATTTATATGTGGTAGTTATTAATTTTGTTTTGAGCAGGGGTTCACGTAGATGGTGGAACAAATTGGAGCACAATTCCTTTCTTCTCTATATGGGAGGAAGATTGCAATTTTTCTTGTCACTCAACTTAGCTCAAACGTCATCAATGATTCTTAAATCTTCTTGATGATTTAATGTCAATTATTTCGAAAACTTATGATTCTGCGTACTAGAAATTTTAAATTAACCATTCATTGTCATAATTTATATTAAGTTAATATTTCATATTTTTTAGTATTAAATTTTTTTCCGTCTGGTCCAGCAGTCATCAATCATCCTACCTACGGGAGAGAAGATGCAAGTCATCCTTTCGATACGGGTATTCCCTGCTAGATGTTTTTTTTCTGATCGAGTAAAAGAAAGGATGTACGGATGAGATCGCGGGAAGGAAAGTGCGAAATCGTGGCCTCGCTCGACAGGAAAGGAAAATAGTTTTCTTCTTGGACGGAGATTCTACCAGGAAAAGTCAAAGTGGTTGCCGGATCCAAATGGGATATATTCTATCCTGTTGCGCCCTTTGACATTTCTCAAGAGAATCTTACGCGAGCGACGGGCACAAGAATCACGTGTTTAGTGATATTTTATGGTTACTATTATTGTATAATAACAAATACATGCTAATTTAAGACGATTTAAATTAAAGACTGCGAAAAAAGCTAGTTTCATTTGCAATCAACGTGATTTCAATAATCATCTAAGAGAGTATTTTTCTAAGTCTGTCCAAATTCAGAGAGATGGCATCACTGTTGCGTATTAAAGTAATTGTCACTTAGGACGAGCATCTCGTAGCTCTCGTTAGTTCGTAGCATCTCTTGAAGGAACACACACTGATTTGCAGCTAGATTAAGCATTCGTTTGAATTGAGCAAGTGGATTGATTTCCTAAAAACGGTTGCAAGAGAATTTAGTCAAATATCATTTTATGAAAGCCAAATCACCTTACGAGACTGAACAGAAATTTGATAAGCATTGTGAAAAAAGCTGTAAACCTCAACTATAATACTTTATGAGGGTTTTAAAAATTTTTGAAGTGGCAATTTATCAGCACAAGTGACGCTGAACCTTAGTGATAATTGAGGGGAAGTGCATGAGATCGCTAATGTTGTATACATCATATTGTGTATCAACGTTTGGGTATGAGAAAGCTGTCGGTACGAGATGGGCTCCATGATTGTCTACAGTTGATCAAAAACGAAATTGAATGAAAAGTTCCAGGGCTAATTTACAACTATTTTAGCAAAATCTGCAGGATTTTAGGAATCATTTTGTCACTTTGGACAAAACACCATTACAGGGATGAAACGCAGGAACAGTGAAATCAATGGATAGCTAGCCGGAATTCTACTTGAAAGGAGGCGAGGTCTGTTTTTAAAAGGTTAACACTACTACGTACATGTGGATACTATGCTATTAGACCATTTTTGAACCGAGCTGCAAGAAAAACGTCCACTATCGGTCCAAAAAAAGCCCTTTTCCATTACGGCAGTGCACCAAGTCATTCTTCTGTAGTTCAGAACGAAAAATTAATGCATTTAGGATTAAACACATTTGTCACCCACCCCTATTCTCCAGATTTAACTCCCTCAAATACTACCTGTTCTCTAAAACAAAGAAATGTTTGGCGGTAAGGAGATTTTATTCAAACGAGGAGGTGATTGCGGAAACGCCTATTTTGGAGACTTGAGAAATCCCATTACTTGGAAGGGATGAACAAACTGGAATGGCCTTGGACAAAATGTGCACCTATACAAACAACATAAAAGGAGACTATGTTGAAAACGAAAATGGTTTATCCTGGAAAATGAAGTTGTTTCTATTTTTGCTCAGACTTTTCAAACCATTCTCAATGGCCACATTGTTAGAGAAGTCCGACAGCCTTCAAGCGTATACGTATATCAAAATAGGTGGCACCTGCCAAAATTAAAAGGGATTATCATATTGTTTTGATTGATTGTGATATTAAATGGTTTTGAGTGATTACTGATGATTAATAATAATATATATGAATAATAATATATTGGTGATTAATAATACCAACTAAAATAAAAATATATTACTGCGCCGAAACTTGCACCGTCTTCGTTTCTACACAAACATTATTAATATCCAAGCATTTTGTACACAAATGAACAAGCCATTGAATAATTGAATCACGCTTATTTCTAGGTCTCCTCTCCGTTGTTTCATATTAAATGGCATTAGATTTAGATCAAAAGATACGCTTCGCTTGCTCTACTGCAGGCGTCCTCAGATCAGGTTGAAGTGGGAATTGCCTCTAAAATACTCGTACTATTAAAAAAACTATAAAATAACTTCAGAAACTGAAGTAATTGTATACTTTGCATATAAATTTGCAGATAGCTAGGATTTATGTTTTCAGTCGCCTCGGATCTCTAAGAACCAAGCTATTTATTAAGGTAGCGATTTCACGGAGGTGCAAGGCATGCTGGATAATGAGAGCAGCACGCTGGGGGTATGTGATATTGTGAAGGAGAGCGATCAGCATTTCATGAAGTCGCCCACCCATGTTGTATACATTATTCTGTAGTCTACTTTTATAGTTAAAAATTCTGAATACTCAACTCGTGAAGCGTGCGAAAATTCCTTGGCCGGAACACTGTTCGTGAAGTGGCGATTTTCACGAACTTTTCTGTTCACACGTTTAGCAATCCCGATGATATCAGCCTCAGCACTACACCTCCCACTCTTCTCTTCATCCTGAATATTTGCGCTGTCTTCCCAAGAGTCACGACAGCAATGCCTTTACTTTCTTTCACTCACTTGCTCAACCCTCATAAATTTAACCCAATCATGGCGGATTCGGGCATCTTTACCACGCATATCGTTTTATGGTCGTTAAACCATATGCGCGGAGAAATCGAATTGTGGACTGGATTCGGCGATTGACATGGATTTTCACTAAGTATAAAGAACCTCATCCCTCAGCACAAAAATATACATGGAAAAAAATGATTACTTTAAAACAATTAAGTAGATCCATGCACATTTTGAAGCGGTAATGCATACCTGCTCTTAGTTTGTATTTCTTAATAATAGATCAATCGTTCCTCACTTTTGACTACGTAGTACGCGATGACTTTAATTAGACAAACTTAAAAATCCTGTTATTCTAAATCCATGGGTAGCTTTTCCTTTCCTGAAAGCAGGTCTCCTTTGGAGACCTTAAACATTCAATTTGTCACCGTGCTTGAGGGGGGAAATGATTCATCCGGCGTTTATCTATGTTTCCATGATAAGGAGGTTCTTAACAAGCCAGTCGCAACTATGAGGTGGCGGTTTGTGAGTAATCCGCTCTTTGATTTTATCTGCCCGTCGCGGCCAAATCGCGCGACCCACGAGACTTCTTATGACCTAACCGGTGGTTTGCCTTGACTCCGATATGAGATGACTCTTCCGTTTCCTTCACTCTTTCGGATTATGGAGATCATGAGCAGCTTTGTCCCACCTAGAAAAAAATATCTGAACACTAACGATCACTCAGTTAAGAAAAAAGGGGTTTCTTACTTAGAATGAATTGCATTGACTGGATCTCCCTAAAAAGGGAGGGAAAATATAGGAAAGGCTGAAGGGCATTTCATATAATGCTGTATCTTTGACAAATTTTCAACATACTATAATTCAGCTGTTAATTGTGTTTTTCCCTGTCAGTCCAGTGCATGCATAAATATGCAAATAGTAACGTCCCTCGTGATTGTAAGCTTTTTCTTCTGTGACGTTATTTAATATTTACGATAACGGATAACTATTTTTACGAAAACTTAAACAATTCCAAAGTTTTACTTTTAAAGGCGCCTATTGGTTCCAAAAATTAATTCGAAATGTTGTTTTCTGAAAAATGAATCAATTCTCAGTTCATGAATGGCTTACATATATTTTCAGTTAATGATTCCTGTATTCCTTCAAATGTATTCTGCCACAGAAGGAAGGAGGATTAGTTTTTAATTTCCTACGGATAATCTTTATCTGGTGCACTCCTCAAGCCTAAATTATACCAATAATTGCGATTACAACGACTCAAACGTTTAAATCGAGGGGGGGCGAATGAGTGTTTGGGTGATTAATTTTTCTTTCCAAGTTCGCGGAGTCATTATGACACTCTAAGATCTATTTTATTTGATTGATTAATCACTATCACTAATTACGTACATTCTATAAATCGTATACTACGTGTAAGAGCTCGATATATCCAATTATGAAATATTTGAATGAGCATAGACAACC
Organism: Hetaerina titia; assembly: GCA_037158775.1. Lineage (NCBI taxonomy): Eukaryota > Metazoa > Arthropoda > Insecta > Odonata > Calopterygidae > Hetaerina > Hetaerina titia. The sequence continues at coordinate 38,407,349 of CM073768.1, read as the reverse complement.
TCTAGTCAATCGTTAACTTTATTGCTAATTAGACTATTCTTTCATCAATATTTTAGATTAATTGCTAATAATAAATGACTGCAAAAGAATATTACTATAACCCACTTAAAGACTTGAAAATAATGTAAAATAGCCAATCTATTCGCATGTAAATGTGTAGCTAAAGGTAATTGCCGTCTTATTTTTTTCTCATTTAGTTACTGCTGTAAATCAATTGGTAACTCTGTGCTCACATCAAACTACTTTATGCATACTGCGCTATTATACCGTCCTATATGCATGCCATATTGATAGTCGGTTAAGGACAATTGCGTGCTTTTAGAAATTGCTGGTTCTTTATTTCAGCCATAAACGTTTATCGTCCCTGAAGAAGAGAAAAAGTCACTTGTCTCATCAGTCCTTTGCTTGCGATGGAATTGGGTCCCATTAAAATAACCAAGAGTGAAATATACGGCTGGTACATAGTCGTATGATTCGATGCGAATACCAGTTCTCATAGTTTCACTCAGGGTCAGCAAACCATAGATATTTTTCGTTCTCATACGCGGTTTTTACGATTCAAAAGCCGGCTTACAATGATTTGCGGTGTTAAGCATCTGCTAAGAGCAATTCTAAGCAATTCACTTTCCACTGCTCGACGTTGCATTGCCATTACTCTCAACCGTTTTTGGGAAGGATACTAAAATCCTCGGGCATTATCGCGCTAATTAAACGGCATACTGAGCCTTATATGTATCACAATACAATAGTTCCCGTTCGCAATTTACCGTAAATGATGGTTGCGTGGATATGAAAGTCGATGATTACCACGCTTAAGAGTATATAAGAGATTAATGACCTTTTCAACTTCTTTTGCAAGGAACCATCACTCTGGAGGAAAGAGTCGATTAGGGTGCATTGACTACGGTGTATTTTCCATTACATATAATTTATAAAACCACACCACATTTCCATGCCATTGTTTCCTGTTTTTTTACGCAGGAGAACGTAAATGCCAAAATTACCGACATAAAAAATATAGTAATTTTGTGGCGGCCAAAGGCTTCTCTGGCCTCGCTGTGTCTTCCACAAAAAAACACGAAGAAAGTATCTCGTCACCGCGAAATAGTATTTATAATTTCATTTGCGGGTAGAAGTTGAAACAGTCACACCCCTCCCTGAAACTTTCCCAGTTTATTGATACTAAAAGCCTCGATCGGAGATGGGACCCGGACGCGGTGTGTGTTGGACGGCGAATGATTTTCCACTCCTAGACGCCATGTCTTTGGGTTTACAGAAAGTATTAATTCTTCTTCCTTTGTAATTAATAATTTATTTCAGAAAATATGCTTCAAATATAATTAGAAATATCTTTAGATGTCATATTCCTCGGGGACGTGGTAATACAGTGATTAGAGCGCTTGGCTACTGACCGGAAGGACCCAGTTCTATTTCGGTCGACAAGTCCGGGACCCCTGCAGCTTCATACATGCTGTGTGCTACCAGATCTTCCTGGGAAACCATAGGCGGCACGTGGAAAGAAATTGACCGCCTTTAGTACTCTGATTGGTGAATTTCACACGCCTTTGGGCTTAGCAATAGTAAAGCTCAATTCTCACTAATATTCGGGTTGATAACTATAGATTAAATTTCTCTGTTTATACATGTATTAGTGGGCCCACAGAGGTTACGTCCACGTATATAGTTTTGAGCCATTGAACTATCAGAGTTCAAGAGAGTGGGCATTTAGGTCATCTAACCTAAACCGTACGTCGTCCAACAGGAATCTACATAGTACCCCGCAAGCCACCGCAAGGGTGTGTGGCACGGAGTGTTAGGTCACCAATCGTCAAAGACAATAAAACTACATGCAAGACCTACAAATTCATGCCAATCTACGCTCACAAAGTCGTACATCGTATATTTATACAAAAAAATTGATAACTTACACGCATATATATATATATATATATATATATATATATATACACATATACTATACGCACACACACATGCACATGTTTCTACGAATATACCTTGTGTCTATGAATCGTTTAATCTTGTCCTGTCTTGTAAATGAAATGTGTTTAATATTTCTATTGTGACTTTGGTTTCTTACTACTAAAATATCTGGTGGTTTGGGGAAAGAACGAGTATTTATATCTATCTGTACTGGAATCTATCTCCCTTATCTTATCTTTGTGGTCTGATCTACTTAAATAGTGTGGGACCATAATAATTCCTATAGTTAAACTCGTTTGTCCTGAACCTTTCTAAAAGTCTCAGTTCCGCTTGTTCTCTTTGCATCTAGAGTGGCTCCCGGCCTAATTCCTCTGAAAGGCCTATCACAGTCGTTCCTTATTATAAAAATTTTTCACGAATCTGGCGGATTTTCTGTGGACTTTATCTAATTCTTTTTGCCAATTTTCTCCCAAGGATCCCAAATACTGGTGGCATATTCCAAATGAGGTCTAGGTCTAAAGTGAAATAACCCCAGCCTTTTACTTTCTTAGTACATTTCCCCTCGACCCATTTAATAAAACCGAGTCTATTTAAAGCGGGTCCGAATATTGTCCTGATATGTGCTCCCCACGAAAGACGTTGTGTTAGAACCACTCACAAATATTCAACTTGATAGGCTGTAGTTAGCACTGAACCCTATACTTCATAATTTAAGTCCAGTTCGCCACTTCCTTTGTTCCAAATTTTCAAAACTGAGCATTTGCCAATGTAAGGTACTAATCTTCATTTCTTGCACCACTCCTTTTTTCAAAAGACCTATTAGGTTCTGACGCAACATGATTCAGCCTTGAAAGTTTTCATTGACCATGAGAACCGGACAAAAAGCACTTCTTAAGCTGGTGTAGAATCGGGCCTATCTTCATTCATTGTGTTTCCGTAAAGTTGGATTTAAAAAATTGTCAAAATAATGAAGAGCGGAGACGTGATTGGACGAATGTGAATACTTTTATCCTAATTTATCGTAAACATTAGTCCATGTAAAATATGTCGTGGAAGATAGCCTTTTTTATTTCTATTAGAATTGAATAAATATACAAATATGTCTATTTATTACATTTAGAATTATTATTAATTATAATAATTTAATTTAATAAATAAATTTTCCTTCGTTTTTTTGGTCTTCCACCATGCAATGAAATACGTAGGTGACCTTTAGACGATCGAGGAGACCAACACCACCCGTGTTTGTACTCGATATAAACTTTCCCTTTCACTCTGAGCGTTGAAACCACTAAACTGTTTTACCCTATCACTCGCCCCCCCCCCCTCTGTCGGCGCCGTCAATATATCGAATCACACCCAGTCCTGCTCATTTCACCCCTAGGATGTTCTGACTTCGAGCAGAGGACGAATCAATGTCTAGGTCTACACAAAATGAAGCTCATTGCAACAATTTCATCCCGGTCAAGGCGAATGATTTATACGCTCTAAAATTGTTGCAATGAAATGCATGTTAGTGGATGACTCTATTAAAAGTTACTGTTGCGGTATCTCCCGCAGTTTCTTGAAATTCGTCAAAATGTAGCTGTTCATGCAACGAAACTGAAAATACCAGGGCTGAAGAGGGCACCAAGTGAACGAATGGTAATCAATCCGACCCGTATTTCATTCTCGGAGGTCAGCAGAATGCTTTTAAGAAGGCAATTAACTGTTCGAAGAGAGTGAAGGACGTTTAAAATATTCTCATGCGTTTTGTTGACACAGCATCAAGCTATGTCAAAGAAAAAAAAGTTGGTCAATGGCTTTTACAAGCAGTCACGTTTTCTTAAAATGGTAAATATTACTGAAATAGACTAAATAGCTTCTTATTAACAGCACTAATTTCATTAATATCGTTCCTTTAAAATGTACCTCCGATCCTTGGTCTCAGAGAGAGGAGATCCTTCCCTTAAAAGGGATGAATCTACCTCCCCATCCTCCATCCTTTGAATTATGGATAGCCTTATACGGTTAACTGTGACCTTTAAAAATATTCATTCATTTCGAGGACGTTCTCTCTTGATCTTATGCCTGTAAACATATTGCTTTGAACCGTTCATATAATTTTGAGAAGAAGACATGAATGGTAAGGAAAGAGGAACACTTAAATAACAGAGGCTTTTTCCAAGATTCTTAAATTAATATTTTTTGCGATTGAACAAAATCTTTGCAAATATTAATGACACCTTTTAATGAATAGTGTCAGAGCGGATACAATAAGCCCTGAGCCTGGGGAAATACGTAAACGAATCAATCAATCAATGAAGCATGAAGACTTTTGAATGAAAATCAAAGAAAAACTTTTGCCATTGTAAAAGAAAATGGGAAAGGAATTTAACTGATTATTTTAAATTTCAACTACATCAAAATCAATCAAATGAATACTTGCAGCAAAAAAATATTTATTTATCCATAAAATTTTTGAGGGTAAATAAATCCTGGGAAAAGTCAATAAACTCGCCCAACTTTGCCCTGTCGGTACAAAAATGTATCACTTTCCACTAACCTTTGCTTCTCATGAACCTTTCATTTACATAGATTGGGAAGAAAACAACAGTGCTTCCTTCCAACGAAAAAGATAAGATTAAAATGAGATAAGTGCCCTTCAAGAAACGGAATACTGTATGAGCTCTTTTCATGGCGGAAAGTCGCCAAAACACTCTCACCCTCATACATTTCCCAGAAATCGGAATGCAAGGGGAAATTTAAATCTGAAAGACGAAGCCCGAAAAATAATTCTTCCATCTCACCGAATCAACTCCGTGCCAGTGCGCCTCTTCCCTTCCCTCGGGGGCACAGTCGCGGCTCCCGAATGTCGAGGTCCGGACGATCCTCGCAATGAAGGCAGAGACGGAAGTGAAGGGACTTCGAAAACGATCTTCGGACTGATACAGATCGACGGCAGCGAATGAATTACCGATGAGGGGGGGAGAGGGATCTCTCAGCCAATTATGCTATCCGAATCCTCCTCACTCCGCAGAAAGGAGGAACATCCGAGGACTTGATGCCTGTCAGGACGGATTCCTCGGTCGAGAACGCGCCCGTGAAACTTCCTCCTACCGACGGTTTACACTTTCCGCATTTGTACATACACTTTGACGGGGTCCGCGAGGTGCAGTATTCAAACAGCGCGGTGGGAATAGGCTTATGAATGCGTCAAGAGCGCGTCACCCCACGCCCTTTTTTCCTCCCACCCTTTTCCCGCGCACCTGACCTCCCATTCTCTCAACCAATCAAACTAAGGGTCCCCGAATCCCTTCCACGGCCCCTCTCACCCTCCCCCCCTCCTTATCCCGCGTCTCCTCTTTCCATCGCCCCTCTAGCCTTTCTCGCACAACCTCCAAACAACCTCTCACCCTCTTCCCCGTTCCTCAAACGTATCCAATCTCCATCGCCCCATCCTCTATTAAATGATCTCTAATCGACACTCGATTATTTCGATAGAACGAGGGAGAATTGGCGAATGGGTTACGAGGCGCCGCTAACGCGACCATGAGTATTGGCAAGAAGGCGGTCGACACGATCATTGTGCGTAGTCTGAAGATCGTCTAATTCAACAAGTAGTTAAGGGGCGTTGTCCTAGGCTACCAAATCAGCGACCTGATTCCAATGGGACCCCATTAAGGTCCCATTAGGCGATAGTTTCTTCTTTCCTGCTTTTAAAAGCCGATCGCTGACTGACTCGGGACCGCACCCTCAAATGTCTTGTTGTAATGGACGAGGTGGTGGGTGGATCCGCTAGAAAACAATGGCTGTCCTCAGAGGCGAACGTGAAGCACGAATCATATTGGAACAACATTCATCAGAGAATTTAAAAACAATTGGTGAAATTATCATGCCAAATATAATTTATCGCATAGAATGAAATAATTTACAGCAAGCGAAAAGTCGATCATTTTGCTTAAATGATTTCTAATGCATTATAATCAATCAAACACATACGATGCTCTAGTACCCAGTTAATTCCTCTATCAAATCAAGTATATGGATTGATTGATATCTTAAAAAAGGGAGAACCATTACCTATAGGTCCTAAGCCATGCTACCCATGACCCAAGGGTTCAATCTTCCTTTGCGATTTCACGAATTTTAATGTCCAAAAGTTCTCCAGTAAGAAAAATGACTTGGTCGTGTAAATGACGGCTCTCTGGGAATATGAAAACTTGTATACCACTCGTGAATCACTATCGATGAGTGTATATCGATCAGTATATTGACAACGAATTTAAAAAAGAAAGAAATAGCTCAACTGCTCGGATCATCGATATTTCTTATTTATGCCACTGGATTCGTCACGTTCGCTTCATTCTCCACTCCAATTTTCATTGGAATTTTGTGCCGCTTAATTGAGACAAAAGCTGCCCAATTGAGAGTTTCATCTCCCTCGTATGCCCGCGGAATACCGTTCTTCCTCCAGTTACCTTTGCACACGAGGCTGCACTTGGAGAGCTATCCATGGAAAAATGTGAACTTAAAGGGAGGGTCCTTCGTAACCCAAGTCCTAAGGATAAAATGATGACTTTCGGCTCATCCCTCCATTGTATCGACCCCGACTCATGCCAACTGTTGGCTTACTGGAACATCAGCTCAGGTAATTTCAACATTATTTAGGCAATAGTTCGTCATTCAAGTCTCCTCATTTTAGTACCTGTTCAGAAAGATTTTATTTAATCAAGGATGAATTATTATTCAGATAAATAATTTCGTAAAGAACAGCAGATCACACACATCTCATGTAATGAATAATCACTAATTTGGTGTTTTGCGCAGTGTTGGCACATAATTTCCTAAATTCGGATGAGATTTTTCGAGTCGTCTGAGTATCTTCAACCCTAGTAGTCTTCATATGAGGACGCTTTCTTTGTCATTCTAGGTACGCATTAGTGTACACATTCCTCTTATTTTCACAATAGCGTATCGACAGAGCCTTCTCCTACTTTGCTTAACATCCCTAATTATCACTTTGTTCATTAGAAACAAAGGTAAATGAAATAGTCAAAGAAAGTTCCTAGAATAATTTCGTTAATGTTGGCAGCTGTTACGCCATCTTCGAAGACAATTAAGTTGGAAATAGATAAAACGCGTTTCAATACAAGTCACATGTCCTTGATTTGCGATAAATTGATGGGTAAATATTCACAATTTCTTCTTGTGTCAAGGAAGTATCGGTGGTGTTTCGCCTGGCTACTTGCTATAAACTAGCTTGCACGTTCGTGATAAATTTCTTGCTGCATCCTAGGGTAAAATTATTTGTTGTAGTTAAGCGTATGTACTTGCATGCTTGTGGAGTGAAGGGATGATGATAGATGTTTGGTTGCATGCGCGTCGAATGATGGGGTGTTACGATGAATGTGTGCACTGCTGTGGATTGGGGTTTGCATGTGTGTGTTGGTTTTGAATGCGGTATTTCTTTTTTCCTTTTTTGGGTGGTGACCTAACATCCCCCGCCACACGCCCTTGCGGCGGCTTGCGGGGTATTATGTAGATGTAGAAGTCCATTTAGAAATATTAAAAACATTTAAGTTATAAGTCGGAACAAAATTAAAAATTCAAAGATTGTGCATGTGTATGTTTGTTGGTAGTTTGTGGGTTTGCGTGTGTGTGAAAGGGTTCCTAAATGAAGGTTTACCATGTTTGGTTTGTGGGCTAAATACTTATGGCTTCTGCATGCGGTTTTTTTTCCTAATATTCGGGTGGTGCCCTAGCACCCCCCGCCACACGCCCTTGCGGCGGTTTGCGGGGTACTGAGTAGATCTAAATGAAGAAGTAGTGTCGATATTATTAATCTACTTTCGAAATGTTATAAGTCTCGTCAAAGAAAAAGTCCTTATTGCTGTGGTACATACAAATAATTATATGTGAGGCAATTTTGTAATGTACAGATCAACTTATTTAAAAAAATCATTGAGTGGTAATATTAATTGGAATTGCATGAAATACGCATTTTAACCTCTGCAATGAATTTAAGCCATAGTACCAAACTTGGTGTGATATAAGGGATCCATAGGAAATATATTCGTTATTTGGAGGATTCTGAGGGAAAATAGAATTCCTGGATTTCTGCAAAAATGATTTAATCACCGCGAACGTAACTAGGTTGACAGAATAAGTAGATTTTACTCTTTAATAACGACGACCAAAATGCTTAAACAGAAACTGTAACTGACTTTCAACTCGGCATATCTTAGATTAAAAAAACAATAGATAGAACACTAAAGTTTCAAATATTCTGTGCCAGCTACCCAACAGGTAAAAAACAGGTAAAAAGTTTTATATGATGACCACCATTCCTGTAGTCATTTTCATTCATTTTGACTTATAATAATTATTTTTCAGGACAGGTCAATGACAATTTACCTGGGAAGAAAAATGAAGCATAGCAGGAAACAAGATTATAGATACATCAGTGTTATACATAATGTTTTGGAACAAGGAATAATATTACCAATAATCTAGATTTATTGGCTGACACTAACTACAAGCGGTGTCCTTCTGCGAGGTTCCTCTAAATTCTTACTTGGCCTAATTATTACACGACAAACTACTCAGATCAGAAAATTAAAACTATTGTTACTTCTCAACATAATGTACCTCTAGTTGTACATATTTTCCGCCCACGTCCATGATTCCATGGCCGCTGGAAACGCTTATACAGGGCTTTCTTGTACTCACTGGAAAAATCGTCTGTTCCGTGCCCGAACGAATGCAAATTTGTGTCATCCATTACACCTTTTATGCATGCCCAGTGCAGTTTACGATGAGTTTAGTTTAGATGAGGTGTTAAACCGCGAAAGTAAATGAAACAGAGGATCACACGCTGTTCTTGTTCAGCACAATGCCATTTTAAGCATTGAAAACACTTCGCAAATAAGCGACAGCTTTGCGAACTCTATGCACTGTAAGGCATTGATTTGATTGATTGAATTGATAGATTGCTCATGACAAGTACTCAAGCATTTTCAGCTTAACTTAATCTTTATAATCACTCTGAGTCATGAGAAAAAATGTGGATACCTTAAAACATAAAGACACCTCGTGCATAAAAGTGGTATTTGGCATTCGAGTTTTGTCGCTCTAGTAAACTTCAGTCAATATTATTCCGATAAATTTCATCTCGATTAAAATATTTTTAATCTGTTCCGCAATTTTATTATCCCATCGGGAAGAGAGAATAGTGTTAGGAATGAAATGAAGTTGGGATTCCGAAGTTAGACGCCCAATTTGGTAACCCACTACCAACGCCCAAAGATGGTAACACTTGTCCTGCAAGTCTAAATCAATTATCAGCCCATATTTTGCGCCTAGGTTCATCCCTAATTTGTTCATTGTCGTCCCTCATTCAAACAATCTTCATTTCCTGCTTTTTTACGGTTCCCAACCAACCACGAAATTACTGATCATTATGGAGTCCCATTGTTCGTGGCTGCAACTGTTTCCTTTGTAGAATGTCACTAAATAACATGTCTTTTCTTTCACAACGTGGGGTGTGTTCAAGGCTGGCGTTTTTATTCAAAATTGCAATTGAACAGCATTTTTTTCGGAAAAATGTTTGACGTAAATAATTTGCCATTTCGTTAAGCACCTCAAAATAATACGTATCCCAATTTCTAAAAGTAACGGAATTACTTAGCTGTTAATCTTCCCAAACTCATTATTTTAATCTCAATCAACTCGTTAATCTTCCTCAACTAATCGCAAGTCATATGCACTTAAACATTTGATTATTGATCGATATGATTCACTACGGCCCGCGGATCTTCTGTTCTAATCTATTTTCACCCATTTCCTTTTCCTTTACCTTGCCGATTTTTTATATTGTTCACTGCCGTAGAGCCTTCTGGTTAAGGATTTGAAAACAAAAAAATTCTGAGTCTCGGTTCCGAATAAAAAACAGTTCGACCACAATAATGAAATCCAATAGTTGTGGAGATGGGTGAGGCTTGTGCTAACCTTGTACGAAACCTAACGGCGCGTGAAATTCACACATGAAGGACAAGTTCTTTTCTCGGTTTACCAAGAAAAACTAGCAGCCATAAAATCTGAGAGCTTGGGGTGATTCTGAGGGCATTAACTGTAGGCATCAGGTGGACGAACCCGAGACCCTGCGATCCGTATGCGAGCGCTCAATTCACTTAACTGACGCCGATGCTACGACGATTATGTTTTTTGCATTACAAGAATGGTTTCTGGTCTCATTCAATAGTTTAAAAATCTTACGCAAAATCTAATTAGATTTTATTTTATCATGAAAACACTGTAAACATAAAATTCTCCAAAGTTCTCCGGGTGTTTCTTCTGACATCGATAGAGTTTTTCGAGGATTTTTTTTCACGCTGAATTTGACCGAGAGGCAATTTTGAATGTATTTTTCCTTTCTTCCACATCACAAGGGGTACGGTGGTATAGTGGGCATATTGCTGAGCTACTGGCCGGAGGGCCTAGATTCCTTTTTCGGGAACGCCTTTGGGCACCCTCAGCTTTTTCCAGCTGGATGATATTTCGAGTAACAGATCTTCTTGGGGAACCATAGGCGGAACAGGAAGAATATGTCCACCTCTGCCTTGAAGCGTGAGTTTCACACGCGGTTGGGTTTAGTACAAGGTGCTCTCTACCCTTACCTATCACACTAGCGTTCAGGTTTATAATTGTGGTTTTTTAGACGTCCCAATCAAAGATTTGTGTTTCTTGTGCACTTAATATCCCTTCAGCTACTGGAATGACGTGCGATTTGGAGTGTATTGAGACACCAGACATGAAGAGACCAGCTGGTTGAAGAGACCAACCATGAAAGAGTAACTCAGTTAAACGGAAATATGCTTAATACATTTGATTATCCCCCTTTTTGTCTTGTCATGAACTGTTTCGAGTTAACACGAATTCGTTATATTATTCGGAAGTTGACATCTTTCATTTTGCAAATATTACCTTCCCTGCCGATTGATTATGGGGCTGGAATTATTTCCTCAGTTCCGCAAACAAAGTTTCATGAGCAATACTTTTGTAATTTTAATCTCAGAATAGAGAATATCTACCTCAAACATTTTGCTAATGTCAAATTTTCCATTTTACGGAGAACCCCTTTCTTGATTTTATAGCTCTTGTGAGATGGGCTCTTTTATCCATTTATACAAAAATACGACTCAAATTAAGAGAAATTAAACCTCTCTTTAACTTTTTCACCACGTTTTCCTGCGACCCATATAATGGAACCAAGTTAAAAAAGGACAGTTTCCAGGCTTCGCCGTGTGGAAATCTTTCATCTCTGACGACACAGTGTGAAGATCACCTTTCGGTAATTGCGATTTATTTTTCACGATCATGGCTTCGCTCTTTTTTCACGGCCATCAGGAGATGCCGCACCACCACGAAGCTTCGACCTTGGGAATAATATTGCAAATGTGGAAATTGCAGTCCACCGCCTTTTGATTATGCCGGCGGTCCCGCATATCCTTCCGATGCGTGGAGCTCCCCGCACGCTCCCTTTTCGGGGCTCTCGGGATGCGGGTTCACGCGAACGATGCCGCTTCTGGCGCACGCGATAAGGTGGTGAGGTATGTGTGGGGGTGGGGGGGAGGAAAGCGTGGGAGATATGTTTGCCAGCCACCGCCGGGATGAGGCGCCGCCGTCGCGTGCCCCGCGCGCGCGCCAATGCCCTGGGGGTGGGTAGATACAGCCGCACTCGCTGGGGCTGACTCGCCGGCCTCAGGCTCTACCGCGGCGGGGCGGAGTGGGCAGAGGGTGGGGGGCTGGTTTGGAAAGAGTTGTCTCTTTTTTTCCTCTCACTACCGAGGAAAAAATATCACGTCGCGGGATAAGGGCACGCACGTTTCTAGTGCAAAAAGGGGACATTCGCTAAACTCCGCGGGGGGGATATGCAAGGTCGGGCGGGAGCAACCTCCTACTTCCCATCCTTGCTCTCCCTCCCCCACGTCCACCCGCCACGCTCTTGCTCCGGAGAAGATGAAAGGAAGGGAAATGGAGGACGGCGCTCTGTAATATACCTCTCGCCGTCGGGGGTATGGAAGGGGAGGATGAAAGTTGGTGGCGGAAAGGGTATGACGAATGTATAGAATTCAGAGTAAATAAACCCTCCCAAGGTCAGGGAGGTGTGAGTCGGTTCCATTTCCGATGGTCAAGTACCGGAATTCACACGGTCAAAGCACCTCAAATCTCGGGCGCATGCACTAAAAAATCGCACGGGGTTATTTTTTTTGTCGCGCTGGCGACCGTCGGGTGTGGACTGTGGGAAATCCTGCGAAGGTCGAAATGCGGAAACTTTAGCCCTCGGAATGCCTAAATGTGAGGCGACAAATGTGATTCTGTGCGAGAGTTAAAAAAAAATACCTTCACCTCTTTCCGTCCAACGTAAATTTAGGTCATGCATGTGGCACGGCGAGACGCTAGGGGGTATATTTTTTTATGTTATTGGACTGTCCCACGAATATGACTGACACTTCCGAAATTCTCCTCACTGAAATGAAAATTTGACCTACATGATGGTTAACTATACGAAATATATCTGGCATATTTACCATAATGGTAAAAAAGTAGGTCTTCTAACAATGATAGATGACGGATACCTTAATTAAAAACATAAATAAACGAGTAGTTTAAACTGTAAAATGGAGTGTAGTTCTGAGTTCGTGGGAAACACGATCGTTAAGAGGCAACGTTAGGCATAAGAGGATGAGCAAAAATTAGAGACTTTCGAGATGCAATTACGGAAAATTAATGATGGAGAAATATGATGGACGGAAATGAAAACAAACGATTAAGTTGGGGTGGGGATGAGAGATAGCGGTTGAAAGAAATCGAAAGAAGGCAGGACAGATGGAGCTGGAGATATTTATAGGTGATGGGATGCTTAAGATGTATAGAGGAGAGTATGCTGGGAAAGAAAGGTAAAGGGAAGAAAGTAATAGACATTTTGAATGGAATTAAGGGAGGTAGAAAGTATGCAGAGCTAAAGAATGAGCTGTCGTAATATGTAGTATGGGGTTTAAGGATATTTTTTGTCACCTTAATTAGTGCTTAGAAATATAGTAGCCTTTAGTGTTATGGTCCAAACCTTAAAAAACCCACATGAAGTTACTGGTAGAATACTCTTAATAATAAAAAAAACTAATTATAAATGGCTAAGAGAAAATTCTGAAGCGTACATGATCATAAGGCCTGGTAATTAAGTTTCGACAGTGATATGAATTTCCATCTACCAGAATATGTGTACACTAGACACAGTATGCGTCGAATTCGACACGTAGAATATTTTATGGAACTTCTAGGGCTATCCGGAACAGTAAGTATGCACAAACCTGCTAAACCTTAGTACGAGTACTCGTACAAACACCTTCCGGGATTATCATGCAGTGTGGGGTAGGAGCTAATACACTCACCATGGACCGAATCCGATCCAAAGACTTTGCTATAAGCATCATTCTTGTTAATTACATTAAAAAAGAATGGCTACTCAAGTCAACTACTTTGGTGATTAGGTGTTCGTCGAGGGGAGATTCAACACTATGCATGCAGCATCATAAATTAAGTTTTTTTTAAATTTTTTAGTGAAAATATACAAAAATATCAAATAATAATAATAATCAAAATAATAAAATTAATAATCAAAATAATAATATTAATAATCAAATAATAGCTCAAATAATTTAGATCATGATCATATTCGTTGTAGATAAACTGCGTTCACAGAAAAATTTCTTTTACCGCATATGGAATTTGATAGGTAGCTGCTGATGATAAGTCAGGGAACCATAGTCAAAATATTTTATTAACATAATACGATATTGTGACTACTATGCACGGTGTTTGATGAATTGAAAATAAAACAGTTTCTGGCGTACCTTGGTGGAAAACCTTCATACTGACGTTTTTATGAATCAAACCACTTTGCTCCCTTCCGCCCAGAGATATGTATATATACTGTGCTTGCCTTGCATTTTTACCTAATGATGTTATGCTATAACGAAACCTGGGTCGTGAAAATTAAAATTTTATGTGGAAAAGCAAAGTGATTTGATTTATAAAAACTTCAGAATTGAAAATATTTCAATAATTCCCAATTTCTTCACGAATCAGGCGTCAACGTCATTCGCAGCCGACCGTATGAATTGAAATCAACCGTGCACTATTGCGTAAGTGACAAAGACACAACATGAAACCTTATCATTCGGTTTTCCACGAACCTTTCGACGAATCGTAAACTCAAAACACTAGCATATGGCATGAAACCTTCGGAACTTTTGCTACATAAAACCACCGCTTTTCTTTACAAATATATTTTCACAAGACGTGAGGTCACATTCACAAGGTAAAACACATGCTAAAAGCTCAGCACAATGCACATTTAGAAACTGCGGAAATATAATTCCCACTGCAAAATTAGTTTGGCGCCAGGTTTTCTTATTCTCACGAGGATCAAATTTATCGCACTACTATTTCATTCACGCGAAAGCCAATGTACCTCTGTTGTAGGTGTGCGCCGATAAGAAAATCTGCCGATTGCCGATTAATTTGCCTTGCCTAATCGCCAGATACTGATTAAACAGAAAATGACTTAAAAATAGTCCGTATTATGCTGAAGCTCAGATGATGGAAATTGCAAAACCTCTCACAAACATCTCGGAATGACGACCTTCTACCGATTAAACTTTGAGAACAAAACAAAGTGAATCGAATATTTTGATATTTAATTCGATATTTGAAACTATCCAGACGATAAATTAAGTCAGTAAAATACTCACATATTTTGTATTTTCTGACAGAATTTTCGGCATATTATCAAGTCATTTAATAGGCGCATCTTGAAATTAACAACTCCGAACCTTTGCCGGAAAAGTAAAAAGAGTTTTGCACATTACTGTATATTTCATTCACAAAATTACCTAAAATCAAAGGGATTCCTGAAAATACCAAGTTTAATAAAAAATAATGCAGCTGAAAATAGATTGAAGCTCATCAAATTGCTGAAGAAAATAGTACATTCTCTATAAAATCTTTAATGCCAGAAATACATGCGCTTCTGCCGTCCCATTCCGGTTTTAAATTCGCGAGTCTCCCAGGTAGAGCACGCAGAAACGCGTGGGCGTGCATTTTAGCGAAGGAGAACATTAACGTATGACGTCATCGTTCCATATCGCCGACTTATATTATTCAGGCTTTACAGTAGTCTAGTTTTGCAGGAACAATCATGAACACTACTCATGGAAATGACCGTAATATACCAACCAGAGGACTAATTCTACGAAACATGCTTGATAAACAATGTAGAACAATGAAGCAGCCATATACAAAATTTTAAATGGAAATAGTACGGAATGTTTGCATGTTAAAAAAACCATTCCAAGTTTAGAACAAGTGATCAATCGTGGATCATGACAGATTATGTGGATCATGATCTCGGAGAGTTTTTGAATTTGCAAGCAAACACTTTTATGTGTAGTTTTATACGTAAATTTCAACATATGTAATAATCGTGGTCGGGTGATTAAGCTATCGGACTATTGATTGGATTTCCTCAGGGAGTGTTCTGATTCAACTGTGCGTAAAATATTTTTATCCCGTCATCTGTGAGGATTTATGACGGGTAGTGTACAAAATATGCAATACATCTTCAAAAGAATTGTTGAGTGCAAACTATCCAATGCATAAAATGTAGAATACATTTTATTGACATGTCTTACTATTAGTTGATGATCTAACATTACTCGCGACGCAATTTTATGGTGCTGTTTTTAGTAAAACGCTAAACATGGAAATTAACATACCTATGTCGCACGCAAGGAGTGATAAATTGTTATTAATTGATATTACATTAATGGAATTAACGACTAACATAACTTAAATATGGTATTTTCAAACGAAGAATAATTTATAATAATATTTTGAAACCGAATTTACCCATTTCCAAATGCCATATTTCTCGGACATTTTTATGAATGTGAATAAAGTAATTTTTAGCGATTAAATGGAATGGAATAATGAAGAAACGATAAAGAGTTGAATTCGCATTATTGCTTTAATTTTACGGAGCATAACATCGCAATGTGGTTATGACCTTGGCCAGTCAGCGATAACTTTCAATGTCTGCATCACTATCATGAATGACATCAGGCAACATCATTGTCGCGTGAAGGGTGAAATACATCTTTTTACAATTTATAGTGTGTTTCTTTCTTTATTTCAGTCATCGTATTTTATATTAAAATTCCAATTAATCATAATTTCTTAAGGTGGAAAAGTGTGCATATTTTAACGACCGTTTAATTACATGTTATAAAAATATTGAGATTTCAGGTGGTCCTTTATTTGTTATTTGGCATCAAATCTTCGGTTGGCAACTTACTTTTCAATGACTCAACGTTATCATAAATAGGAATAAGTGTAACATTACTGGAGCGACTGAAATCCATAATTTTGAATTCAGGAAAAAAATTGCTTAAATTCGTGGAATTTTGTGGCACCTTAAAGACGCACTGTATCACCTCGTGAACCTGATAAAACAAAATTCGCGGAACTGTGGACATTACTTTGTTAAATTATTTTGTCCCACTCGATAAAAGGAATCAGGCGCGGATGACGGTGAGTGTTCATAGGTGGAATGAGGTGGAAACAGAGAGAGGGAGAGAGAGATGGGAAAGTACTGCCAGAATGGAAAAAATATGTAGGGCTTGTCTTTGCCATGATTTTTCTTCGATTCTCAAGTTTTTTTTAGGTGCGCCGATGAAAGTCATGTTGACCTCTTCAAGCGAAACTATGCAAAAGAAATAGTATTCGCGGTAAAATGCCAATGCCAATATTCCCGATTTTTCCCCTCCCTATTGGTTAGATGGCTACGAGCTCAATTTTCCGGCCTTACCTAACAGCCTACTTAACAACCAGTCATTCAAGCTACAGCGACAAGCTAAGAGATTCCTGTGGATTTATTGGGGTCATTGGTCATGGTGATTTTCTCATGCAAGCTGATAAATGACAGAAATCTAATTGCGAGTAAAAGGTTTCGAAGTATAAAAGAAACACGTGGCAGAGTGAGATTAACAACGAAAGAGATCAAGAGGCAAACTGTTTTGGGGTAGAAGTATCCGGTGACTTTCGCAAGGAAATTTTTATAGTTGGGGTGTCCGGTGACTTTTGTGAGACGATACGAAATGAACGTTTTTGTGAACACGACCTAAAATGGAAATTGCGTTTATCCAATAATTTCAAATGGTTCGCTGGCCTTTTCAGCGATTTTCAACCGATTCGCCGTGGCACACTTATTTGCCGCGATAGGCTCACAGGTGTACCGCAAGACTTTTATAGTTACTAATAGACGAGGATAGAATATTTATTAAAAGACTTATTTCTCTCCTTGAGTCTTAGAGGCGATAATGGAAAACAGTTAAGTTACGATATCAAGGTCTTAGACGTGACTCTTCGAGCTCTCATCCGGCGAATGAAACACTAATTCTCCATAAGGGCAGGTGAGGCATTCAGACGTAGAATCTTATGTATGGCATAAAGATCCATAATAACATATTCTATAAGTTTTGTTTCATTTCAACTGTGCTGAATTTTACCTTCTAACTTCTTGCAATAGAATACGGAGGCTAATAATTCTAAGTGCTATCTATATTTCTATTTGAAGGGTTGGATTGATTTACAGATATATGTATTGTGCTTTGACTACTTTTTTAAAAATACATTTTCAATTATAATGTTTATTTCATTTAATAGGCATTTCATTTAGCATGGGATAGTTTATAATGAAAGGCAAAAATTGGAAAACGGTTAATAAGGCTATGATAGCATGTCGGGAGGTGCTTTTGTCAGCAGAACAGTACATCGGTTGTTCTTAGCTGGTACATCGGTTATCATCACAGTTGGCACTTATTCATCTAAATCTTTTGCTCTCTATGACGACAAGGATGATTCATCAGTCGGAAGACATGATAGAAATTCTCCGCGTATTTATATGCTTATCATCGTAAAACATTGAAATAAATTTATGGTTCCTTTTAAATTAAAAATGACATTTGCTGTGTTAATATTCCAACTTGTGGGAAAATGTATTTTAAAATGCTCGCAATAGATAATGTTAGCATTGTGCAGTTGTGATTACATCAGATAAAGTACAAGGAGCAAGTTATGCAATCGTAACGATACTGTAAAAATTAAATCTAACTCAACTGTGGAATCTGTAATAGTAACAGATTGCTGTAAAATTGTAAATACCATGTTTTTATAAAGAGCACAAAAAGGAATTTTGGAAAACCGAATACTAAATAACACCAGCAGGATTATTCAGAAATCCGAGACCATACGAGTATTTAGCCTCAGCTAAAAGTAAAGTTTGTCCCACAGTAACGTTTACGGCCTACAGCAATTCTAAGTACGTGGGATAGAATCTGAAGGCCCGACCTTTGAGTCAAACGTTATTTCCATGGGTCTGTAAGATAACTATTTTAATCACCGTTTATCAAAATTATTTTCGACGCCACCGCCAATGGAATTGTTAAGATTTCATAAAAACAAGACGATCAGACAGCACGGAAGATGCTGGAGATAGTCCGCAGTTCAAAATATCAGCCAAATAAAATAAAAAGACATCAATAAAAATATTTTGGCACCAATGTTTTCGTTTAATTACAAATCATTTATTAAAAGTTCCCAAAATATTGCGGTGAAAAATATTTCTAATTACTAATTTTACTATTTTATACTTACTTTTTTTTACTAATTCTTAACTTCTCCCTGGGGTTTACGGTCATTAATTCATGTTTCCTTTCAGTGAAACCACAAACAATAGCTGCCAACGCAAAAGATTATCAAAATCAAATTGATGATGTGTGAGCTCAATTATTTCGCCCGCGAACGAATTTAGGGTATGCAAGGTGAGAATCTAGTAGAAAAGTCGTGGCGACAGTTGCAGGAACTATTGTCGCGGCAAACGACGCGTTAAAATATCGACCATTGGAAAAAGGTGAAGAACACAAGATAATTAGTCGCATTTTCTCATTCTATGCATTCAGTTAGCCATACGAAATGAAGCGTAAACGACAGTGTTAAAACTATTTTCATCAAGTTCATATCGAGCCAATTCCATATTTATACTGCTTATGTATTTACTTCGACAATGAATTAATCTTTCCAATGTGTAAGTACCACTTATATACTCGTAGATACGTCAATATATTGACTCTTTTAAAGAATGAAGATTACGTATTACTCTTCTATATTTGATAAGTCACGTGTTTAAGAAGGAGTTGAGAAAGATTAAATTTCTTTGAAGGCGTAGCTACAAGGGACAGCTATTAATATTCAAATGAATTTAAATTAACTCCGTGATAGTCTAAATCGTTCCAATGTCTTTGAGTACTGAGACCTCTTGATAGTTTACTTTTCAGCGTCAGCTCCAAAGCTTTGCACAAGTATTAAGAGGTGGCTTTAGACGATCGATTTTCGAATACCTCATAAAAACATTCTCATCAATTTTGAAAGGGTTAGGAGGGTCTCTCAATGATCTTCGCTTAAAACCGAGTCTCTGTTCATCATGAATATGGAGAATATTGGCTCTCTCCATTCTATTAAACTCTCGTTTCATGTTTGTTTATCCGTAGGACCATCTTTTAACCACCCTTCTTGCTATTCGTACGTTTTACAGCCTTCAGACCAAACATAAGGTCCAAAGTTAAGGTCTGCCACCTACTTGGAATTGCTAGAGGCCATGCGATCGTTCTTCGGACAAATTTAAGGTCGAGTTACCCCTAGGGTCTGACCATACGAGTTTCGGAATAATTTGTTATTTAACTGGTTAAATAATTGATGTCACGGGTAGAGGTCAACTCCTAGCTTTCAGTAGACTTCTTCAAAGAGCAGGGATTATAGAGTTACCATTAACAAAAAAGATCAAATATTTGTTTTTAATTGTAATTTCAAGTTCTACAATTTTTTTATCCCATCTCAGCATTTGTTTGGATTACGTTTGCCCTTTACCAGGAAATGTAAAAGAATTTATTACGTTGATTTAAAAGGGAATGGTTTTACTAATTTGTTGACATTCGTGGAAGTTCTCACTTTCAAGAGCACTTTGAATATTAAAATGTATGATACTTGAACATTAAAAAATAAAAAATATTTTTAATGATAAAATTATTTGTAGTCAGACACCTTAACCAAGAACTCACTAGGTCTGAAAATTTACAAATGTGATTAGGTCAATATGGTTGAAAACGAAGTATTGCTCGTTACATATATTCAATATGAAGTCATTGATCATGATTATACTATGATTATTTTCGAATATATATTATGAACCAACCGAAAATACGAGGACATTTCATTTCGTTTCTTTAACGTTTAAAGTTTAAAGCGAAACCTTAGAGTAGCACTACCTTCATCATCAAATCCATAGATGACAATTCGAAATTCATGAAGACAACAAATGAAAAGGAAGCGCTAGTATTTCACAGTAATTACTATTGCATGCTATGTTTCAAATTTGTAGCACCACAATAAATATTAAACATGTGTTTCGGTGAATTTTGAATCGGGAAACGTGCTGGAAAGTTTTCCATTTCAGAAGTTTCCCAAACCAAAACAATTTATAATATTTCAAAAATATGAAGCCAACAAGTATTATGTTCCATTAGCCTAACCTAAAACAAGCTTAATCCAGGGAAAGATTCTAAAATTATCTGAGTAAAACAAATAAAATTTATAAAAAGTTTTAGAAGCCTCTTAAGTGATAAAAAATATATGCAGCATGTAGGTTTTTTAAACATACCGAGGGGAACCTCATTTTAAATCAGACAACGAATCCACAAGGCCACTAACGGCGTTTGCAATTACCAATATGGACGCGCTTAAAGACCGGAGGGCAAAATATTGTTCTTTGAGGACAAATAGGTATCACTCGCTATTTTATATGGATTTTAAGAGAGTCGCTTTTCGAATGTAAAGTGAAAAACTAATGAAAATGCATTAATAAATCAGTTCCGCTTGATCGAAATAATAAGATAAAACAGTTAGCACCCCCGTCTGTGATAAAATCAGAAACAAATTCACCATCTATGAAGGCAAAAACTGAATGTGTAACAAAGAGATAAAACAAACATTAGCACAGATGTTTATTTTTTTTCATCATCGGTTGAAATTGATTGAAATAATAAGTGCTCTCAACAATAAAGGAGATAATGTCTGATAATGAGTGTAATAAAAGAGAAGGAATGAGGTTTTAATGGAGTTGATCGATCAGTGGTAGCATATAGATTTCATTTAATTAAAATATGCACTTAAACTTTCTCTTTTGAAATTACTAGAAGAAATAGCAGGACCTTGGAATACGACGAGTCTCGAAAGTCACTGCGTAGAAAATAAAACCACAGGACTTCGAAATCTGTAGCTATAAAAGAAAGCATTTCGTTCATGTCAAAGGCTGAAGTTCATTGTAATAATAAGTGCCTCATCTCATCGATAAAGCAGATAATGGAGGTATTATAATATCAATCTACAAGGAGGGATAAGATTTTAATTTAGATAATTGGTCATTGGCAATATCGAAATATAATAATTCTTAGAAGAAAGGGGAATGAAAATTTAACATCCTATTAATACTGGATTGAAGATATGTATTGAAAGTTACTATGTGATACTATGCGTATACAATTAACGAATTAAATAGGAAAGAGATAATCATATTATTAAAGAGTTGAATGTCAATTAAAAGAGGCGATCATTTGTTCATAGCAACATGCAAATTTCTTCGGGTGAAAAGAGTTTATAACCATATTTCTGTTATTGGTGACGTTTTAACTTTTTATAAAAACGGGGAGAGGCTGCATTCTGTGGCCTGAAACTTAGCCAATACGCCAATATAGCCAACTGTGCCGACATATGACGATTGTGACCACACAGTTATGCCGTCAACTGCAATATATTAAGCAATTAATTAAGCAAGTAATTTAAAAATGTCCTCGTAAAATCTTGACCAGATTTTACGAGGAAATTTTTCGGGTTGATAAAATACGAACCACTAGAATGATATATCTTTTCCTTTCATTCCAATCGTGCGAAACATTAGAGTTATCGACTTCATCTGAACTGATGTCACAGTCAATAGTTCGCTGAGCATGCAGACTTAAAATGAATACGCAATGAAGAGTAGCAAAATAATAATTGAGAAGAGTTGTTCACAATGCTGGCCGAAATTATAAATCGATCTATCAATGGTAAGAATTCAGTAACTAATTTCAGTGAGTACGGCGTTAATCGATTATTGGGAACAAATGCTTAAAAGACTATCGAAGCGGGCAAGTAAATTTTCTAACATAAAATTTTAAAAAGTCGTACTTGGAATCGCCGAACGTCACTACACTAAGGCTTCTAAGTAGCAATAAAATGACATGAAATGTAAATCTAATAATGATCGGAAAGGGGTAAATTGTAAATTTAATAAAATATTGACCCGATGATTGGAGGGATGCATTGAAAATGTCATTGCCAAGTTATGAGACATTTTCCCATACTTAATTACAAGGCAAAATCATTTACAACCTAGGATTTATTATGATCGGGAGCCTTCATACTGATGTAGTGATTTCATTTCTACAAGAAATTGAATATTGGAAGATTATCTAACGTTTTCAGGGGTAATAACGGAAGTGTTTTACCAGTTACTCCTAGTTGTATAATTTCTACGAACAAGAAATTTTTTAAATGGTTAATGAACGTATTCACTGGATGGCAAGAAAATACTTGTTATAGGTAAGTTACCAAAATACTTTAAGCCTTAGCAATAATGGTACACGCGTACTGAACCAGAAAAAAAACCATGGTATGCACAAAATTAGGATGCTAAAAAACGATATTTTAGTACTAAATGAGGTAAGACTATTGCTGGAACTAAAATCCAACAATTTTTCATAAAACGGGCATTGTTTCTTATATCGATTAAAATAGGGAGAGAGGAGACTGTGCAGCTTGTACTTAGCGAGCCTATTCATCATATTCACTGATTTGTGGTCCGGCGGTTTATCCACTAACCTGCGAAGAGAGCTTAACAGTTGTAGCTATACAAATTTGCCGGAAGCGGAAGTATCGTAACATTAAAGTTTTTGGAGGACTGCACCAGAAAATGTTAAAAATAATGTCAAGCTCTCTTTAATATGGTAAGGTATGTTTGTTTCGTTAGCAGGCACTTAGTGCCAATGTATGAATTATTTCAAGGCATTTCCATGCCTTCATTCTTAAGTAAATATTTAAAAATAATTGTAACGATTAAATGCAGTGGAGAAAGGTATTCAAAGGATTTTAATCCAGTACAGAGGGTAGCGGTGTAAGAAAAATTCGAAGCATGAATGTTTTTAATCTCCTCTCGCAAAGGCAAAAACTTTTATGGAGATATAATTTAATCACTCCATCATGGACACTGGGCAGGAATTGCTAGTGCTTTTATCATTATCATTAACATTGGCATCTTATTTGGCGAGTCTGATTGCATCCGCTTCTCCCATTCTTAGAAGAAATAAAATTTCACAAAATAACAAAATAAAGTAAGACTTTATTCTCGGCACTCATAAGCTCTATGGTTCTAAGATTCATAGGTCCTAAGTCATATTCGGAAGCTCTTCGTATCACTGTTACCTAATCCTTAGACTGCTACTTATATTACATGTGCATTTTCCACTTCAAGCAGACCTACTATGATACTTGAAATAGAATTTCCAGAGGAAAGAAACATACTTAGGTTGTATTTCTTTACCTGCAAATCATGTGATGTCCATCCTATTGGCACAATAAATGACATATCCGTATTTAAAATCATTTTTTATCAGTTACGTTAACACTCCATGGGTTCGCTCTTTTGATAAAGGAAAATGTTTCCTGACATTCTTCTACTCGAGGGTCTTGGCATGTTAGTGTTTCCACCCTTCAATGGGTACTTTCACGTAGCCGGTCGGTCAAGATTGCCTCCGCAACAGGGCACAAAGGCGCCAACTGCAAAATTTATGTTCAGCCTCCTGAAGGCCCTCGGCACTCACATAGGCATACTCCTGATGGCATAGACACGCGGCCTCCCTTCTTGTGGCGGGAGGCAACACGGTAATACTCACCTGACCAAGGACGCCAGTTCCAGGCCCTACATTTACTTTTTCTAACTCCCGGGCTTAAATGACGCCATCCTTATTCCCCCACTCAACTGCCATAGTCTGCCATCGTATTTCACTACGCTTCTTCTTCCCCATCTAACCAAAAAGATCCCTTCCTTTAGTTTGTGCCTCTAAACTGCCTCTTGCTCATGCAGGGCACTCACCTTACCTTTCTTCCCCTGTTCGACCCGGAGCCCTTTCGTTCCATTCTTTCTAGTCCTGACCTTGTGTGATGATGCATTCCACCAGCCATTCCTCCCGTTTTCCGGGCCACGACCACCATCTTTTATGGCTTCTCCTCGCTTTTTCTCGCCTTTCTTCACCCGAATTGTTGGGGGTGTTAGATGCCCGATTCTCCACGGATTGTATTCTTCGGAGTCTCCTCCCGAAATGTATCGTCCCTTTCCTTGACTCTAATGCCCGTTAAACTCACTCTCGTTTCTGTCAACAGCATCTCGCTTCATATGCTCGTGTTGTTCAATATGCCTGTCCCTACCTCGGAGTTCATCTTGACCCGTGCTTCCTTCTCAACCCAGCTGCTCCGATTCCAGAGGCGGTGAGGCTGCCTTTCCTCTTTTCGTCTCGCGCTTCCTCTTCGTGTGCATCAACGTATCCCGTTTCCGTTGTGAAGTTTGAGCAATTGATTCTCGCCTGGAGCTTCCCGGTCTTGGTGAATCAACGCTTCTTCCTATTTATTGGTAAGTAAGTTGGGATTGGGGTTTGATGGAACGTTTTCACAGTCCAGGTTCCAGCACTCCCAGGGAATGTACCGCGCAATCTCCAACAGCCTTTTACGTGTACCATTACGTTTCCGTATCTCACCAACTCTGTTAAATCTCGCTCCTTGGTACCGCCAGGAGCAGCGTCGCCTTTATAGCGACGGCGACTCTTGAAGTTACATGGTTCCAAGGATTTCAACCAATACCATTATGAGTTCCGTTTTATGAGCTAGCCTGATATTCCCCGTCTAAGAGGGTTCTTAAAAATTCTCTCCTTAGTATTCGAACCTATATTCTCGTGAACATTCTGATTTCAAGTGGGATGCATAAACCACCAAATCACCGTCTAAGCACACAGGGATTGACTTTTAAAATATATTTAATTATTGAATTAAGGTACGATTCAACTACATGATGATTATAAGTATTACTTATTTTGTAGTGATTATTGGCTCTATATATCGCCGCGAAGGCTGCGTTTGTAAATGATATTTAACTCACCTGTAAAAACTACATTCAATTAAAATGTATGAATCATCCATAACTTAGTCGTGGCTGAAGTTCGAGACCTTCTAGTTATTTGGAAAACGTCCCATCCATAGGAGCATCCAGGTGACATAAAAGTAGGAATTCAAAAAATGTTTTTAGTGACGAGGAAGATGGCAGAAGGAAGTGAAATATTTATTTCTGTATCTTCTCTACTCCATAGTTAGCAGTAAGAATAGTGTTAATTGTTACATTCAATAGCATAATCACGGGGAGGACCAATGTAGTCGCCCGTTATAAAAGGTGCAATACTCAAGAGGTCCCAGGCAACGTAAATGGCGGTAAAACTATTTTGAAAAACAGGAGCGCATAAGATTGAAAAAAATTTAATTTCCATCCAAAAGATGAGCTCAAAAAAATTCGCAGTCGGTAGGATTCGAACCTACGCTCCCAGAGGGAATCTGATTTCTAGTCAGACGCCTTAACCACTCGGCCACGACTGCCAACGAGAATATTCGCGAACAAAGTGAAAGTTTACGCCAAGATTATACTACCTCTGGTATGATGCCTGGGGTCCTTTTGATTTATTTTTCGAACGAGAGGGCTTTAAATCGCTCTCTCCTCTCTTTCTTGGCCTTGACTGAATAGTATGATCTCGGGAGCAAGCATAGGCAGAGGAAGGGGAAACTCTATGGGATCCATTCCCTCTCCTTCCTTCAACAGGAACAAAGGTCCTTCAAGGGGTGCCAAATTGCGCTGGGCACTCCCTGTGTGAAGTCTAACTGGTAGGGTCTGCATGAGCGCAGAGGGCTTCCAAGATCTGCAAGACGCCGGAGGCATTTGTAATAATAGTATTAAAGATTACAGAGGCTCGGGATGCAATACTCTCCGTGAAAGTACGATAGTACCTTTCATTCTCGAAGGTTAAAAAGTGCGGAGCACTTATTCTTTGTACAAAGCACTGTGGACGGTTAGTGAATTGGGTGCTAGAAGTGACCCACCAAGTATCGAATACACCCAGATGTAGTCAATATAACCCCCACTATAAGACCATACGCATCGGTTATCACTTAAAAATTTCACTAGGTGCTCGTTGATTCATTTTCAATACCAATATTTAATTTTTTTCTTAAACATACCCCTAAAGATTATACGACCGTATACTCAAGCAAATGGGATGAAAAATGGAATTTTCTACAACTTGGCCTGTCTCATTCCATTCAGCGAGCGTCCGAAAGAGGTTGCAGACTCTGCGAAAATATTGGTACGGCGCGTACGTGAACCAGTCACTATCGCGAAGATTGTGACGTTATACGGTTACGGTCGTCTTTAATTTTCACAGATAACATCTAAGTATATTTGGTATGATGAGAAAAACTTTTGTTACTTTTTCCGCTGGGCACGTTTCAATTTAATATCCATAAACTTGTCCTTAGAATGGGAAAAATTCTTCTGAAGATCTGCAAATGAAATGTGTACAAGAATCTTGTTTTTCAGTATAGTACAGTGATTATATGATTTTTCAGAGTAATTTACGACAGCGACCATTTAATATGATTTTTCTACTATAAAGTTCCCAATAATATAAATGAAATTTGGATCAAAATAAATGATCTTATGGACGTGAGAAGAGGATAATGAACCCAAAGCAAACTCAAAAATTAAATTTCCCAATGGAATGCCGAATTTTCGAGGGAATTGTGGCGTGGACAGTGAGTTTTCTCAGCTATTCTCCATATTTTACTAATATTTCCCACACTGGAGCTAAATAAAATCACTCCAGTAGTATCATATAACATGAAAGTTTTACTGACTTTTAATAATAAAACCACTTTACTTTTCCACATAAACTTTTTAATTTTTACTACCTAGGTTTCGTTATAACATAACAAGTGGTTTTATTATTAAAAGTCAGTATGAAGATTTTCCACCAAGTTACGCCAGAAACTGTTTTATTTATGAAAGTTTTATTTTTGACATTAAGAATTAATTCTGATACGAATATAAAATGGCAAAACTATGATGCGAAAGCAAATTAGCCCGAGAAGTAAAATGGATATTTGTTGGATATACAAAGCCTTTGGCTCAAATTATCTTTATCCTTCCTTTTATCAGATATTGTGATCTTATATTGATGATAGTGGGGATGGATGTATTTCTTCAATTATATCAAATAGAAACCTTGTTTGCCGCTAGAGAG
Organism: Hetaerina titia; assembly: GCA_037158775.1. Classification (NCBI taxonomy): domain Eukaryota; kingdom Metazoa; phylum Arthropoda; class Insecta; order Odonata; family Calopterygidae; genus Hetaerina; species Hetaerina titia. The sequence goes on along the minus strand of CM073768.1, from coordinate 38,379,825 downwards.
AAGGAAAAAATAGTGTTTTGAGTGGTAGTTGACTCTGAAAACTTGATAAAAGTCTAGTCTTACGTACGATCCATCTTCGACTGACAACCGACAAAATAAGACCAAAATTATTTCAGAGGGACCAAGAGTTTGAAAAATGATTCCTGTGTGTAAAAATATGTTATCATGCGTTTTCATTGCCATTTGTTAGTACAAATGAAATGGAATGAACACTAGGGAGAAATGTTTTCATAGGTTTAGCAAGACCATTTTCGCTTTGAATTGATTTTCTTGGGATCACAAAATAGCCACTCATATCTACGTACTTTTTTCGTGCTAGACCTCTCGGTCTAAAAAAGAAGAGCTTTAAAAAAGAACCATAGGTTTAACCGGCATATTTATTCTTTAAGCCGGGTATACAATATTACAATATAATACAATAAGTCATAACACAGGTGATCAACTCGAAAACCGGTTTGATGGGCTCGGGTAGAGCTCATTAACGTGTAAATTTCACATTTCGGGATAGGGGATGGTTCGTTCCTTTTCTGTACCACATTCGGTATCCCAAGATAATTTGGTGAGAGAATATAGTAATAAAACAGTATATAATGGTATAAAAGACGGGTATTAAGAAATAACATATCGCAAGGCCGGTAGCTACTTACATTACTTAAAAAAACAATACGATTTTGGCACTCTGTATTCAAAGCCGAGTGCCCATTAACACTGAGGTACTCCCTTAATGTTACTAATAACTAAGACGGAATAACAGTAAAGAAGGTCTGGAAACAATGGCTTAGTTTTTATTTTACTCCGTCCGTATTTACTCCTTTGTAAGTTATTAGAAGACCATATCTCGAAATTCTCTTTAGTTCCCCATTGACTATTGGATTGCCATTCCCACCACTAGAAACAGAAGTGTTAAAAAGCTAATTAAACTCTTCTTCGAACCTAAGATTGAAAAAGAGTTTCGATTTGAAGACGATATTAAAGAGAATCCTATATACCTCGGTCGTTATTCTTAGTCATTTTCTTACTCCAATAAAAACTAAAAATAATCCTTTGGTTCTCAAGCTTTCATCAACTCAATCACTGCTTAAATAAAATTGGCAATTTTCCACAAAAAAAAATTTATTAATACGACCGGTTTCGATACAACTACATCATCATCTGGTGTCACCAGATGATGATGTAGTTGCATCGAAACCGGTCGTATTAATAAATTTTTTTTTGTGGAAAATTGCCAATTTTATTTAATCATGTTATTCCACCATATCACGCCTGAAACGTCTCTTTTTATTCAATCACTGCTGTTAAATAAGGCAGCATCAAGTCCAATCTTATGTTCATTCAAGGCCAATAAGGTAGACTTTTGGATAGATCCTAACCTTTGTCGTCTCTATGCTAATATCAAAGTAATGCGAGTATTTGAATTTTATCATGTGTTAGTGAAATGTGATTGAGAAGAGCTAACGGAAAACCTGAATCGTCAAAATTGATTGGGTTTCGCACCATATGGTTCCCACGTCATTCTGGATCAGGGCTCTTTGTAATTCGTTTCCATTTGGAACAGCCACTACTTAGTCATACGTCCGGTGAGTCTGTTGAAATGTGACCATGCACGTGCGGTTGGATGGATTGGGAAACATTTGGCTCTGGTTTTAGATGCTCTTTCAGGAAAAAGACAAACTTCATTGCGGGGTGAAAGCATTGGCCATTTGAAACTAACTTGAGCAGTTGTAGGAACTATCTTGAAGAGTGTACTAGTGTTGCGTCATGTAGTAGCTAAACATTAGCACTAGAGAGCATGCTAATGGTTGTTCTGTATTTCGTACTTGTCACAGCTGATATCATTGGAAAGGCATGAACTACCTTCCATCAAACTCCATTCGAGGAGTGTGACCTCCCTTCGTTGAGTAATGTTCCTTTATTTACCTCATTAACGAAGGTCGAATAATTAAACTATTTGCCACAATTTTTTATTTACTTTTACTGAAAATAGCTCTATATATGTTCCTGTTAGAAGGCGCATGAAGAAAATATTTCTCATATTTTTTTAAATAGCAACAGTTATCAGAGAAAACGCTAATGCGATATGTACCACTGAAGAAGGATGTAAAGATTTCGGGCTGACCCACATATTCATGTGATCTTAATTAATGTTTGGATTATTAGGGGGCTTGTGAAACATCTCTGAGATGTGGCAAATACCACTTCTCTTTTTCTAAGTTCATGTCGTCAATAAGTTGTCCAATACTTTTACTTTACAGATAATTAAGTCCCGATCTCAGTGAATCATCTGAATTGACCGTAAATGACGTAAAGAGGTGGAAAAGTGTTGCATAAAATGAAAAACAAGCAAATATTGTAATCTGCACATATAAGAATAAACGACGTGCGGTTCAACACTTAATAATCAACATCTGATAAACATTGAGATTTATTGTTAATTGTGCCTGTTGGTTCATATAATGAATAGGAAGCCAGACTATTATTAATTGAAATACATACTTGAATTATATGAGTTGATTCATATAATGAACTGAAATCCAGGCTTTTACCTAATGATGACGTCTAAGAGTTTAAACGTGCGCTGTATATTGGAATAAATAAGTAGACAGTAAAAAGTATTATCTTAACTTTATTTCATCAGTAAATCACCTTCTCATTTATCATACGAAAATCGAATTTGTGTGTAAATTTTATTGACGAATATCTCCATAATGTCTAAAAGGACTACATATCCACTTGAGAAGTTCATCCCTCTATTTTTATATCGAGAATGTGAATATTTCTGATATTCCGCACACTTTTTCTTTTAATCTGTGTTTAATACGGATTCGGCTTTTACAAAAAAGTGCCAGGCGGTTCACTTAAAAAATATGTGAAAAAGTGTTTAAAAGATAAAGGCGTTTACGCCTGTGATAATGATATTTACTAGGCCCTCAACAAACTGCGTTCTAATCGCACCAAACATGGTATCCAATGGGATCACGGAGATCCACAAAATGCCTCGTCATTACCGAAATACAAACAGTCGGCTTTGGAGGTTCCTATCGAGCCTGATTTGACGATTTTTTAAAGCGTTAATTAAGCTAGTTTGGTCTTATCTTCTTCATTCTGTCTTGTTTCTTTGGGTGAAATCAGTGCATTCGGAAATAAAATAATAATATGTTTTCAATGACAATATATACGGGGTAAATTTCGATCCATGCGATGTGAGTCAAACAGTATCATCACTATTTCCTAAAAAACGCTGCTTACTCAAAAAAAGAGTAGAAAATGATGAGTTCCTCATTCCGCCAAGATTTTTAGTCTGTATGTTCCAAGAAATATAACACCTTTGTATAGTGCCAAAGTAGTTATTGTAGGGCACATATTCAGCGGAGGAAATAAATTGCATACTGAATATCAGCACCATTCCAGCAAATTTAGAAATTACTGTTCCCACTTCCTTAAACGTTATAATTCGAGAAGCTTTCGAACTTGGAACTAGAATACTGTTAATATGTTGAAATTAAATTGTTTAATATGTAAGTGTCTGCTGTCAAAGTGAGAATTTTGCAAAGAGCGGGATATTTGTCTTAGAATGAAAAGCATAATTACTAGTTTTATCGGCGAGAAATCAACGACTTCCTTTTTATTGTTATCGGCATTCTTTTTAATCATTCCTTAATAATATTCATTAATTGTAATGTCATCCTATTTCCTGGAACATATTTCCAACGGAATTGAGTGCATTATCATTTTTTACCCGTCGGAGTCCTTCCAAGAGGACAACATTTAGACGCAGATATAGTAAGGAACAAAATCCTCGGCGGTCGCTGGTTTCACGTAAGGGGGGAAGGGTTGAATGCAAACGCCTTTGTTTGCACTATTTTATCCCCTTAGTCCACGCAATTGTTTTTAATATCAGGCACATACCTATAACATTCACCAAAGTTTGAATTGGACTGAAATTATCGCTAATTACCGTAGTTACATTGATGCGAACATGTGTATGCGTTACAGACTTGAAATAATTACACCACTGTTTTGAACTCCGGCATGAAAATAACTGCCTACGTTTCGTCACATCATAATTAAAAAATGACGCATAACTCGGAAAGTCTCGTCGTGTTCAGTTCCGTTGATGTGTTCTAAACCTCAGTATTTACGACTGGTATTTCAACCTATAAGAGGCACTGGTTCCTGTTATCTATGGCTTTGTTACGGTTGTCCAACTTTGTGTGACGGGGGCTTGAAGACGTAAAGTACTTTCAAAAGCTTCGGTGGCTCCTATAAAGAATTCAGCATTTATACTTGCGCTTAAGCCAATATTTACCATTTTCAAGTCATTAGACACAAAAATACAAATAGTTTTCCCTGCTCTTTCTGGGGATTAATAAATGTAGATAAATAGTATTTATTTTATAAAGCCATCTAGGTTGGTCAAAATATTTATGGGAAAAACATTGAGCGAAAGAACTAGAATGGAAGTCTCTCGAAAGAAGAAGAAAACAGGTGAGACTAAGAATTTGAGGAAGGAATAGAGCATTTTTGTTCACTTGTGACTACGAGGGAATTAATGGGGCCCCACATTATTTTTGGTAGATCACAATACCCGGATAAAAAATAGAGAAAGTGACTGCGGAACGGATAAATCCTGGTTCCGTTTCTTCCCTAGCACAATTCGCGAACAAGATTAAGTGTCCCATGGCGAAATTTGAAAGCCCTGATTATAATCTGAAATTCTCAAAACGAATAAATCACATTTTTGCGAAAAAGATAGACGTTTTACGTGAACCAGGCTGGCGTCGTAACACCTCGTGCACTCACCCAACTGGTGGCTCGCAGAGTATGGAGTGGACGTATTTTGCTATACTCACTTTATGCATCACACGGGCTCTCAGTTTCACGGGCACGAACATAAACCCACCCAAAGAGAGTAGGCACGACTAAAACTAAGGCTATTGGAGACGTACAAAACACACGAGTTTACTTGCAACACCGAGGGAATAATTATGTCCCCACAATGCATTTGTAGATTAATCACCACTTAAGATTGGACCCCCAATTTGAAATGAGAAAAACACCAACACTGATAAAGTCAAATATTCGTTCTTCCCTCGATCGAACTAACGACTCGAACTAAGAAAAATAAAAGTAACCACTCGTACACTTTTAATTCAAAAAGCTAAACTTCTAAAACACCTATATCTACAATCGCCATTCATACCTAATGCAAAGATATATACATATTATCGGGCTGATCACGCATTGATCCATACGGCTCAACGATGCGTCGTTGAGCCGAATGAGACCGTCACGACGGTTCCACTGTCGATGAAGCCATCACATTCAGGTCAGAATTGACCTTATGATAATTTCAACGCCGACATAACCGTCGTCCAGATGACTGGATAAACACGGGAGCTACCCGATAATTTTGATGCCATCACTGCATCGCCGCGAAAGCCATAATAATTATGTACAAATAAATATTTATTTATGAAAAAAATGGCTGTGGCTTTAACACCCCCCGCTACACGTGTAGGCGGCGGTTTGCTTGGTATTGTATTGATGGATGCACCTATCTAATAAATCCTACCTATTCAAATCCCGGGCCTGATGGGGTTTACGGGACGCACTAACAGAGACGCGAAGGGAACTTGGCGGTTTGGGTTTCTCTCCCATCATTCGGCGGAGAAACATCAGCTGTTGGGGGGTTTGGCGACTTTGGCTGGGAGTGGTGGCGTAGGCCGCGAGGATTGGCGTTGCGGTGGAAGCGAGCGGCTGAGAGTGGCGAAGCGAGTCTTGGGAAAAAGGGGTCAAGGTTACGGACGGACGAGGGATGGGGAGCTTCCACCCAACGGGTTCGTGGGAGCAGTGGACGGAGAAAGGTGGGCAGGGCGGCGGATTAGCGGACTCGGGAGGCGAGGGTGTGGACAGGTGGGGAATTCCATGGGAGTCGTGCGTGCGTATTAATAGGAGTACTAGACCGTTCCGCGAAGCACTGAATGTGGAACTTAAGTGGTGATGGCCGGGAATGCCCAGTGGTTTGAGACTCAATGAAAGCCGTCATGCATGAAGCGTCCCATGAAATATTTACAATTGAAACTGACATTGACTTAATGGATGCGTTTTGATGGGTAGACCGCCGCTAAAGTGATCGCGAGATCATATTCGCTTGGTACTATTTCTTTAAGCAAATCGACTTCCACGTTAGAGCTACGCTGGAAACGTGCGGCAAGGGTGTGGTCGTCTACATCTAATCTTGCAAGTCACAACGAGGGAGTCTGGCAGAAGTTGCTAGATCATCAATCAATAGAATGATTGCTGGCTATTAGAATTTGGCATCATTTTATTTCCCACGTATTCTTCTTTTTTTTACCAATGTCACTACTGCTATTAAATGCTTTTTTTACTTTAAATTAATTCCTACATTTATTTATCAACTCGTATCTTCAGCCAATTTCTTCAGTATTCCAGCAGGGATTTAGTCCGGGCCTAGGGATTTGTATATTTTTATATTTCTGAGCTCTTTCTATTCCCTCTTTGGACAATAATAATATGTCGCTCTTGAGCTCTTCAGGGAAGTGGGGGAATTTTTTATGTGCATATTTTTGCTATCGACGTTCTGATTTACTTTCTATCACGTCTTTTGCGTGTGAAAATGAGGCCCCAAATTTCTACGTTTTGGTATCTATAAATTCTCTTTTTTTATCAGATTTTTAACCTAAGACTGGAAGCCCGAACTGATATTAGCGCATTTTTAGAGGCATTCTATTTTTTTGTAGTTGTTAAAAAATAGGGCTGTTCTAAGCTGAATCTCCTTGACGTGACGTATGAAAATGTATCACGCATAAAAAAGTATCACTTCTAACACCAAAGCAATATACTCTTGAAATCCTTGGAATCAGAGAGATCTGAGTTTCTTTATTAAATGTCTACTTCATTGTAAACCACTCAATGAAATTGACAGACCGCCAAATGTTTCCGCTAGCCAAATAATGTTATAAATATCTATTAGAAAAAGGGTTCCCCAAGTATCTAAACTTTACTAAGGGACATTTGAAGATATAATAAACTTCAATGGAACTAATACTCTCGAAAACAACTCTTCCCTCGTTCGAACAGCTTTCACACGATATATTACAAAGGAAATGATGACCACGAGAAGCAAATAGACATATTTACTTTGTGGAATTTGGCCAAAATTCTTTTAAATAAATGCAAATTTTACAGATATTTGAAATAAAGTTGAACCAAATTTTAGTGGACCATATGTAAAAAACCATGCATTTATCCAAACCGTATCTTTCTTGACCATGATTTTCTACATCGTACTAGTTATGCTTTGCTAATAAACTGATGACAATATCTCCCAGGATTTTACAAAGTGGTGACATTAAAGGTATAGTTCTTTATAATGTTTAATCCTCCCTTACGCTACTTAAAAAAATTGACTTGGCACTATTGTCCAACTTTTAGGAATTTTATCTTCTGCTGCTGTTCTTTTAAATATCACTTCGATATGTGCTACGATGATAATAGCTGATAATTTTATTACCCTGTTTGGTATATTTTCAGGTATAGGATTGTGCTAACTTGAGAAGCCGTATGAATTTTGTTATTGATGTTAACTAAAAATTGTACCGGTAGATTTTGATGATCCTTTTTAACATAAGTCTACCGTTGGCTGATGTCATCGTTTCTTGTTTTATCTCACCTGCTTATAATCCCGTGGCAATATTGAAGAATACAACAGTCTGATAATTGTCCCGAATTCCATAATACATGTTAAAAAAATTTCGGCCATCCTTGAAGCCGCCGAATAAAAATATGATGTAATACTCACGCGGAGCTTCATATAAAGATTTTTGTTTTTAGTTTGTGATCATTTGTGCTTCTCCATTAGACGATTTTATATATTCGATGAATTTTTTCCTTACTTATAGATTTAAAAACATGTTTCACTTTATAGAGCCTTTATGCTTCAATATTTCAACATTTTTAGTTCACAGTTATATTGAAAGCATTTTGAAAGAATAATTTAATAATATACTGATGCATAATATTGATCAATAAACAGTTTGCTTATTCGGTATTGTATTGACATGCACGTAATTTAAACGCAGATAATATGAAGAATCAATTAAATCAAAGGGTTCGGAAGAATGTTTTATAATGAATATTTTAATTAGGATTCGCTAATATTCTTCATTATTATGTGGAACTCCTCATGCTCACGCTGGTAGTCACTCAATCCTTCGTCAGCAGTTACGAGCACTCGTACATTTTATTGAGAGCAAAGTTTAATGCAGTATTGTCAAGTCCACAGCTTGGCGTAAAGCATTCATTTCTAAGGTTTTAATAGCAGTGAACAGGAATTGCCATCTGAAGTCAAAGTGTTCCAACGTTGTGATCATCTCAGTCAATGACTGGTTTAATTCACTACTATTTAATTTAACACTGCGGCCGTATACACACGAATGAAATGTTTTGCGCATCGAGAGGTCTGCGTGTTTGGCCATCGGAGTTACGTGGTTTTTCAAAAGCGAGTAAACGAAATATTAACATTTCGTTTGTTTATCCTCGAAAATGGATTTGCTTACGTCACCAGGAGTATCCCAGTCGATCTTCGAGAGGGCCCCCGTGGGCCTCGTCATCTTTTTCCTTAAGTGCTCTAGCCCACAACGGGACTGTTACTTTCCGGCTATTCTAACTACAAACCTATTATTAAAATATCCACCCTCTGACTCTCTATCAATGACGCACCCCTATGACGCCGGGTAGGCAGTGCCCCGAAAACACGTCTAACCTATTTTTCGCTGACAGAGAATCATCAAATCTGCAGGTAACGTTGCGCCATTTTCACGCTTAACGGTCGTACCTTCGTCTTCATTAGCTTATTCGAAATTCAATGCTGAAAGACTAAATTATGAAACGAAAAATAAAATAACAATGATGAACTTGTGAGACGAGTTGCATTTTTACCATTTACACTAAGACACATATTCATCAATACGCACTACCTGAGATGAGCTAAATCATATTAACACCACTTTTACTTTGTTGCTACATTTAGCTATGTTACCGTTAAATAATTAAATTCTCTCGCTCTTTGGAGAAAACATTTAATTATGCAATAAGCCATTCAAACAAACTCGGCGACATGATTTCTATTGAGAGTTCCGTTTTTTGCCTATTTCGCAGAGTCGCGGTTTATTTTAAGGCTATGTTCTCTACATCAAAGAGAAGCATTCTCGCATATCTGTCAAATTGTATGTTGGAAATTAATTTAGTTTCATAACATAGTTATTTGTATGAAACGTATTCCTACACATTCTTCAAGTGGATCTTGTACAGTAATTGTTAAATTGGATATGGCTAAAATGAGGCGATTATGGTAACGACTTGGTTACCTTACTATTCCAATCTTTTCCAATTATAGGTGGACTTGTGTAAATTTCCATTTTCATGGTAAATTTAAACGTGTATTTTGCTCAGGTTGCAGTTCATTGAAATATTTTGAAAATTGAGGGCTCACTGTTGTTTCACTACCTTAACGAAAGTGGTCAATTGATTGACAAATTACATTGTAGCTGTAAATAACAAATAGAGTAGACACTTTCGAATGTAATATTTTCATAATTAACATTCAATGAAAAATATATTGTAGTCAACTAACTTAATTCCTGAGTAAAGTAAATACTAATAAAAAGCTGGGCGAGGATTAATAGGAAATTTCCTTCACCTGATGATGATAAATTTAAAATGCGAAATCCAAACAAATCTCAAAATAATTCAGCTTCCTTAATTTCTGTCAAATAAATCAGGTATTTCTAATGCTCCTTAATGAATTAGATAACAGAATGATATTCTCGGATGATCCATAATAAAAAGAATAGGAATTTATTGATGGAAATATTGGTAACAATGATCTCCCATATTCGAGTGTGGCGAATGGCTATGAGGTCTTTCAGGTGAGATTCTCTCTCCGATAACTTGGCTTTGTATTACGTCAGCATAGTATACTGTAATCTACTTACTAATAACATGAGTCAAATGAATTTAGTGCTCCAGAGGGAATTAAAAAGTTTCGTTTTACTATGAAAACAAATAAAGTTTGAATTAATTCAAATTATTCCGATGTGATTTCTCTGGATATGCAAGGTGTAAGTCACGAGTGAGGGTCGGTTATTCAATAATGAATAAATACTAATGGAAAAATTATAACTCTTTCAAGTTATTTGCGTATCTATCTACGTGATTTTTTGCAATCGTCATATTTTAAGAGTCTCTCAATATTCTTCTCTATATAAATCCACCGCCAATCCAGTAATAAGTAATGCTGAACTGATTCAAGGAGAGTAAAGAGTTGGAAATAACACTATTTTCAACTATTTAGTCTCCTCAAAATATTGGAAAGCAAATAACTTCTTGAGATGAGGGAAGACAAGAAAGTCACTCGGTGTGAAGTCAGTACAGTAAGTTGTTAAAAAGTTGCCATTGAAATTGCTGAGTCTTCTGGGAAGTGCGGACAGCTGTTTGTTTGCGTGCAATATCGTGAAGGAGAAAATTAAATACGTCAGCGTTCTATTTCGCCGACCCATGCTGCATACAGCTTACGAAGGCCTTGGTTTTCCGTATTTTTTTACAAATCGTGCATTTCTGGACATCTTTTGAGTTGCTCTCCTGAATGCTTATTGTTTTGGAAATGGTAGTTATCAAGGTTTTTTTTTAGTGAGTAAGGTTCTGCACATGGATTCTGTCACATTATCATTGTGAGTGATCGCTTATCAATAAGGATATCCAGAGAACTTCGATATCCAAAGAATATGTGATACATATTTTTCATAGCCTTCAACTCCGAGTAAACGTAATAGTGTTCAAAGTTGAAATTCCTCAAAATGTTCCTGTAAATATGAGTGATTACATACATGTGCAATGCGTCGACTAGAGTTCATTGTCATAGGTAGGCGGTCCGCAGATATTATTTTATGCAACCTATCATGTCCATACCTCAACATCCCCATCTCAGATACCTTCGACCTATGGTCGTCACCTTTTTCCAGGCACTACGGGCGCGATATCGGATCTTTGCGAGGCGTTATCGTTATCACCGCAACGGATAAGGAAAACTCTACTGACGTTCTTCTAATTTCGCTCTACTGAACGAATCTCTATTTATTATACATCGAATCATTGACGCGAGTTAGCGACATTTGACAAATGATAACAAGAGTCAACAATCAATAGAGAAAAATCGTATTATGTGTAGCGATAGCGAGTAAACGCAAAAGAGATTTGCTATCGCTCACTATCACTATGTTTTTAAGCAATATTCTTTCGTACTTTAAAGTCATCATTACCGTGCTTTAAGTCTTTATTGAAAATTAAAAAAGTTCACTCAGTTAATTAACCCCATTCATATATGGCATTTTCACAAACACAGTTCGTTTTCTAATCTCTTTACAACTCAATCCCATAATCGTCCAAGATACAACACAAAACTTTTCCTCCTGTTTAAACTTACTACCTTCATATCCATTTTCATAACCTTCCTTCAACTTACAGTTTCTTTGGATTATGAGTTAAATTTTGCCACCAAATTATAATCCGAATTCAGATGTAGTATAATTGAACTCCCTGGGAGCCTGTATGAAGTAACTTTTGTTGCTCCTTAATGCTATGAGCTCTATTAAGATTAGACTGTCATATTATCATCTCTCCGTTCAGTTTCCATGTGTATCTGAGCATGCGACGATGTTTGAACAGGTTCTCGAATTAAATCCTTCTTCTGCAAATACTCGATCTTTTTTCTCTACGAGTATAATCGCTTCTTGCTTCTAAACCATAATCGAATGCTTGACTCTCACGTCTCATTTTGTCCACTCATGCATTTCGAAATTCCCCATTACTATTGAGCGCTTTCCTCCAAGTAGGTAACATCTCAGTCGTTTCTTTCCACACTATCACATACCGTTACGTATAATCCACACTGCATGGACTGACTCTAGTCTGGCACTTACCCTTCAAGTTGTGCGCGCGTATCTTACGTGGGCGAACCTAGCAGTAATTATAACTATCATTCCTTCCTACAGGAAAACTCTACGGCTTATCGGAATAAGCAAACCCTTCTGAGACTGCCAAGACTTCAGTCTACGGAGAAGAAATTAGGGTGTTGTTTTCCTTTAAAAACAATCAGATTTCAGCTGAAATGAGTTAGAATAAATCAAATAAATCAATATCTTGTATATCTTGAACCACAACAGGGCAAGCCTAGTCAAACAAGTACTCGTAGATTGACAGAAAGGATTATTATAGAACAATATGAACCTCTAACATCTTTATTCTGGGTTCATGGGTATAGCGGAAAGCTTCAACTCATGACATTCGTTTATCTCCTGGAGAATGGGATGATACCTGAATTCCAACCTTCGAATATGATAATAATTTGATCGATGCTAAAACAATAGTAATGGATATATTTTGAAAGGAACTGCAAGATACCAAACACATTATAATTAAGAAATATACTAAATTGATCAGCATTACTTGAATTATAACTCAAGTGAAAACTTTATCTTTTCGAATGTAAAAGTATTTTAATGGGTGATCGGCTCCCATTGTGAAAGAGGAAACTTCTAAAGATTCTTATGGCAGCGTACGCGAGCCTATTTCCACTACATTAGGACCCCATCTTCACGAAGAATCCTACAATGTCTTTAAATAGCTTCGTAAGAATACTAAGAATGGCACTTACAAAATTGAAATGCAGTACATGTATTCCAGGAGCCTCAGGGGAGAGCAAAAGAAAGCGCAACTTTGCCCTCTGTCGTTATGCTGAGGGAAATCTACATTTTTCCCGTTGATTCCCTGAAACAAATTTGGCGCGATTAACTAATCAACTAATATGTTCCATATAAGACATAAATGTGCAACAAAAATCGGCAGGTGTGCCACAACTCTGCTTGTGTACGCTGCCATATCTTAATTTTGGCATGAATTCGCAGGGTGCCGACATCCCATTTACGACGGAGAAGAGATCCTCTCTCCCAATAGGAATCCCGATGCTTTGAACTGACCTACACGCCGCCCTTCCGAAGGGAACTGGTGCTCTCGCGCTGACTAAATTGAACGAGGGACCTGATCTGTCGCGCTGCCACCATCACTTCTTGTTTTGAGGTCCCCTCGACCCTCCCACCCCAAACCCCTCACTGGCGACCCACCACTTGAAAAATTCCCGGAGGCGCTGATGACATTAGCCGTTTGACGGGCCCCGAAGCAGCTCGGCGTAATGGAAACACCAAATCCACCGTAAGGTGCGCATTTCTGCTCTTCCCGTTCTCCCTCTCCCTATGACCCACATATCATTCGCTCGTCATTTCTACAAAAGGCAGTCCATCCAGGGAGGGATTGTGACTTGGACGGAGGGCTGAAGGTTTCAGCCCTGCTACGGGGCATCAAAATATTTCATAGTATAATAATGTGCGTCGCCGTTTTAAGTTGAATTAGCACACACAGCTCAGGAGAATAAAGCGGAGTGTAGCATGGGGTTGATAGAAACTTCCATTAGAAGAGTCACAAAGAGACTAAACTCCTAAGGACTCATACTTGTTTTATTTAAGTCTGACGTCAAATTTTCGCAGTGCCATTCGAGATGGCACTATTGTATATGTGAAGAGTCAAGATACACCCGATAATTTATGGATAAACATTAAGAATGTTCCAAAGTAAAACATTCTTCGTTTACATGATAATAGACAAGTTGCTGGCATGGTGTGCGGTAGAGGGTATACGAAGATTCGCGGGCAAGTACCGCGAATGAAAGATTTAATGTAAGGAATGCCCTCTGAGCCACTACAGAGGTGATTGAGAGGTGGTGTTAGGACACAACTATTTTCGAGTAGACCAATAAACCTGATTTTTTTGCAGAATTGAACTTTAAAAGAGATAGTTCAGTGAGAATGATTCATTACGCCCTTCGCCGGTCACAGAAAATATTTACACGTGCTCATTTTTACCAACGTCAATCTATGTCAAATGAATGCAATTTAAGCATGAAAAATTTGAATTAATAAATGTCTGTAATGCAAAAACAACCTTCTCATAGACAAAAATATGCCTAGAGTCGATTCATTTGTGCCAACCGCATTTTCAACTACCTGCATCTTACAGAGTGAAAATCGGACGAACACTCGAGTACGTATAGCGGTTTTACAAATTATAATCTATATTTTGTTAACGTCATCTCTTACTCTCCTAATTATTAAAAATTCATCATGAATTCGAATTCAAATGTTATCAATATGTACCACAACTGAAGTGCCTTGTACGTATGTAAGCTAAGAACTCTTTCTCTCTAACCTGGACCCCTGCCTACCCAATTTAAAACTTCCGTGGCATCAGGCAGAGACACAAGTGGCCACTCCACGGCCATACAACCACTTCGGTTCTAACAAGGAAGTTCTAAAATGTGAAGGTAGCACATAAATCTGAGAATTGGGTGCCTGTCCATTAATCGACAATGCGCGTCCCGAAGAACGATGCCTAAGGAAGCCAATAAATGTTTGGAGAGAAGGGTATCTTTAATTTAATAGCATGCAGCCTTGAACCACAGTAGCCTTCAGCTTGAAATATGAGCATGTTATTTCTTGACCTTCATCCTCATGGGTAACAGATGCGTGAAGAGAAGTAGATGACGAAGGTTGCTGCACTATTATTCGCAATGCCACCGAGGGATCCTGGACGGGAGACGCTTTTTTTGTGCATAAACTGACTTTGTCCACGGTCAACCGCCGAGTGAGGTCAATGAAATGGTTGAAAAAATTTTAACTCTATCAACGTAATATAGCTGTTGTGGTTATTTCACTACCAATTTTTATTACTAGATTACGACCATGCACTATTCAGTTTTATTTTATCATCCTGACCGCCAAGGTTATTTCACGTTGCGAGCACAATTTTAAAAACTTCTATGACATGTATAATGACTTTACATCTTTGTTATTAGATGGGAATTAAAACTGGGAACTCAAGATAGCGGGGGTACTTACAGTCCATTGGACTGTCATCGCCTGTTGACAGTATTCGAATAAATACCAGGGTAAAGGCCACCAGGGTAAAATAGGAGAAATGGAAACTGTTACAGATTCTAACATTACAAGAATCAAACATTCCTTCTTCCTTCGCATGATACGCATAGGCAAAATTTAAATCAATCATCCGATTATATTTACTCCAAGACCAAAATTTAATGCCTAGGATAAACACACAAATTGTTACATGATGTGTATAGACATGCATTTGCATATGTTACGAGTGACTGTGCATATAAGAAAATATCTACACGTCCTTGTGATGACTTGAATGGGAATTTTTAGATGCAGATTTTTTAAAAATGTAGCTGTGAAGTCACTTTGATGGTCAAATTCAAACTTTCGATTTCGGATCTTTCTTCAAAAAGCATCTTTCGTTCGTTCTTTCATGTTGTTTTCAACCCTTTACACGTCTGTTCAGAAAACACCAATGCATCGGAGCTCGTAAACGTCAGATTGTGGAAGTTATTTCTCTTTCATTAAGTGAAGTTTGCATTATTTCTGTATTGTCGAAGACTGCAAGTTGAGAGACGCTAATGAGATGTATTTTTCAGTTTTTCTTATAATAATATTATCAGTTAAGTCTGCATTATACCCAATTATATGCTAAAGCTGCACACTTGAGAGTTTAAGGGAGAGCAAGATCGTGTGGTATTGTGTGTTCTCCGTAGGATTGTTTACATACAATCGTGAAATCATGTCACCCATCCCTAATTGAAATGTTTAAATCTAGAAAATTTATGATTTGGGTATCACCATTTACCATAATAAAGGCAATGCTTCTATACAAAATGTAGTAAATTTAAATATACTCAGCTGTCAGGTAACTTGCCGTCCAAACATAAAGAATACCTTCTAAATATCCGTTCAAACAATGCAATTTTGCAGAATTCCATTTTCGAGTTTAATGAATTTGTTTCCAATGCATAATTTTTCTGCAAGGACAGGGGAAATTCATCACCCAAGAGTTAGCCCATACCGGTGAACATTTAAACTGATTTTTAATACCGACACAATTTTATCATTTGGGCTGATATTAACTTCTAGCTACAATTAAACCAGATTATCCAACAGAAGTTAAGCCGAATCTTTTATCAGAGGACGTGGATATTGATAAACTCTGGAACCAGCATGATCAGCTGGTAGATGAAAGTTAGCTAAAAATGGTTATCCCTGATGGGGTTCCGGCAGTGACTAAACTGGAGCTGATCAATGGGCGACCAAGACATTGGACTTGGCCAAATTCGCTCGCCGAAGGCCCGCTTGCGAAGCACTGATTACTTCTGTTAAAGGAATTACTAGAATTTATGAAAAAATCTGGTTTTCAGACGCCGTTTAGAATATGTTTGTTGGAATCAGGCCAATATCCATATAGAAGTTTTCACTAAACTTTGAATAAAATTTCAATAAAATAAAATTTTTCTATGAAGCCTAAAATATTTCTCTTTTAGGCGATATTAACCCTACATTTCTGTGGCAATATATTCCATACATAATACAATACATGAAATACACGTTGGCAAAGATGTGTCGTCAACCAAGACTTGTACTTTGAGGACAACAAGTTCGATTATCCGTCGAAATAAACAAGTTA
This sequence comes from Hetaerina titia, assembly GCA_037158775.1. Taxonomy (NCBI): domain Eukaryota; kingdom Metazoa; phylum Arthropoda; class Insecta; order Odonata; family Calopterygidae; genus Hetaerina; species Hetaerina titia. The sequence continues at coordinate 38,363,163 of CM073768.1, read as the reverse complement.
TAAAATCAGTCCTGTATTTTTTTGATCATGCCTTGTGCATCCCATATATTAATTAATTATGTGTTTCCATAGCAATACAATATACTTTAATGATGAAATGTTGTAGAAAAGCCCACGATTACGCTTTATTATTTGCAAAAATCTATTCTTCTTGGCAATTATAAATGAAAGCATGATTTAATAAAATTCACGTAATTCATTTGGTTTTATGTCAGGTTGCTAGAATATTTTTGACATGAAATAACCGTCAACCAAAAAGCTGTTTTATTATTAATAGCCATCTATCCAGATCTATTTCTCCAGGAGGGTGGAATGCCCTTCCTCATCCAAATTCTCAGTTTATTAGGAAGGACGCAATCATAGGGTTCGCCCCACACTCTTTTACTGACCACCGAGTGCCACAGACAACCCCTAAAGGCCCCACAGTCCCCGCGTGGGTAGAGTCACGACGCGACAACCGGCGTGGTCTCCAAGGAGCTGGAAACGACGAGAGGAACGCGTTTCGTGGGAAGAAGCAAAATACTTGCGCAAAATGCCGAAATGTCCCGTGCGTCTTATTTACAACCTGGAGAGTGGGAGTAAGGACGGCAAAGTTTCTATTGTTGGCTGAGGCGTGAAGATAATTCGGCGCGATAAACGGTGTGCATCGCTGCGGGCCGGAGGGGTTAACAGGGACCACGCCGAGGAGATGGGGCGTTGTTTCGAGGAAGCTTTCCGGAGAATGCCGGACGGCAGTTTTGCAGGAGCGTGGGGGAAAGGGGTTGGGAATGAAAGTGGCCAATGGGTGAGGACCTCTTGGGTCCATAGGGCATTAGTCGTGGGGGCAAAGCCGTACTTATCTCTCTCGACTATTCCTCGGCTACTCAGTGATAATATCGGACTTGAAGTGACCAGAGACAACCTCGGTCTTTCCGAGTTCGAACGTAGAAGCCGGATCTGAGCCCATATTGCTCTCGGGTGCTGAGGCTCAGAAGGAGGTGGTTACCAGACAGTAAGCTAAAGAGTCACGCTTCCTGTTTCTCCACCCCTGAGCAGATATTTCCCGGGAACCCGGGGTACCTTCAGGATGGAACATTTCAAAGTAAGCATTATTTAGCGGGATAATTTCACGTGCAATTCTTTCGGGGCTCCCCTGTAGAGTGACGGATTGGTACCCAGTATTTTAGCGTCAACTGATAGAGTTTCTTAAGGCAGCTTATTCACTTGACTCGGATTTTTTAGAGAATGGAGTCGAAATGTTGAACGTGAGGGTACGTTTATTATTTACATTAGGTTTTAATCCAAATAATACTGGAATATATAACTATAAAATTTAACAGACTGACTCATTATATTTCACAAGAAAAAGGGCAAATGGAATATTTTTTACTTGGGAATCCAGCCATGAACTAAAAAACGATTGACTTGTGAAGGGGAAAGATCAGCTGTTACAAGCTGTGATTTTGTTTGTTCAGTTACTAAAGAAATTTGTGGAGACTAGCTCTGATACTACTTTTTCGACTAAAATTATTAGATTTGAAAATTAGTTCTAAAAAACGTAAACTGTGACTCTTATTTTTTCAACTGCTTCCCTTAGTTACCTGGCAGCATGATGCTAATCATAAAGAAGCTCTTTTCAATACCTCTCCGTGTTAAGAGGCTCCTAAGACGTTATTAGCTTGATGATTTTTCTGCTGTAGGCTTTAACCAGAGGTTTTAATATTCGTAGCTTATGAATAATATATAATGCAATACAATAACAAATCAATAATGTGGCATTTCTTTTTTGAATAAAATATATTATTTTACCTGTTACGGTAATTTCCTTCTTCAAGCAGAAAATTTAACAGCCTAACATTTTTTTGCCTCGTAGTAGCTTTAGTATTTTTCTTTGGCGTGTCATGATTTTTAATTTTTATGTTTGTCTTTTTTGGGAGAATATTTTGAAAATTTTAAGATAGGGAGAATAAAAGCCTCTTTTTCAATGTCGATAACGTCGTATGACTAGCCATATAGGAGATCTATGATTGATAAACATATGATTACACAGATTGACTATAGAACCGACAAAAATCAAAAATCACTTTACCGACGAACGAAAAGGTATCACGACAACTAAAAACGTCAGGGCTAAGGAGACAAATTGTTATGCTAAGTAGCTTTGTGTGTGGCCATTATTTTATCTAAGCCTCATTTTATTGTTCCCCTCATCGGTTCGTTTCGCATGTCTGGTGAACTAGTATAAACTTAGATCCTGTAATGCATGCAACATTTTATAATTATTATTACCAAAATTTTTATTATTTAACATTTCTTTCGGTTACTATCATACAAGCAACATTTAATTTTGATGGTGTATACCTTGGTGTGGAATCAACCCGTCGAACACCCTAGCGTTGATCCGCAGGGTAGCAGTGGATGCAGATGTTCAGGGTTCATGGGTGCGCTAGCAAAGCAAATGTGAGATGGGAAGCGAACGAACGAGAGAGAAGGGAAAGTTATGGGAAGGGTGCTGAGTGATTGAAATGGGATGCTACCGGTGATCTCTTTGCTTCCTGAAAAAGAGCACTTCTGGTGGATAAGCGGCCATGTTTAATAATATTAAATCACATGCTAATAGAATTCGCCGTTTTTACTGCATTTTAATTACAATAGCTCAATATACACGGCAAAGACTAAGTGTTTCAAAAATATGGTTAACTTTTATTTCTACGAAATTTATTTTCCTCAAATATTTATAGTTATTTTGGTTAGCCATTAGTTGCGAACATAGAAGTGATTCTTGTAGAAATTTTTTCAAAGTATTTGACGGAGTAATTACCAAATTGAAATAGTTAAAAAATGTTCAGGAAAAATATATTAATCGTTTCTCAATTACCGCAACCTAGGCTAGACTCTCTCAATTAGCCTCGTGAGAAATTAAAATCCTAATAAGCATTTTTAGTATGGAGGAAGGCATCTGAAGTTCACGCAACTTGATAACATTTCACAAAAACCCATAGCGATAATTAGAAAATTAGAATAAAAAACTCTCTATGACCAACAGCCCATCACCTGAGTCACAGACTTATCAAATTTTGGACTTTTCGCGACCAGGGACCAAGAACTTACGACCTTAATTACCTGTAATCCTAAGATATTTCTTGCAATCAATGACATCTAAAGTAAAATCATCAAAAACAATATTAAGAAGAGGAGACGTATAATAACAGAGAGGGGAATTGAAAATAGTCAATGACTACATTTATATGGTACTCTCAATACCGGGTAGGGTGTTTAGCAAGAGGTGATTTCGCACCGAATTATTAAAACTGCACATATATTATGTGTAGTGTATGTTTGACTACAAAATAATGTTCAGACGGAAAACAATCACCTACAAGTATATCAGGTGATGATTGCACTGGATGAAGACTTATTCTTATTAAGATTGGCCAAGAGGTACATTCTCTGCCTAGTACCGCCTCACCTTCATAACGGGAATTGGAAATTACAACGGATAAGTGGCCCAAATTTAGAGCTGACGGTTTCGAAACACAAATTAACCTCGAATATATTTTAAGTGGGAGTTAACCCACAACAGATTTGCTGGTCTTCAAGAAGTCGATTACAGGTTTTTCTTTCCACGACACATTAGTTGAATAAATAAAAATTAGCAATTTTCCACAAAAATAAAAATTTATTAATACGACCGGTTTCAATGCAATTGCATCATCATCTGGTAACAGTCATATTCTCGTTGTCTATTATATATGCTGAAAAGCAAGTAAAGGGAGGGTAGTGGAATAAAGCGGGGGGGGGGGGAAAGAGGGAAGGGAGAAAGAACGTGGGCAACATGGGTGACAATGTGATGTCTCGTTGAGGGTGGACTCACAGTGCGGCGCCAAGCTCCTAGGGCCGTAAAGAAAGGGGGACCGGGGTCCCCCCCCCCCCGGCCGCGAAGTATCCATGCACAAAGAAGTGTGCGAAAAGAAGTAAAGATTGGGATCACTGCTAATACTGTTTATGCACTGTGTATACACTGTTTCCAAGGGGGGGGGGGCGCAGGCGGCGTCAAGGAGAGTCCAGGGATTAGGAAGGGGTGGAGTAAGGGATTCACTTGTAAATGTCGGCGAGAGAGTGGGAAGGTTGGGGTGGGAGGAAGGAAGGGGGAGAGAAAGGAGTGGGGACACAAAATGAGTACTAAATTACTCAATAAATGAGTACATCACATTGTCACCCATGTTGCTCACGTTGCTTCTCCCTTCCCCCCCCCCCCGCTTTATTCCACTACCCTCCCGTTACTTGCTTTTCAGCATATATAATAGACAAAGAGAATATGACTGTTACCAGATGATGATGTAGTTGCATTGAAACCGGTTGTATTAATAAATTTTTATTTTTGTGGAAAATTGCTAATTTTTATTTAATCATGTTATTCCACCATATCACGCCTGAAACATCTCTTTTTATACATTAGTTGAATGTTGGATAAGATTGTAAATACTAAATAAAAGGGTATTTAATTTTCCAGTACTTATGAAATTAAATCGTACACATTTATCTTCTAAAACAGAGAGCATGTGTCGAAAAAATCAATCAATTTTTTATTCCCCTGACATATTACCTAACAAACTAAAACATAATGTATTGGGAATTTCACATGTAATCGGACAGGCGCTGACATTACCTTATTTGAGTTTTAAAATTTCCTTCGTAATTAAGGAATTAACAAGTAATAAGAACCATTAATTCGTAGCCAGATATCTCTAACAGTTTTTGAAGTGTATGTGTTACGCTTCAAAATTGGCGCAACTTCAATAAAAGTGGTATTTTAAAATTCAATATTTCCTGAATTAATCAATTCAAGCAACTAATGTTAAACCTTTTGTAAATTCATCAAAATTTGGTTGCATATAAATATTCGTTTATTAGTGTAAATGCCGAATAAGTGAGCAATGCGCGGCCGGCCAGTAGGACTTAACGCGAAAGTATGTGCATATTTTTTCGTCAGAAATGCCATTTCGAAAGGGTAATAATAAAAATTTTCACATAAAGGTGTTTGTAAAAACTAAAGGAAAGCATTTTAATTTGAAATTTAATCGCATATTGTTGTTTAAAAATTAATTCAATGCGTATTTCTTCTCACACAACTAATTTATTCGGACGGAGCGAAACTGTTATCAGGCGATCGATGGAGTTGTTTCGAGCTGTGAGTGGTAGTATTTTTTAAAAAACTGCCGATAGTTTCAACACATGTAATTTGTGAAGCACAATTTTAGGTTCACCTTTATTAACTACTTAAATTTCTATATTTAGTTAAGTGTATTTATTACACGTATCACAAGTCAATATTTGACATTCCTTTTGCCAGCGAAGGAATGCGATCGTGAATCCAACAGTGCCGCGTAGGCCGGGCGCCCATCAATTTTAACCTCCTCTCAGGATTCTTTCCCTTCAGATACCATATTTTTGAAAACATAATGTGATTTATAGTGAATTAGGGAGTTTTATGGTATTTTTCTCCCCTGTTTTCAGAGTAGAAAAAGGTAATAAATATAAATGAAAATTAAAAATAGCGCTAAAAGCGCTATTTTGGCTACATCAGGCAACGTCCACACATTAAAGAGACCTCGGATGTTTGCCAAATGAATTCTTTTAGGTAATGGATGGGCAATGACTGTGAAGTGTAGAGATGTGAGGAGAGTAGGATTAAGGCAAGGTAATGATTAGAAAGAGGAACCGCAACTCAAGGCAGCCGATCGCTCGCTGGAAAATACATCGACGATGGGCATCTGCAGGAGCTGCTGGATATTGGTGGCAATTTAAATTCGACGAAAGAGACATTGGGTGGTAACCGGCATTGAAATGTGGAATTGTGGAATTGAGGAAGGTACGGGTAGTATGTGAGGGACAAAAGATTTTTTTTAGAAGGATAAAAGTAAAATATAAAAAAGAGAGAAAAAGAGGAAATTGCAAATCCGTTTCGATCCGGCCATCTTCGCCAGGCTTTCCGCATGTTTATGTAATGAATACACTACAGATCGCGGAGGAAAAGCGGCGGAAGGGAAAAAGTGGGAGGTAGTGGAGGGTACGGGGGTTGAAGGGTTAGCTTAAAATCGTGAGTATAATTGAAAGAGGAGAGAGACTACGGGGCCCAGGTGTGAATTTCAAATGCTGTAAGATTTTTGGATGAAAATTCATCAGACTGGATCAAGGAAAATAGTGGAGAGGACTTGTAAAGAATGGAAAATTCACCAATTATGTATTTATGGAACATTTGCTGTTTTTTTATTTGTCACTTGACAGTGCTGGATTTTCCTGGAGTCTGTTGTATTTTAGTGGGCTAAATGTTCCTTGGATTTGATGTAAAGTTGGCGTGAATTTATGACGGATAGAGGTAACGGTAAAGCAGGTTTTTAATTTTATTTTAGCTCGAGGAAAAAATTGATGCATCTTGTTGTTTAAAAATAGAGGTTATAGAGGGCTACCGAGGAAATGTAATTTACTCTGAGATGTGTGATCTTTTAAGCAACCAAGTGCCCCGATTTTTTGACCAAGAGATGGCTTTAGGGAGCTGTTTCAATCACCAAAAGATAAACAGACAACGCAAAAACTATTTCTCTATCGTCTATTTCTCCTTTGGTGGGTGAAACAATGTATGTAAAATTACATTGTGTAAATTACGTTTCTTCGATAGCTCAAGGGGTTAGAGCATCGGCCTGACAAGTCAAAAGATCCGGTGTTCTGCTCTAGTCAAGGAAATATTTTTGCGCTTATGATCTGCTCAATTCCGCCGTCCCCACCTCTCCTGTGTTCGTCATTTGTATGTGTTCTTAGCTCTTTTCCTTATACCTATTTCCATGTGAATCAATATTTGTTCGCCGTATAGCGAGATTTCGTGTTTGAATATATATATATATATATATATATATATATATATATATATATATATATATATATATATACACGCATTAATTTTTCCCAATTCACTCTATCAAACGCTTTTTCGAAATCTACAAAACAGGCAAAAACGTCCTGATTGTATTCTATATTCCTCTCGACTAGTGATCTCATTACTGCAATGGCATCACGCGTACCTCTTCCTTTCCTGAACCCAAACTGATCATCCCCTAAGTAATCATTTGCCTTACTCTCTAACCTTTTGTTGATGATCCTGAGAATAACTTTAGCTGCGTGGGATATCAAACTTATTGTTCTGTAATCCTCACATGACGAAGCCTTTGCCTTTTTTGGAATAGGAACTAACACCGATCTCACAAAATCTTCCGGCCAGATTCCTTCCTCATAGATACTACGAATCAGTCCATATATGGCCTTCTTCCCACCTTTCCCTAACCATTTCAACATTTCTACAGGAATATTGTCCACCCCCACAGCCTTATTTGCTTTCATCTCCTTTAATGACCTTTCTATTTCATCGTCGAGTATGCCTGGACCTAAGCTATCTTCTTCTACGTCATGTTCCTTTTCTATGTCTAACCTTGTCGGCCTAAGTTCTTTACCATACAGTGTTTCTATATATTCCTTCCATCTCTCTTGGATTTTTCCTGGTTCAACTATTATAAATGGGGTAAGATGGAGAAGGTGAAATGGACCGAAAGGAAAACAAATGAGGAAGTACTAGAAATGGTGGGGGAGGAGAGGGGTTTGTTGAGAGAAATCCTATGGAGGCAGGAAAAATGGATGAAAGGCGTATTGAGCGGTAGTGGAATGTTGAAGAGGGTAATAGAGGGGAGAATGTTGGGCAAGCGAGCTAAGGGTAGGAACAGGATAGGGATGTTGGACGGGATGAAGGGAGGAAAGAAGTACACCGAGATGAAGAGGGACCTGATATAGAGTAGTTTGCTAGGTGGGGAGTCACAAAATGTTTATTTGATAGTTGTGTCCATCCAAAACCTACCTTAATCGGTAGATTACATAATTATATATATATATATATATATATATATATATATATATATATATATATATATATATATATATTGATGATTTCTTCGAAGTAACACGGAAATGTTAAATAAAAAACTTAGCAACACACATGAGAACACATGAAAGGAACACTCACAAGTTATTTCTTGATAATTTCGACGGAATCGAGCTTCGTCTTCCTCGGATGATTAGTTAGGACTGGTCCTGTCCCAACTACTCTTCCGAGGAAGACGGAGCTCGATTCCGTCAAAATTATCAAGAAATAATATGGGAGTGTTCCTTATATGTGTTCTCATGTTGTGTTATATATATACATATACATACACACATTTTACATGGCAAAATAAAAACATAACTGTCCGTTCCGACAATTACCTACTTATTTAAATACAAATGTCTCATCTCATAATCACAATTCATCGAGGTTTATGAATGTTTTGTATAACGCCATTTTAAACTATGTGAAAACCTCTAGCCGTATCCATTTCCGAGAAAAGGAAAGCATTTTATTGTTTACAAAAAATATATATGTACTACTATTTGTAATATCATTGTAAAAACTACATTATTATAAAATGATTTGATGTTATTTTGAATCTGTACATCCATTATTTATATATGTTTATATTGGTGGTGGTGGATTTTGACCAACTTACAAGTTTCAACCGAACGTTTCTGGTTATGTTGTAATGAATATCTTTTGGTGTAACCAAAAACTACAATGTTTAGACAAGATTTTCGTAGTAATATGCGTACTTTCTTTCGTCGATTAGCTCACCAGTATCCTAGTCATCGTCACTGTTTTACTACAGTGGCAGAAGTCAGCGTATTCGGCTGACCCTGAGGCTGAGGAAACCGCCTACTTCCTACGGCAGGAACCGTCGCCGCCACTATTCCCGTCGCCACTTGCTACGCTCGCTCGTCCTCATGAATGGGCTAGTTCCTTCAGAGATCACTGGAACAAGTGGTTTCGGAGGCAATGGCCAATCAGATACTGGGTGGCGCCAGAAGTGGAGGAGATTGCCGGCAACGAAAGCATCAAGGAAGCAATAGTTTCAGAGAAGAATCCTGAGCATGGGGAATATCCAGCACATGTACTGAAAGACTCCATCCAACAAGAGGGTGTAAAGACAGGGGTTCACACTGTCAATCCTATCATGACAGAGAAGAGAAGGCCTGGAGTTCCTGGAGGACCGACAAGAAGACCGACGAGAAAGCCCACTAGACGACCATTAATACAAATTCCAGGTTTCCCCTTTCCTTTGGATCGGCCAGGGATTTCGGTCCCGCACAATAGTTTGAGACCACCCCCACGAAACCCCTATCGACCACATAGCAGACCATCAATTCTAACCATATATATTCCAGAACTTAGCAAACCGAATGGAAACCAACCATTGGCAGAGATTTCATCAGGGAACGTTGTTATATACAATATACCACAAAAAAGGCCGAGTACAGGTCATTCAAGTCCAACAGAGTTAAATTTTGAACAATCGCATAGTTATAACCAACATCATTTTATAACAACACCACCGAATGCACATAAACCTCACGGAACGAACACACAAAATTACATTAACACACATCACCTTTCAAAACCTCCAACAATATCTACTACTACTCCTCCGACACTTTCCAGTACACAGAGAACGACCCCGCACCAATTTTACACTACAACGACATCAAGGACAACCACCACACCTCAAAAAATGAATTATACAACATCATCCCCCCCTACCACAACACGGAGAACAAAACCACAACACTATTTCATGACACCGCCATCAACTATAACTATACCTCCTGGGACCACACCGTCGAAATACTCAACTACAATGCCTCCAGTAACGACTCCGTCTACGTTCACTCCGCCTACAACACACCAAACGACCCCTCATCATTATACCACGACTCCTGGAGTACCTACGACCACACCCTTCACCACTACTACGCATAGATACCCAACTACAACGCCTCCAGCAACGACTCCGTCTACATCCACTCCACCTACAACACGCCGAACGACCCCTCATCATTATACCACGACTCCTGGTGTACCTACGACCACACCCTTCATCACTACTACGCATAGATACCCAACTACAACGCCTCCAGCAACGACTCCGTCTACACCCACTCCGCCTACAACACGCCGAACGACCCCTCATCATTATACCACGACTCCTGATGTACCTAAGACCACACCCTTCACCACTACTACGCATAGATACCCAACTACAACGCCTCCAGCAACGACTCCGTCTACATCCACTCCGCCTACAACACGCCGAACGACCCCTCATCATTATACCACGACTCCTGGTGTACCTACGACCACACCCTTCACCACTACTACGCATAGATACCCAACTACAACGCCTCCAGCAACGACTTCGTCTACATCCACTCCGCCTACAACACGCCGAACGACCCCTCATCATTATACCACGACTCCTGGTGTACCTACGACCACACCTGTCACCACCACTACTCGTAGATACCCAACAACAACGCCTCCAGCAACGACTCCGTCTACACCCACTCCACCTACAACACGCCGAACGACCCCTCATCATTATACCACGACACCTGGAGTACCTACGACCACACCCTTCACCACTACTACGCATAGATACCCAACTACAACGCCTCCAGCAACGACTTCGTCTACATCCACTCCGCCTACAACACGCCGAACGACCCCTCATCATTATACCACGACTCCTGGTGTACCTACGACCACACCTGTCACCACCACTACTCGTAGATACCCAACAACAACGCCTCCAGCAACGACTCCGTCTACACCCACTCCACCTACAACACGCCGAACGACCCCTCATCATTATACCACGACACCTGGAGTACCTACGACCACACCCTTCACCACTACTACGCATAGATACCCAACTACAACGCCTCCAGCAACGACTTCGTCTACATCCACTCCGCCTACAACACGCCGAACGACCCCTCATCATTATACCACGACTCCTGGTGTACCTACGACCACACCCTTCACCACTACTACGCATAGATACCCAACTACAACGCCTCCAGCAACGACTTCGTCTACATCCACTCCGCCTACAACACGCCGAACGACCCCTCATCATTATACCACGACTCCTGGTGTACCTACGACCACACCTGTCACCACCACTACTCGTAGATACCCAACAACAACGCCTCCAGCAACGACTCCGTCTACACCCACTCCACCTACAACACGCCGAACGACCCCTCATCATTATACCACGACACCTGGAGTACCTACGACCACACCCTTCACCACTACTACGCATAGATACCCAACTACAACGCCTCCAGCAACGACTTCGTCTACATCCACTCCGCCTACAACACGCCGAACGACCCCTCATCATTATACCACGACTCCTGGAGTACCTACGACCACCCCTGTCACCACCACTACGCGTAGATACCCAACAACAACGCCTCCAGTAACGACTCCGTCTACACCCACTCCACCTACAACACGCCGAACGACCCCTCATCATTATACCACGACTCCTGGTGTACCTACGACCACCCCTGTCACCACCACTACTCGTAGATACCCAACAACAACGCCTCCAGCAACGACTCCGTCTACACCCACTCCACCTACAACACGTCGAACGACCCCTCATCATTATACCACGACTCCTGGTGTACCTACGACCACACCTGTCACCACCACTACTCGTAGATACCCAACAACAACGCCTCCAGTAACGACTCCGTCTACACCCACTCCACCTACAACACGCCGAACGACCCCTCATCATTATACCACGACTCCTGGTGTACCTACGACCACACCTGTCACCACCACTACTCGTAGATACCCAACAACAACGCCTCCAGCAACGACTCCGTCTACACCCACTCCACCTACAACACGTCGAACGACCCCTCATCATTATACCACGACTCCTGGTGTACCTACGACCACACCCTTCACCACTACTACGCATAGATACCCAACTACAACGCCTCCAGCAACGACTCCGTCTACATCCACTCCGCCTACAACACGCCGTACGACCCCTCATCATTATACCACGACTCCTGGAGTACCTACGACCACACCCTTTACCACCACTACGCGTAGATACCCAACTACAACGCCTCCAGTAACTACTCCGTCTACATCCACTCCGCCTACAACAGGACATACATGGCCTCACCATTTAACCACGCCTACTGGAGGCACTACTGACTATTACTCTAGACCTCATATTTCTCACTTGTATAATTTTAACTTGCCAAGTATTTCGACTCAATCTTCTAGCCCAAATGCTGAAAGCCCTTCTCCGGGTGATTTAATGGGCTATCAAGTTTTTGAATCATTATCCGGGGTCGAACGCCCAGTTTCTTATTTTAATCATCCGTCTTCCTATAACCCATGGTTTGGCACACAGTCTAATGTAGGTGCAGATCATTCTCCTATCCCTTTTCCTAAAAAGAGTTCTCCCGAGGTCATTTCTCTTAAACCCTCAATTTCTTCTGTTGTGGAAAATAGTAATGCCGATAAACTAAGTTTGCCTAATACTGTGTCTAAGGGCATTTTAAAAGTAAGTTCTGAACCCATTTTCACTTTTTATGAATCTGATGAGGATAATACGGCGAAAGATGGCGATGAAAACGAGGAAATACCTGCCGCTGAACCCCTTGAGCTGTCCCTTTGGGACACAACTTTTGATCCCAATATGGTAGGCCTTCGGTCTAGCCCATCATTTGCTGCCTCAGATAAGACTGATTTGAGTGTTTCTCCCGAAAACGCTGGGTCTTTACTTAACACCGACAGTAATGGAAATGTTTTGCAACAGTTCTTGAGAGTACCAGTTGCAGGTAATCTTGCTGAACCTTTCAGCGCAGAGCCCAGCGTTCCGTTTCCTAATAATGTCCCCTACATGAGATATGCCACTGGACTTCCCCACAGTTATGTTGCTCATTACCCATATATATTTCCTCAGATGTGGTTACCCGATTACAGGGATTGAATATGTACGCTACCATTTAAAAAAAGTATTTTCTTATAAAGATTTTCAGTGTACACGGTTTGGGCATTTGAAAGCCTTATCAATTTTTCTAACTCTTTTGTCAGTGTTAGGTTTTATCGCTTTTTTGCCCTACTATAATAAGTTATACTCCATCCAAAAGAAGAAGAAAAATTCTCTTGATTGAAGTAATGGGAACATGTTATGAGTGAAACAGTGTATGTTTTGTTGGTGAAACGACTGGCTGTGACAATCGTTTAGGAAAGAAATTCTGGGCATGATTGGTGCCGGCATTGAATCACTGACTGTAACAACCGTTTGTTTCGCTAGTGTAACCAAAAGTGAATTGGACGCGAAGTAATGGACCAAGGAGCATATTTTTCGCAAGCAATCTTTGAGATGGCTACGAAATTTTTTAGGCGCTGCTGATTATATGAAATGCCTTAGATTTTTGTCAGCTTCATACTCAGCTGGGCAGACACTCCCTGTTTTCAGAAAACCAAGTTCGCGCGTTTCTTAAGTATTTCCACGTGTAAACGTGATTCCTTGAAAAGAGACGTCATTTGAAGTATTCATTACAATAATTTATTTTAGTTTTCTCACACTCTGCAAATGCTTTTTTTGAGAATACTTCTGTAATGATACGTTTTTCTATTCTTTTCATACAGTCTGAATTTAATGATGGTAATTTAAGTAATGCTGATTTCATTTCATTTTTCAAAATGAAACTTTTTCACCATGAATACTAATTGTGCTATTACTTACCTCATAGACTGTAAAAATTATTATTATTGTTTTAAGAGTTTGTGATTCTGATGTCGTACTATAATTTCAACGCATTATTAAACCTGTATTTAATTTTGTATTTAATAATTTATTCAACATGTATCGTTCTTTTTGTAATTTTTAATAAATACTAATTAATGTGCCTTAATTTTAGAATTATTATATGTACCATTCAGTATAAAGTAATCATTTATTTATTTAATAATTTGGTGATTTGAAGTGTACTACTACTCCTTTCTCATAAAATGTATTGCTCAAAGACTGCATATGATATACGTATTTAATACTTAAGAGCTGGGTTCCATTCACCGAATTCAAACCGCATAGAGTTGAGTTATCAACTGTTAGATAAATCTTCAATTGTACCTAATGAAAATTCTAAAATAGACCCCGAAAGCATAATCTAGCTGTTCGTATTCACGCATACTATAAAAATTTTCTATAAAATTAGACAAGAAAAATCACTATGACCTTTCGTTTCCACTTCGTTTTCCGTATTTCACCAAACACTTCTGGCAAACAAATGATCGTGAACTATTCGCAATTCACGGTTCTACGTTGCTCTAGCCGTAGGCTTGCCACATGTCCAGTTATTCCGAAGAAACAGGCGATCATTTGCTTCGTTGTGCTTCGAGCAGGAATCACTTTTGTCGGATTTAGCTCGTCTTGGAAGACCCATATATTGGATTGCTTTTTCGTTTCGGGCTCATACACATAGATCCAAGATTCGTCACATGTGTGGATCTTATACACAGATTTTGATGCACCACGTTGTATCTCTTGGGCATTTCTTTCGACCAATTGACACGAGTATCTTTTTGAGCTTCTGTCGAATTATGCGAATCGAACGCGAACAATTTTTTTTCACAGCTATATGTTCATGCAATCTTATTGATGCTTGTCAAACTAATCCCCAAGGATGCCCCAATCTCACAATAAGTCACATGACTTACTTTACTAGTTCTTGCACAGCATCAATGTTTTCTGGCACAACAACCGATTTTGGACGACCTTCACGACTTTCGTCGCTGAGCGAATTCCAGGATGGAATTCGTTATACCAGCGTTTCACAGTGGCAAATGGGGCTTCAATCCCAAGAGTGGAAGTAAGTTGATTGATGCACTCCTGTCTTGATAATCCATGTCGAAAGTCGTAAAAATTTATCGCACGAAAGTGTTCACGAATTAACTCCATTTTTTTCGCTGAGACAAAACTTTCGACTCACTGTAAACAACACAAGTTATGATCAAACGACAAAATTATCTGAGGAAAGTTAGCGTTAAAAGGATCAGACTTTCAGATGGAAACGTCAGAAGGCGCCTAAAGCACTTAGTGTTGTCAAGGCTATAAATATAAATAGCAACTCTCGGATAAGGATTCTGTTAAGGAAACGTTTGTATTTGATTTTTTGAGAAATCAAGTGATTTTAGGATTTTGTTAAGGAAACTTTTGTTTTTGATTTTTTGAGGAAATCAAGTGACATAAGGATTAAGAATCACTGCTAATACATTCTAAATGAAGGTAAGAGCAAATTATTGCTCTAAAAAGGTTACTGGGGGTTTTACTCACCATCACTGTCTTCCCCCAACGGCACTTTGTGGTACGTAGCCTGGTTCATTTTCGGTTTGTCTGCTATGCTTAGGGGTTTGCGATGTTCTTTCTCACTTTTGTTTACCAATATACACGCTCTCTCAGCGACCAGAGAGGCTCACCTAAGGAACGTAGTGCGTGGCGATTACTCTCCGAGATACTGAAGGGGACGCTTCAACTGCCTCTCCCGTATTTCATGAGCGGATTTTTTTTGGGCCGCAGATAACGCTATCTTGGTCACGCATCCTCATCCTTTCTATGAAATACGTCGCCATCTCCTCTTCCTTTACATTCACTTCACTATGCCACCCATGTGTTCATTTCATCTGGAATTTAATACGATCTTCACGAATTTTCAGTCGCAGAGTAATATCCTCTGGACCAATGGAGTGAGGTTTGTTGCTCGGAATGAGGGCTGGCCGTTTCATGACGCCTCCGGAGGGAAGGGGTATACTTACAGGGGGATAATTAATAATAGTATGGTTTCTTAAATAAATCAAAAGGGCGATGACTGCTCCCATAATATTTCGCTGAAGATTTCATTCAATCAATTTTTTGCGTAGGATGAGCGTCATTTGTCAGTAGTATTTCTCGAATATCGCACAGGCTAGCCAATTAAATATGCACGATGAACTGGTTTTTCTCCTTTCCCATTAATGACTTGTTGTCTTTGAACTGAAACCACATTGTGGCACAGCATGACTGCTTTTCCTTCCAAATGGTTCTGGAAGTCATCGTGTCTCTGGCTAACTATGAATGCCAAATTTAACTTTTTATTCTAATTAGTTTTACTAATGGAATTCTACTGATTAAGGTAGTTTTTGTATGGACACAGTCTATATAACGGTAAAGCGATGCAGTTACTTTACTCTCTTAAAAAAATACAACCTAACATCCGACATTAAAATAGGCCCAACTTAAATTCCACCTACTTCTTTCATACCTTCAATCCGTCCAACATGAATACTCTCCTAATTCTACCCCTACATCGTTTATTTAGTCTTCAAGATCTCATTCCCAATCAAAATCTTCTACAGCAATATTTCCTGTTTCTTTTGGATTACATCCTAACAAACCCCTCTCCTCTCCCGTCATATCTAGCACTTCGTTGTTTGTTTTCCTTTCTGTCCCCTTCACCCTCTTCATCCTTCTTCACACCAACATTTCAAAATCCTCCAATATCTGCCTGTCAACTTACTTCAATGGCTATATTTCTGAACCGTACAAAACCACCCTACTCGACGAGCTATTTCTTAACCTCCTTACTCAACGTTGCTGCCATAATTCCCTCCTTCATTCCCAAGTTTCTTTGCTTAACGCAATTCTTCTACTTAGGTCCCTACTACTTTGACCATTTTGATCCAAAACACTTCCCAGATAGGTTAACTGTTCCGACTGCTCTAGTTTATGAACTCCTGTTTTAATATTCAACTTAGCTGTTATCTTTATTGAAATCAAATTGAATTCAATTGAATTCAAAAATTTATTGAAACCTTTGCTTGTTAATTGTATATAATTATCTTATACTTATCGTACTGACTTTCCAATGCACTCAGCACTGCATACAACCTCTTGGCTGACTGATAAACTAAAGCTTAGTCGTCAACAAAATTCCTAATTTTATAAATTGTGCACTGACGGTCATTCCTATCTCCAGATCTTCCCATGCCTTTTTAACCATTTCCCCTCATATTCGTTGAACAGCAAGGGTAATAATTGACATCGCTGTCTTACCTCTCTTCGCAACACTGCCCATCCTGACTCTCCATCCTCCACTTGCACTTGAACAGTGTGAATCATGTATAATCTGCGGATAACTCTCTTCTCCCTCCAATCTACTCCTATTTTCTAGAACACATTAGTTAATTCTACCTTCTACACTCTATCAATATCTGTGTGACGTATTATTTTAATCGTCCAATGGATTAATTTAAATCTGATGCCATTTTATGGCCATTAAAAAGCAACTACTAGCCAAATTTAATAGATATAAAACGAAATAAGAGGCTAATTTGCTTTTTCTCGCTACAAGAGTTAAACGAGGAGGCATATATAATCACAGCATCATTGATAATGTCATATCAAAGAATTTTATGTAATCTTGGAGAGTTGACAGAAGTTTTACTGGATAAATAGATGGCAAATAAACATATGAACTCCAGCTTAATATTATTGAAACATGGCAATTGTTGCGAACACCATCATTTTCTAAAAATCTTTTTTCTATCTTTAACACATAGCTTTCCTCTAACGTGTACATATTTTTGCACCACCATACATGCCCTTTTCATAGATTTTAAGTGGACGTTTCCTCCCCTTTCCCTCACCCATCAAATCCCCTCTCTCTCCCTCATTCCTTACCGCTTCTACCAGGTGTTTGCACCCGCTGCCATAAACATTTTGGTTGGAGCGTGGGGTATTTGAGTAGATGTGTGTCATCGGGTGACTTCATCATCAAGCAATCACGGTCTTGTTTAAAAATTTATTATTATGGATTAGCTCTGCTCCTTCGACCTCTTTCATTACTCCAGGTAAACCCATAGAGAACCCCCTTTACGAATTTTCTTGAGGTAACTTTACTAGCAATTTATGCACTAAAAATTAATAGAACGGAAAATTATAAGCACATTAGGTTTTATTAAACTTATTTTCTCCAAAAATAATTCATACATATGAAAGGGAACGGACTGATACGGCTCTCGTGAAACCTCATTTAGAAGACCTACGCGTCCACCACATGGGATCCGGCCGACAAAGGCTACTTTCGTGACGAGAAAGGTGTCATTTTGATTTTCTGTATTCCCATTATCGAATTTTTTCACCTATTTTACCGAATAACGTATCGCCCTTTTTCCTTTATTTCTCTTCATACTGTTTGGAATCTAATTAGCTACGATTAGCTCGTATTTCTCTTGCATCATTTCTTGCCACTTTGTGTTCGCCATTGGTCGAAGTCGGCCCGACTATAGATTTGCCAAGGCCTGCATGCGCGATGGTCTGCGTCAAATACGAACTGTTCTCACAACTTTAAGTAGCATGGCACTACCGATTTGCAAATCATATTCAAGACTTTTAAAAACAACCGACTCTTTCACATTTTCTTCACAAATTTGTTGAGTGTTTAGTAGTTCCTTATTTTTCCCAACTTACCATAATGAGACGCTACCCTGGAGATAGCCCCACGCAGGAAGGTCTGATTTCTGATATGTAATAAGGAGTGAAATAATCATGGAACTCCTTTATGACACGAAAAGAGAAAAACATTAGTGTTTCGTAGAATATAGTATATTTACTCCATTGACGAGCATACGTAAAATAATAAATTCTTATCATAAGGAAATATGTGAACCGATATAATCATACAAGTATGATATCCTCGGAAATCTTACAATAGGTACGAGTATATCTACGTTATATCCTACGAGTCGCAGCGGGGAAGTACGCCAAAGAGTGTCTTTAAGGAGAACCACCCTTCATTAATTATAAAATGTAAATGTCATATGCTTGCAATTAGGATAAAAACCATAAACACAGTAATCAACCCGAAGGTCGGTTTAGTAGGTGATGGTAGAGCTCACCAATGTACCAAGCCCGACGGCATGTGAATATTCACACATCAGGGTAAGGGGGCCAGTTCCTTTCCCTGTGTCGGTTATGGTTTCCCAGGAAGATCTGGTACCCGAAAAATCAACTAGCTTGGGGCAATTAGGATATGCAATAATAATTTTTGGCCATTCATTTTGTTGGGTTACTTAAGACTTGTTTCCATTGTGATTGCAAACTCCGCGAGGGAGGAAAATGTAGCAACACCTGTCCGTACCGGACAAAATTATATTTTATCTGAGAGGACTATGTCAGACTTATTTGGAACAGCATTTCATCAATGAACAACCTATGTATTCTATCCCTCGCCCCTTCTACTTGTAGTCTACCAACGCCACCCCAAACTCACGCCCAACAAAGAAGTTGCACCACAACTCTAGTGCACAAACACCTTTTCACTCTACTAGTTTCGTTTCCTTACCCTCTACCGACCCACGTGATAATTCCCCATTTCATCCGTATTTAGTTTCCACTGCAATGGAAAGTGTTCCCCCCCCCCACAACGAGGTGCTTACCAAGACCTGCCCCTAAGATCACTTCCGAGTCAACAACTTTTCCATATCATTCCCTACCTGAACCCAATGCCCCACTTTCTTATTATCTCCTCCCTCCAATATAACATTTATGCCAGAACAAACTAATGACATACGACAAAAGAGACTTACACTTTAACGAAATCATTGGCTGCTAGATAGAGTATTCCGTGTAACAGAAACGATTCCTTCATTTCCTATCAAATCCCTGACCTGATTGGAAACACGGACAGGGAATCATTTGATAAGAAAAAATTTAGCATTGCAATGAAACTATGGAAGGAGTTATAACTAATTCACTCGTGAGGTTCATTCATTCCTGACCTGACGTCCACGTAGATCATATCATATTACGATTGAAGAAATAAGCACTTAATGAAACTTATCAATTTCAGGAAAACTGGACAATACATGCTTGCATTAACTTAAAGATCCCTTTCTAATAATGAATCTCAATCATCCCTATTCAATCTCATACAACCATTCCCCATTCCATTCCACTTGTGCGCATGCACCTCGAGTGGCTTTACCAAGGATACACAGGTGCTTAATCTTAAAGATCTATTTGAACTTGCCCCTGATGACACAGAATAAAGAATAAATGACATTATGTAATTGATCTCCGACTTTTAAATAACATTAGTTCAACTCAGTGAACACAAACGGTGAAAATGACCATGGTTAAATTTAAAGCGAGGTGTTCTACATTGTACAGTAATTTCGGATTCAATGATTTGTTTTCAATATCTTACTAATCTGAAGCTTTTTTCTGATGCTAGGCCCTTTTTTTAGAAAGCACTAATAAATTTGGCGTATGCATAGGCATAATAGTTTACTTAAGAACATTACCGATGGAAAAAAAATGGAAACAAGTGTATAAGATGTCTAGGGTTAGATAATGAAGAAATATTCACGAAGAGAAATGCAGAAGTCGAGAGCGGTTGGGAGAGAACAAGATTAGGATGGAGGGTTGCTGCTGATCAATAAGTAAACTAACTTGAAGCGTTTTCGTCTACCATTACTGACATTGCAGAATGATTGATTGTCCGCTTGGTAATTTTCCATATCAGTAAGGCAGAGGAGTGTTTACCAAAGACAATGGTGTGTTTGATTAAGCTTAAAATTCATCCTTTGCCTAAGTATTTCAGAAAAAATCGACGTCCCTGTTACGAGAAAGAAGCATGGCACATTATCGCGAAATTATCTTAAATTAGCATATTATATATCCAAAAGCTAACATTACGAAGGAACGAAAACAAGTTATTTGAAGTCTCAAAATTCATTCATCAAATTCAGAAAAGAAAATTTCTAGGAGGAGACTGATTTACGAAGAGTGAACAAATTTCATTCATATGATCCGATTATAACCATTTATGTACGTACTCGTTTATCGTACGTTTCTCAAATTACTTCAAAAATCTTAATTATTGTCTTAAAAACCAAAATCAAACAAAGAGGTGAAGACAGTCGAAATGGCTCTTGGCAAGCGATTTCCCCATGTTAATTACGACAGTGACGCAAACTAATATGAACTCATTGGTGAACGAAAATAGAGAAATGTTAATTGTGACAAGGTGCAAGCAAAAGGAGGTCGAATCGTTCCGATTTTCCAAATGGATGACATGGGATCACAGGATAACATTAATTTGTTTTCATTCCACAAAAGGGACTGCAAAATCTGAATAATTAATGCATCCTTTGAGAACAAAGATCGACATGTGATTTGAATGTTGCTGAACTTAGACGTAGGGAATATGTCCTAATGCTGTTCAACAAAGATAGATTATAAACTTTTTACTGCCACAACTAATTGTGTAAATATTAAATGTTATGCTATATTGTTAGCTCACTATATAATTTACGTGCGGTAAAAATCATTGATTTGACTCCAGTATTACGCTAGTGACAGACGTTACCATTGAAAAATGTTCACTTCACTTACAACTGCTTTTGATGATGAAGAATGCTTTCCACGAAGATGTTTCTTTACATTTAGAGAAGAGAAAAGAAGGCACAAGTCTAGATTGTAAGGAGGCTGTAGAACATTCTTTAGATCGGTTTTCGCAAGATGATCGCGATTTCTCAGTGAGCGCAAACACGTCTCCGCTGTATTTTTTCTCTTTCCAAATATGGACGCATCCCATCACTTTGTAATGTTACATAGTTCCATGTAAGCCACCTCTAGGGTGTGTGGCAGGGGGTGATTACTCACAAGACTACTTTTGACACAAAGTGATTTTCCCTATTAACGCCGTCGGACAATGTTATTTTCATCCTTAAGCGTTCGTGAGAAAAATTACATCTATAATCAATCTGTTCAACACTAAGTCTCTCTAATTTTATTTACATGATATCTACTATCAAAGTTCGGTGGGGCTAATAATACATTTTCAACATCATCGCTAAATAAATACCCTTCCAATTTATTCAAGAGATTTAGTCTGTAAATTTCTCTTTGCTCTGTGAGTGATTCCCAACCTAGTTTCTCTAATAATCTAGATACGCTACTCAGTTTACCATAAAAACCTTGTATAAATCTATCTCCTCTACGCTGCGCACGATTTAATTCGGTAATCAATCCAACTTCATGACGATCCAATATACTAGGGTACCCTTATGATATTTTCAGTATTTCTGATAGTACTTTTAAACTTTTTTGATGAGCTTCCTTCACAATGGCAGTAGAGATGTTAATGTTTACTTCTGTAAGACCAGTGATTGGAACTCTTAGGCCACCTCCCTTTTGTATTGATTTTCTCCCCTCTTTCATCATCTAAAGCCAACTTGTAACCTTGCTATTGGGAAGAACAGACCCTCCATTAGCCTCCTTTGTTAGGTAGGTCTCAACTGACGATTGGATCCATTCAAAGACAAATGTCAACTTTTAACGATTATCACTGACGTAATACTGAAGTCAAATCAATAAGATTTTTACCACCGACATAACATATTAGGCTAACAAATAACATACGATTCAATTTTTGCACAATAAAGAACGCGAATAAAACTTTATGTTTACCTTTTTATAAAGGCCTCGTAGTAAGCCTCGGCAAACAGACACAGTACAACTTGAGTGTATTTCTCTTGAAGCTGAAAAACATCTAATACAGCACAAGAACTTGGAAGTTAAATTTCGTGAAATATTTTTAATTGATTGCAGGAGAATGAAATGTATATGAAGAATAGGAGTATTCCAAGGAGAAGGAAAAGTTTTTATTTTTATTTTTTTTTCGGTATGAGTGTATCTCTGCTTACTGTCTTATCATCTCAAGAATTTTTGCATAAACCAGTAGCTATAAAAGAGTATTATTAATTTTTTGAATGGATATTTGCTCATAATTAATAAAAGTGCT
The DNA here is from genome assembly GCA_037158775.1 of Hetaerina titia. Taxonomy (NCBI): domain Eukaryota; kingdom Metazoa; phylum Arthropoda; class Insecta; order Odonata; family Calopterygidae; genus Hetaerina; species Hetaerina titia. Next base: position 38,340,378 of record CM073768.1, on the reverse strand, counting down.
TAGGATTAGAACAATAGGAGAAAATAGGAAAATGTTAATTTGAAATGGAAAATCTGTTGATCGATAGCCTCAAAAATGGCAAAGTGAATTTAATTCAACTTGAAAGCATTGTCAGACGCGGTTAGATGCTCGTAAGGGCATTCTATTTGTGACAGGAAATGTGCGCCAAAATAATGTTGCGGAGGAAGTCCTCGACTCGTTTAACCGGGTCAGATAGCATACGAGGTCGAGGACAGGTAAGATACGACGGGCGGAGCCTGGAGTTTTCACTCGATTAAACGGATATTTTTGGGATTCTCAAAATGAAATGGATGTTTATACGCTTAGAAAATTTTGCACACTTCCAAGGCGGAGAAAGTTAAGCAGAGGCGGGAGAGTAAGAGTTAAGCAGTATCGACCGCGCACAAGTAAGTGCATGGAAAATGAGAAAAAGAACCTTACTAAAATTAGCTAGAGTTAAGATTTCAAGGATTGATCCTTAAGAATGACATGCATTTATCGAATATAATCCATTACGTCAGTCTACCCCTAGGGAATGGGAGCACTCGAAAACCTGAATTTATTTTTGTTCTGACGCAAGTGTTCGGATTGGAAGTTATTTCTGTGCTCTCTTAGAAACTCTTGAACTACTCTGCGCTCATTTTTCAGCTTCATGAAGAAATATTGCTCCTGTATAAATATTAAGCACATGTTAGTGTATTATTTACAGATAAGAAAAAAAGAAGGTAGCGAAGCAATTAAAATTTTACCCGAGAGTTTCCTTTAAACTAGATCATATAGGGATCAAACAATAACACAAACCCGAAAATTAACCAGAAGTGATATATTTTGCAGTGCTGTATTTAAGTCAAAACTTAGTAACAGATGGTAACCAGCAGAAAAATATATCAATAGGATAATCTATAATTAGATCTATTCGTAAACGCGATAAATCCATACCCTAGTTTATGTAGGTTTGGCTTCATCAATGTCCAAATTATCCTTTACATTTGATGAAGTTACAGGACTAAGGTTTTACCCACCAAATTTCGAGTTCAACAAAAATGATTTGAGCCTTCCGCTAGTCTGAAATAGCCATGGATTGGCTCGCTAGATTACTTTGAAGCAGAAGTCTCCCTTAGACAATGTACATACCCCTTATCGGATTTCCTCGCCATTCCGTCGTGACTTTCATTCCACTGGAGGTTGGTGCTGAGTGCTCTGAGTGCTGAAATTCGATGAATATTCTGCGGTCTCCTTCTACGAACCGTTTCGGGCGAGAAAGTTTCAAAGAGTGAAGTTTCACGAGTTCGCATTGGCGACTCCATCCATCCATTCGATCAGGTGGATAGACTCCGGTTGCCCTCTCCCCTTTCCATTGCCCTCGGCAATCAGGAACGCAGAAAATGCGAACTCCTGCAGCCAGTCGGTGCAAATTGTGGGTCCTTCGAAACACGCTAGATATCTACGCACGCACTTTTTATCCTCAAAGAGGAGCGAGGAAAGCAATTTAAGGCAAAATTGACAATTTTCAATCGCATGAAGGTCACGCAAGCCGTCAGATGGCAAGGAGCAATCGTGATGATTGGATTTTTCTTAAGTTCAACATGTGCCCACTCTCAATCGTGGCTTTATATATTTTATCAAACATTCTTCAAAATGGATATGACTAAATTCTTTCTCTTACGTCGACTGTCAATTTACATCAGATGAATGCAAGTTTTAGGATTTCACTGGAGAAATAGGAAGAAAGGAGTTGTTAGCCAATGAAAAGGCAACGAGGGAAATGCATTTGCCGAAAAATGATAACAGAGGTGTTTTCTGTAACAAAATGTGGTGTTTTAGTTTTTGAAAATCGTTTACTTACCCGACAATGACTTAGGGGCGAAACTCCTCCAGCCATTTGAATCCACCACCACGTGGTTAATGCAAATCACCAAGGGAGCGTGTGGAAGAAAGAAACCAATCCCCAATAACGTCATCGATGGTATCCTAATATGAATGTCAATCTAAACTAGATTTCAGGGCTAAACGTTTGGTCTAATTACATCTCATTTACTTTTAATTGCGAATTGTGTCAGGGAGAAAGAATAAATATTCCAGTGCGACATTGCCGGAGTATTCAATCGCATTCTATCCGGGTAGTCTGAGCTTCCGATGAAGTGTGGAGTCCAAATAATTGCCTTACTTCCATAGTAAGTTCGTATGTCATGTATGCACCTTCATTCCTAATAGTCTTAGTCTAATTTGCTTTGCTCGCTTAAGCTTTATAATTCAGATGGCAAAAAGTGGAGCTCAGAATCTGAGCGATTCCAAAGAAAAGCTGACAATAATGTTTCGGGAGCATGATCACGCTAGTAACTACTTACACTCAATATATTACACCTTGACAACGTTAAGTTGCAACGTTAGTTGGGAGCGACTAACGTTATCTAAAACCTTACTGTAGCACTGATTTTATTGTTTCGTCTATATTTTATTTTCTCGAAAGAAGTCGTGGGTAATGTGGTTTCATTAAGAAAGGCTCGACTTCCTTTCTGGCGTTAATTTCCTTCCTATGTACAGAATTGATAGAAGCACAATGACCAAATAATAGAATCTCAATTGAATTGGCTAAGGAATTTATGTTTCTCATACATTTATAATAAGAGTTCGAGTACTCCTTATATAGATCTCCTAGAACCAAGACAACTCACTCATTCTTCATTGACACTTTCAGTTATTGAGAAGTAAGCCGGACTGTTATGGTCTGGCTAATGATATGCCCATTATTTGTAAAAATATAATCAGCAGTCTACAGACATAGGGTAGGTTTTCAACGGACCAGACACTTCACATCGCTGCACTTTTAAAACCTGACTAAAACAACACAAAAATCATTGAACGCAATGCTATTTTTTACAATAACTCGTTATTTAGCACCATAGACCCTCTACTTCCCTCAATTCCATCGAAAATCCTATTTTCCTCCTTTTGCATTGGATTTCCAAAATTCTCCCCTCTTGTTACAGTCCTCAGCATCTCATTTACTCTTAGTATCTTCTGTTAGTATCCCCCGGCCCTGTCTTCGTCAAATTTTTCATAAAACTCTTCTTTTTATTCACAACATAACCTAACCTAACCATAGCCTAACGACTTATCGTTTGTTTTCCTTTCTGTCCATTCTTCACCACACCCACAGCTCAAAAGTCTAATCTACAAGTATCCTCTTGCATCAGGGATAAAGTTTTCGGTCCGATCAAAACTGCACTTTGTATCATAGTTTTTACAAGTCTTTTCTTTACATCTACTCGTACACTTATGATCCCTGTCCTTAATTCACTTAGTCTCTTTGTAAAAGCTTCTTTACCCAATTTTTTTAATGTTCTCGCTACTTTGCCCAGCTTCTACTAAAAACCCTTTCTAAATAGGTGTACTGTTCTACCTGTTCTAATGTATGTCCCCTAGCTTTTATGTTTATCTTAGCCTTTCTATTTCTTGAGAACGTCATTACCTTTGTTTTCCTATGGTTTATTTTTATCCCACACCTATCAACTTGAGTCTCGTATAATGCGCTAGGTAATGATTGAAATCTTTTCATGGTCTGATTTGATGAATTCCCGGCTTAATTTCACTTCTCCTTCCTGCCTTTCTCATGCCTCTCTTACCATTTCCTCAGCATATAAATTGAAAAGCATGGCTGATTACGGACAGCCCTGTCTTACCATCCTACCTAACTTTGCTCTTCCCAACTCTCCACTAGCTATCCGCACTTGTACACTCTCTGGCGTACAAGTTTCCGATTAGTAATATACCACTCCGTTCTACTCTATCTTCCGCAAAACATTAATTAATTGGACCCAAATTACTCTGTTTAGCGACCAAATTAATGCAAATTGTAACACTCAAAAACAATAAACTTTAAAATATATTTTTTGTGCATTGTGAATTCATAAAATTAAATACCAAAATTCTAGAATTTTAATACTCCAAAGCAATTATTTGCACAAATGGTCACATAATTAGCACAACATTTTTACCCTAAATATAAAAATAGATCAGTACCAGGATCCAAAAAGTATAAAGCAGTAAAATACTATTAAAAACTAATTGTTTAATCAAAAAACTGAGGAAAAAAGCAGTATTAAAAGACCTCTGTACATAAATTAATCGTGAATTGACCTAATGTCCAATGGATATAACTTTTAACATGAAAACGACTCAGACTCGCCAGATGTGTCCATTATTTACGGAAATATAGAATTAGAAAAGGGAATAGGAGGAATGAGATCCGGAAAGGGGGATAAGTAGTTCCAATGGGTGAATCTGAGGACTAACGGAACAAATGAACCACAAGGTGGGGTCGACCACCGTCTAAAAGGTCAAGCACACTGAATCCAAATAATGGAGGTATGGGTGGATTGGAGCTTCACGTTCGTAATGCTGTAGGGATTTGCCCCCCAAGTATGCTTCGTATGACACTCCCAAACCGATAATTCTGGTACCAATTTCATTTATCTTTACATTAGCATGGACCGGCCACTTCTACAAATACACATAGTTATACATTAATCTACAAGCCAGTGGCTTTCGGCTGTTTGAAAAGTCGTGTGTGGTACTTTTTTGGCGACTCTTTCCACGAGTTACTATTTTAAACCCTTCTCCTTAATTTCACCTTTCATTGCATCAATTAGAAATCTTTCTACTTTTGTTACTAAAACCATGAGGTACCACCTACCCATCTAAATAAAGGGATATTTTTCTTATTTGGCAAACCGATTATTCAAATAATGGTTCTGATTGAAAACTAGTTTAAATTCACTCAAATTGTAACAGTCTCTTAGACTTTTTGCCGAAATCCCGTACCGGGCGCAGGTAAAGCTGTTCCTGTTGTATCATACTGGATACACAAGTCCTGCGCGGCTTATATCAACTTACGTACTTTCCATTTAAAGAAAGAGGCAGAACTACGAAGAGTTCTAATTTATACCGCTATCATGTTTTATGGCGCTGCTTATTTTAAGAGAGCAATCACCTACATCTGGTGGGGACGTGCCAAGGTAACTTTGTACCGGGGCGCTGTTTCAACTTGGTTTTAAAAATGAAAAAGTGAGAGCACAATATTTCTATGAAAATAGAGAGCATCCCATCATGTTTGGGCATAAGCGGTGAATAAACATGCAAAACGGACTAATTTTTTACTTGAGTTTAAAGGAACTAAAATGCAACTGTCCGCAGATTGATCATCATATGATTTTGGCGAGAAACCTAAACCCAAATAATTCGCATGAAAAGTCAGTTGACGCGGTTTCAGAGAAAATATTATTTTTTATTCTCCTGAATAAGGAAATTTGATGAAACAATATCATTGAATGATATACAAGTCCTTCAAAAAGTGTTCAAAAATCTAAAAAAAAACAGATGGCATTTGACTCGCAAGAAATTTAAATAAAAGAACAAGAGGTAACCCATGGGAGATTTCAGGGGGGACGAATAAAAGGGAAAATAAATCCTACAGCTTACAACTTCTAGCTTACGGGAAACAACAATTTCCCACTTCAGGAAAAAATGCACCGATGAACATGCATATAGAGAGCCGAAGGATAGTTTAAATGCACTGACTGTAATATCTTAAATAATACAGTAAGGATTTATGAATGACACTTGGGTGGATATGTTCAGATAGGGTTAAATCCTTTCAAATAATAGGCGAAATAAAAATTTTAAAAACTTGGACGAAAATTTAGAAAAAAATAACGAAAAAGAGAAGCCTAAAAAATATTCCAAAAAGAAAATTTTATAGAGCTTGCTAGTCCAAATGGTTAACCTAACAATAAAGACCGTGCTAGAGGGGAAAAGTATTTGTGTCAAAAGTAGTTTCGTGTGTAATCATAGCCTAGTGGTAGCTTGCAAGGTACCATGCATAGTAGTAATAAAGTAAAAGTAATAACACCAACTAAAGTCTACAAAAATGAAAATTATATTGTTAAGTAGTAGGCAATATATGTGCGTCCATCAAACAAAGTAGAAGTAGCAACTTCTATTTTTGAGCTTATTTCGATAGCCAAATATGAATTCCGATGAACGATTGGATAATAAAATTATTTTTTTGCAGTTGTACCAGCTCTCTGTTAAAAGTTTCGTAGGTCAAAGTGGATTCCATTCTTAAAATGAAAAACACTGCAAAACATTCTCCTCAATTCCCTCGTGAAAAATAGATGCATATGGAAACAAATAAATTTCAAAATGAATGCTAATTTTCGTCAAACATGTTTTAACTCGATATTAGGGTCTCGGAACTCGAAAAAAACACTGCCTGAATGCATGCGGTCAACTAGTACTCAAAGATGTATCTATTAGTTGAATTAAGAAGTGCGTCTTACGTTTTTATCTCTCAATTTGATGAATTGCTGATGTTTATCCTCGTATGTTGCCGGTCTTTAGTGCAGGGTCGCCGAAGCTTTCCTCTCCTTATTCTTCATCACTTTCTCACTCTGCCCTAACTTTTAAACTTTAGCACGTGCTCACAAATGTAAATCTCAAACTTCACTTACGTGACTGGTCCACGAATGAACCGTTAATAAGTCCATCAGCGATCGAACAGCGAGATGATCGAGTAATAATATTTTTTTTCCCTTAATCCAGCAAATATCAAAGATTGAGGCAACACAATCGGTATTGCGCATGATATAATCTTATCACTATAAAACATAAGAAATAACATTAATAGAGATATAATACCGATTAGAAGTAGGTTTTAGTAGATCTGCTGATTCAGGACCTCATATTTCATGCATTTCTCATAGAGAGAAATAATCCTATTCTCTGCCTTTCTCATTCCACTCTCCCAAAATTCTCCTTTATTTCACAGACTTTTTACATCCCTCATGTCGTTTTTATTCACCATTTCTTCCCACTTCGGATTTCATTATAAACCCCTTGGTTCCTAAACTCGTCCACTTATCCCTAGCCTTATCCTCTTCCTAAAAGTACCAACATTTTGAACAAGATTATACATTTTCTAAATTTTCTTTTATTGATCAAATTTTTCATAATTTTTATATCTTTTTATCTTCCAGCCATTGATTGACTCTCTCTTGAAATTCTTATTTTCCTGACACTATTCTTCCCCAAATTCAATGCACATTTTCGTTCAAAATAATTTTTTTAAAATATGGAAACGGTGTCGCTTTTTCGAAGTTACTGTTCTATAGAAAATATTTTTTAAACTAGTCGTTTTAAGCAAATGCGGAATTAATATGCAATTCAGCTTCTCTTTGATACAACGGAGAAATATACAATTAATGTAATTACCCTCTTCTAATGATAAACCTATTCGCAAATGGATTTACAACTTTCAAGGCTCAGTCAGGAAATCAATCAAATTAAAAAAGTATAATTAATTTTAGAAAGCTTACCTTAATTGCATTTAAAACATTTTATCCGCATTAGTGACAAAAGGCGGGATCTTACTTCAGTGCAGTACGGGGTGTTTATGCTAGTCGCATTCTCCACGTTAGACACACTTGGAACAAAATTAACCATTTGAAATGCTGAATTTCTCTCCAGTAAAAGATTCAAGATATCTACGGCTACCTCAATGTCTTTCGTATTTCAATCGCTGGCCACAATTAACGCAAGTGTTCAAATTAGTGACGTTATTAGACCAGTAAAGTTAAAGTGTTTTATCACTAAACTGTTTCAATTTTTCAAGTAGACGACGAACAGCAGGTGTTCTCATGCTCTAGTTATGGATTAAGAGTTTTCATCTACATACACTATGCCCCGAAAGCAGTCGTAAGGATGCGTGGCAGGGGGTGGTATGTCACCAGCCATTCTAAATACATATAATTCCTCTACTTCCTCATGCACCCGGTCCCCCGCGATCCACCAAGCACCACGTGGAAAGGGGCGACCGAATACCAACCATGCAACATATCTACGTATATTATGAGTATTAAATGGTCGGTAGCTATGTCTACACAAAGGGGACAATAAAATACATTAAAAGAGGACAGGCACACATTCAATTTTGGCACTTATTACCGGTTACTATTCTACACATTCCGGACGGATAATTTACAAATACAACAGACTTTATTTTCGATACATTCATCTACACCCCACGTAGCACAAGAGTGCACGGCGGGGGCGTTTGGACGCCGGAGTTGGAGAGTGTTTCGTGGGAATTTAAACTTATGTACCCCTATTTTCGACAGCGCGTACCTATTATTTTCTTAAGTGTCCCGCCTTTTATTGTTGTCACGAATAGTGTGCGGGAAAAACGAATACTTGAATCTATCAGTTTGATAGTATAACTCTCTAATTTTGTGACAATTGTCGGTCCTGCCGATGTAATTATGGGGCCTAATTACGTACAGTTTTATAAATAAATGTCCTACATTTTTATCCTGTGCTTAGGTACTCTCAACATTTATAAAGACGTGAATACGTGCAAAATTAATTAGTACGAAACAATCTCATATTCTGAGGAGCCTTAATGAAATTACCAAAAAATACTTTTTAATCCTAATTTCAGAATCCTCAACCTTGCGGTAATTTCTTTCAGTTCGTCTAATATGTTTCCTACCTCATCACTTAAATTAGGTATCTCTTTATTTCTTGTTCTAAATACTGATTACTCTTTCACCGCCTTGTATAATAGCACGTCCGTTTTCGTTACCGCTGAAAATTTTCAGTGTCATCTTATTGCTCTTTACGTCATGCTTCCTTAGCCCTACGGAAATTTCACCTTAGTTGGAAATAATTTATTACTCATTCTTCTGGGGCGCAGTAGTGCAGCCGGTAAAACTGAGGGGTACTGATTGGAGGGACCTGGGTTCGACTCCGTGTGACGCTCGTGGGCATCCTCAGCTTCTCCTCTTCAAGTTAGGTGATTTTTTGGGGCATCAAATCTTATTGAGAGCACCAGACGGCACAGGCTCTCCTACCTTGGTGCGTGAGTTTCAAGCACTTTCGGACTGGGTAGGCCATTGTGGTAACTATACATTCTTAAAACCATTTCTTCTTCCAATAGTTCCCACAATTTAAAGTAGCGGCTACACTACTTCTGCCTGAATTCGAGTTTTACGAGTGACTCTGGGAATAGCAAGATTTTTCAGCGATATTTCGGTGGCTACTTGAAAATTACAATATTTAGCACAAAAAACGGAGTACACTACTCCATGATATAAACTGATTACTCAATGGCTCCCAGGTTATGTCTTTGATAAAGACTAATACAATACGAACGCCATTTTCTCATCCCCATCTGTGCATCTTCAACGCTCATATTAATTATCCATTATCATTTGGTAAACCTTTAACGCTTCAGCCATCACAAAAATAGATACATGTGTGCAAACATGTGTGAAAAAATATATCTTAGTGTCTGTGAAAACGCAAAATTCTATTTATTCTTGCGCATTGAAGTATCCCACGACGTAATGATCTATGCCACTTTTGTTACAGGTCCTCAATCCTTAGATTGTTTGGAGCTACTTCTCTATTGATTTGCTTTATCAGCTAAACTGTATGTGACTAATCTGTCATTATTTGCTCAATGCATTTGAACCGGGGCCTTCTTCTGTAGTTCTTTCCGCTCACCCCTCCCTCGACAAAGGTCTCCATGAGTTTACGATGTCTCTAAGTGAGCTTGATAAGTTCATCTCTTTTTTTTTCAACGTCTTCATTTTACTCATTTCCTTGCCACCTCTTCGTGAAACCTCTTTCTTAGTTATTGCATTCATCAATTTGGTCTTCATCGTTATGTTAAATGTCCCACTTTCATCCCTGCGAATCTTCTTATTGTGTGTGTTGTTGCTGCCCAAAACTATACAGTAACTATATGAAGTTTTAGAAAAAAAGCTAGAAATGAGAAGATCAAATTTTAAGTCGCTTTTTTTCTCTGACTAATTATAATTAAGATTTAAAGAACAATTGGGGTGTTGAATCCAATTATGACACTAGTTTTTTCCTATCAGCTATAGTTTTCAAGATATAGATATGTTGTTACTTACGTAAAAAAATCTTCTACATGATGATATGGGAATATTATATTAATAACACAGGCCAACAGTGGTTTTGGTGCCGGAGCTTTTAATGCTGATTTAAAGAACAATTGAGGTGCTGAATTCAATTATGACACTAGTTTTTTCCTATCAGCTATAGTTTTCAAGATATAGATATGTTGTTACTTACGTAAAAAAATCTTCTACATGATGATATGGGAATATTATATTAATAATTATCTCATTGGCCTACAATATAGAAATATACATAAAACTTATTGACAGTTTATTGAGAATAAAAGGAACACCGCAGAGTGGTTATAAATTAGTATACTTATAGATTTATTTAACTTTGAAAATTATTTTCCGGAATATATCAAATATTAAAACAACTAATCGTAAGATGTGCCATATCTAAAAAAGTAGAGCTGTTAAATAAAAACGGATTTCATATTTGGATTCAGCTCTACAAATATAGTTAAAATCATCACAAAGATTCCCGACACCAAAAAAAAAAATTTTTTTGTAGGTCTGTGTTATTCTTCAAAAATATCCATAAACCATATTTTGACGTCATATTTTGATAAAAAAGACGTAATTACAGTTATTAATCCGAAGGTCGGTTTGATAGGTGATGATGATAGATTCACCCAATTCTAAGCCCAAGAGCGTGTGAAATTAACACATCAGAGTGCGGGGAATTCTTTTCCTGTGCCACTTATGGCTTCTCAGAAACATCTGGTACCCGAAAAATCACACAGTTCGTGTGAAGCTGTGGGTTCCTAGAGAAGCGTGCCCGGGAATTGAATCCAAGCCCTCCGATCAGTAGTCCAACACTTTACCTCTGAACTAGCCCTTCCTCCCGTGTATCGCGTGGTATCGAGATATTTTTCAGCACTTCGCTGTTATTATTATTTGGTAGTTACCGTTTAAGGTAGATTTTTTATGGTCACAATATGGCCTTTGAATAGGCAAACATTTGTGCTGGTGATTACATATTACCTCGGGCAGGTTAAGGGCGTTCATTTGAAAAATTAGCACCAGTTCCCTTTGTGAATGAAATTATTCTTCTATTACCAAGTATAACTTATGTGCTGTTTTTATTTAAAATCAGCAATACATCAGCTACAGCGTTAAATATAGCAAAACGTATTAATAAAAATTCTATTTTCAATGTGTACAGTTTGTCTTTTTTTCAAGCTTATGTGATAATCTCATTCATATGCTTATTATTTAATAATGTCATAGGTAACGAGGCACATTAACGCCTTCAAAATGTGTTAACAACGAGTTAGAGTCAGCGACGGAGGTATGAAGGAGCGCTTTCCGATCAAAAGTTTACTCTGCTTGAGATACCAAGCTTGACCCAATTTTAGCCAGAAATGTAGGCATTAAAACAATCTCACAACGGTTTATCAAGACGATTCTAAAAAATCAGTTTTTTGGCGTATTGTTTTAATTTTAATCTCTTACGACGGTATGTGGGGACAACTCCTGAAAAATATGTTGGTCGAAGCAATACGGGATTTTCTTGCTTCACTCACCGCACCATTACTGTTCTTACTCATGTGGTCAGGGATTTTTTCTCTCATGCGATATATTTTGTTACTTTGACCTCAGGCATGAATTTTTAGGGTCATTTCTACATATTTCTTTCGGCATGCCAAACTTCCATTTCTTTGCTAGCCGATTCTAATGCGAACTGGTATAATGTACAATAATAGTGGGGTAATCCAAACCTTTCCTAGTTTCTGTCTTGTTCAAATATCCCATTCCGACTTGTCGCAAGTAATGATGACCAGCAGCTTGCAACTTAATTTAAATTGTAACACAATACTTTATTGATATGGTAATAGATAATTGAAAATGTGGTTCACGTGTCCCTCACATACTCGTGTGTGTTTTAGCCGCAGAATGAAGATGCCCCTGAGAGTAAGAGAATGAAAAGACATTTTTCTCTCATCGACTCCCTTCTAAAAACAAAAAAATAAAGTGTGGACTCTTTTTAGCATAAAATCAGGCTTAAAATCTTCAACAAATTCTTACGCACAGATTTTTGGAAACAACCTTGGCCATCTTTTAAAGAATTACGAATGTATAATGCATACATTATCACTCATGATAAAAAGAGTTCCTACATTTGCAGTCGTCGAAGAATGGTCAGATACGACATAATAATTTTCCTCTTGTCTTCCACGTTCATCCTCTTCGCTGACCACTCTTATCTTCTTTCTCAAGACGCCCAAGAGCTTTCTCCGCTAACGCATACACTTCACCTGTTCGCATTCGTCTCACCTACTTCCGCGCTTGAAACACCTCATCCAACCTACAGCAGTGTGGAAAAGGAGTGTTGACGCATTTTGGAACTCATTCCATTCCTCACCACCTGACCGTTCGGACCAGACGTACCTGATGTCATTTTACGGTGGTAATTTTTGAGGCCAGGGATTCATTTTCCAACCCCACAAGACGCTCCTCGGAAGAGCCATAGAGGGACTACGCGCAGTGAGTACAAAGAATGAATGGCTTTATGGTTGGAGTGAGAATTTGACTATCGGCAAGTTTCCGGAAGGTTGTCCCTTGAAATTTTAATTGACCATTTCCGCTGGAAAATATTGAATGGCAGCTCTACTGCATAAGTATACTATACTCATCTATCTACGCCCTAGTCTATGAACATGCGTACAATATTGAGCTATATAATATTTTAGTTGTTCCCTATTGTTTGGAGGGAGGATGAGAGTAATCACTATGAAAGTGTCGAGCTCTAATGAGCAAAACAAGTTCATATACGAGGCACCTAGGTACGAATAAAACCTTGAGGCTGTAGGAATGTGTACTTTCCAGCGAAAAATAAAAAAAACATTGCCGTTATTTTTGGAAAGGTTTAGTTTGCACCGTGGTGACATGGCCCTTGGGAAATTTTCAATTAATTTCTGACGGAGGGAAATCACATTAGAAGCAGAGGCTAATTCCAAGCTTAGCAAAATCAAAGGTGCCCCATAGCTTTGAAAAGAAAGTACGGTCTGCGCCTTGTTAAAAGTCGTAATCAGGAAACATTTCGTGAATCCAGTTTGTCTATCATCTCCAAACCGTTACGACGGTGATAACTATACAGGTGCCACCATAGTCCTGAACTTAATGATTAACAGCGCTAGTACACAGTACGACACAAACGTGCCGCGGGTAATAACAGCCCTTTTTTCATTATATATGTATATATATAAAAATATACATATTTTTGTGTATATAAAATATATATATATATACATACCATATATATATATATATATGTATGTATATATATACATATATATATATATATATATATATATATATATATATATATATATATATATATATATATTCACTGATAGTCATAACAAACACAGAAACCAAAACACACAAAAGAGGGAAAACTCACTGGTTCTCGAATTTTCGGTGGTCCAACCACCTTTCTCAAGGGGAATTAGGAACAGTTTCTGTGTTTGTTATGACTATCAGTGAATTTACATTACACGTTTGTGGGTTTTCCAAAAAAGTGTATATATATATATATATATATATATATATACGGAGAGGGGCAATTCCACTCTGACACAATGCATGGGAGAGAAAATCATCAACGCAATTGCTGCCAATTGCGTGAATAGCAATTAATGATGCGGAATCACCACTTGTGCAGGAATACTAGTACATCTCTTTTCTGTCGAATAAGTACATCCGAAATGATATTCACGGCTACATGACATGAGGACCGAACTAGAGCAATGTAAAACCGTATTCTCGAGATTTGCACGGTGCATTCATTGTGCACTGATATATTTTCAAACGAGACTCATGATGTATAAATGCGAAGATGAATCATTCATAAAAATCGCTTTGCTTCGAACCCCCGTGAAACAATGACTCACACTGTTTTTATCGTGGTCCACACTTAAATTTTGCTATTTTGATGAAAGCGTCAATGAAACTTGCCTTTTCTATATTTTTGTGCCATTATTCGTCTTGAATGGGGGATTTGAACCCGTGAAATACACAGGCGAAACGTTCGTTAAGGTTGTAAGGTTCAGATTACCCAAAAATTTAATTGATTTATGCAATAAAAAGGTGAACGCCTAAAAGTCATTCTCCATTTCATTTATGTAGGATATGCTATTAACTTTTGCATGATTAAACTTGAGGAGCGATTCTACAAAAGGCAAACAAACGTATTTGGACGACAAGAGGCGCTCTGGACGCGTCGACATCCATTTACTTGGCTCATGCTCGCAACACTCGGGAGCGAGCCAACGTGTGACGTACCTCCGGTGTTCGAGAGCGCTCGTCCTCAGCATGCTTCGGGTCAGTCGGTCTTCAACGCACATGACTTTTCGCCGATAGGGGTGGAGAATTAGTCCTGCAGATTTGAGATACCACGAGTGTAATTTCCATTCGGCTGTTAGTAATTATTGGCTAGCTTTGAACCCATGCCATTGTTTCTACTACTTGGAGATCCCCGGTCCCCGATACGTAGGCCACGCCGACGTTGCTCGGGAAATCTTACTGAATTCCATACTTAAGTCATTCACTCGAGTAAGAAGCGAGTTCTTCAGGAAAGAGACTTTAAATTATCCAGCCCGTATGAAAATAGGCGGAATTCATGGATTGTATTTATTATTGCGGAATAATATGCTGCATGGAAGGCATCTTTTACAGATGAATAAAAAGATCGGGAATTGATTTCTATGTAGATACGTTTTTATTTCATTTGAAATTTTGCAAAGCATTTACCGAAGACTTGTTATCCCTTACGTACTGTATGGCTACGAAGCTGAGCTCGAAATAAAAAAGAAAATATCTTTCCGAATAGTTTTCATTTCTGAACATGGTTTCTTTGAATGAGGACACTTTGCGGGAGGATTCCCTTTCATCTATTTGAAAACAAATTATTGGAAAATTCTCCTGCTGCAAAAATATAGATGTAACAGAAAAATTTCTATTGCCACTATTTCACCCAAACATTTTAATGCTCCGGCAAAATCTAGGGAAAAAAATGTGTCGCAAATACGGCAGCTCAAACAAATGACTAATCCTCGCTGCACTTGGAGTGTCATAACTACGGTTCCCTCTTGTGTCATTTTGGAAGAAGATATTCTTAAGTGTCACCACGAAAAGGAAGATAGGCGGAAAATTAAATATACTCACAAGAATATTGATTTCCAGATAATTTGAAAACATCAATGAAAATACTGTAATGTTTCAAAAGTTGTTTTAAGTAAAACGAAGCAATATCCGTAGGCTTATCAACTCGCAGAGTAAATGGTACAAAACTGGAGCAAAAGAATGTTTAAATTTCTCCTTAAGGGGAGAATCAGCAAAGATTCGATGGGTAATGGACTCTTAAGGACTCTTTAAATTTGGAGTTCCTTACAAGAGGCAGCCCAAACGCAGGAGTCCAATACGCGTTTTAACTATATTAATGTTTCTTAAATTAACTGACACTCAGTTATATAATAATCTAGTACATCCTCAGAATCTAGTCTACTCACCCGACATAAGATTTCCATCAACCTATCTAACACTTAAACCTACATTTCGCTACTGGTGATATGTTAGTTTGCTTGTGAATTCACTTCTAACAACTGGGGAGTTGCAGGATTGAGCCCAATGACGAATAGTTCTGTCGGCCCCAGTTCTCTCTTGGTTTTACGTGTAGCATGAGTGTAAGAAAGTGGGGGAGAAAACGCACCAATTCTCTTTTCTTCCTCATATCCGTAGTGCCTTGGACTTAGTTCAATATTATTCGAGGACGAGAAAGTTTTCCAGGCTTTCTTCGTTTTTTAACCTCAATTCATTAAAAGGAAGTAGTCTCACTTTACGCAAAGGTTTCTCTCAAAAATACCAATTTCTTTATTATGCACAGTTTGCAATTCTCTATATTCCGAATAATCATGTTAAACATTTTAAAGATGAAATGATTCCTGCGCATGCTATAATATTATTGTGTTGGATATCAGTAAAACTTATCCAAATAGAGTTTCGTTCATTTGAAGTGAGTTGAGCAGACGGCGATAGGATAATGTTAACAATAGTTTCCTGAATCGACTGAATTTTGGTCTTTTACCAACGGTTATTAGCATTTCAATCGGAATTATGGGTATACACGCGATTAAAATATTTTAAATATACGACGTAGGTGTAACTTTCAAGCATGAAAAACGGTAAAGTCTCATTTTAGTAGATTTAAGAGAAATCACATTGCTTTCATAGCAGATGATGAATATCTCTGACCCAGAGTAAATGACTGATCTGATGGTCTCAGATTTTTGAGCTGAGATTTTTATTGAGATTTTTAAAAACCAAAGATGAAACGGAAGATGTCCGTTTTGTGTAGTTTTAGGGGATGTCCGCTTCTGAAATACCGTCTCTAAATGTATCTCGTCAATACTCAAATCAACGCGCTTCGCCCATTTAAATCTTCAATTTTAACCCACCCGACTACCTCGAAAAATGTTTGCATAAAAACCCTCTTCCTATGGTGCAATACGCACAATAATGACACAATGTCACCTTTAGGCATCATACAAACGTTAAATTTAAGATTAGCATGAGAAGGACGCTAGAAGTAAATGCTACAGAGCTTGCAGTGCCAAGGCACCCACAGTTTCCTTTATGAATAGTGGACAGTCAATATTTCAGAATCTCTTAATTATGTACTCAGGCATAAAACTCTCCCTGGTTTCTTCTGCTTTTTCTCGTTCTCTTCTCCACCCTTCACCATAATTGCTTGAGAAAAAATATAAATAATCTTTTTTCAGTTACAGCAGTGATTTGCATCTTTCATTAATAATAGGTTACATGTTTAACTTAGTGATCGAACAATAAAAATGCATACCTCGAATTCGCCGTCGGGCTTTGAACATCTCTCTCTCTACAAAGAAGCAGAATTCAGACCGACAGGGAAAAACCTCCGGCTAAATCATTGAATATCATGCAAAATAATATTTTACGATTTTTTACGCAATTTCTTTTGAAATATTTTTTATTAGGTAATCTACCGGTTAAGGTAGGTTTTTGGATGGACACAACTATCAACTAAATATTTTGTAACTCTAAACAAAACCCAATCCAGCAACCTAATCTACATCAGGTCCCTCTTCATCTCTGTGTACTTCTTTCCTCCCTTCATCAGGTCCAACAACCCTATCCTGTTCCTGCCCTTTCCTCGTTTGCTTAACATTCTCCCCTCTATTACCTTATTTAACATCCCACTGCCGCCCAATACGCCTTTCATCCATTTTTCCTGCCTCCACAGGATTTATCCCAACAAACCCCTCTCTTCATCCACCATCCCTAGTACTTCCTCATTTGTTTTCCATTTCACCTTCTCCATACTTCTCCACACCCACATTTCAAAAGCCTCCAGTCTACGTCTATCCTCCTGCTTCAGCGACCACGTTTCCGCCCCGTACATAGCTACGCTCCATATCATAGTTTTTACGAGTCTTTTCTTAAGTCTCGCTTGTTCTCTCAATATCTCTAGTGGCTCACAGTTTAAATCCCATAAGAGACCTGTCACACTTGTGTTCTTATTATAACAATTTTTAACGAATCTGGCAGATTTTCTCTGGGCTTTATCTAATTCTTTTTGCCAGATTTTCTCCCAAGGATCCTAAATACTTGCGGCGTATTCCAAATGAGGTCTAACTAGAGTGAAATAACGCCTTTCTTTTACTTTCTCATTACATTTCTCCACCACCCGTTTAATGAAGCCTAGTTTCTTTGAAGCGGATCTGCATATTGTCCTGATATGTGTTCCCCATGAAAGGCGTGGTGTTAAAACTGCCCCCAAATACTTAACTTGATTGGCCGTAGTTAGCACTGAGCCCTTTATTTTTTAGTTTATGTTCTGTTTGCCACTTCCTTTGTTCGAAAATTTTAAAACTGCGCATTTGTCTATATTAAGCATTAATCCCTCCCTCCTGGTACCAATCCGAGATTGTGTCTAAGTCTCTATGGAGTAGCTCGCGATCTAGTGCTCATACCGCGAGTGCCTGGCAGTTGGAATTATAAATGATCTCAGATATCTCAATTGCCTTCAACTTCCATTTACTATCAATATCAAGTATCTTATTTAGTATTGGAATTGAGCTCGGAGATTCCAGTACCCAAGGATTGATATTACTTTCCGAGGAACTTAATAGACCAAACCTAACACTATTCCTTCGGAGCTTTTCGACATATATAGCCAGTTAGGATGTTGGTTAAGCACGTGGGAAATGTTTTCATCACGGTAGGGAGTACGAGCTCTTATCAGGGGGTAATGAACTCCAACTCTTAAGTCCAACAAACGTTACGTTCATTCGGTCAACATTTAAAGAAAGCCATGCCGTATTTTCATTCGAATTTATAAAAATACCTGTGCTATCTTATTTGAACAACGGAAGCCCTGCATTAATTGGACTGAACGGTTTTAAAGGCTAAATGAACAGCTTCAATAGAGATTATTTTTAGAGTCAATCGATTTTTAGATAGAGAACGTAATGATTGCTGTGATATAATTCGTCGTCTTTGAATCTAAATTCCCGGCAGATAAAATTATGGCGCATAATAAATCCGTTTCAACAAAAGCATCATGTGACAACATGAGATCAATGCCCTCGTGGGGAACGCATATCACGCGTGTAACTGCACGCCATCCTTTCTGCGTTTGGGAAGAGAACGTCAAGTCATTGAAATAAAGTCCTCGCCTTGACAATTACGGTTGGAATTTCCTTACAGAATACATGTACGTTATCAATGAAATACGGCACTGGGAGTAATGACCGATTAAAACATGTTTTGATGAGTTGACATAAAACTATGACACTCGTTGGCAAGCGAATGATCGCGAATTTGTCAACCCTCTCGTTATGTCGCTCAAGGCTAAAAAGGTTCGCCAATCAAAAGGCGAATCGACCGCGCGGCCTTCTCCGATTCTTTCGAATAGTCGAAAGGACAGACCATTCACATCATTGAAGCTCGAGTTCGCACTTGAAGGGAGGTCGGCAGCATTACGAAATGTGTGCCCGAGGCGGAATTCGTATTACCCGCTGGATTTGGATGGTATAACCTATCATTCTAACCAAGTCATTATATTGAGTTCATTATGGATCATGCTGGGAAAATATTCTCCATTCCCCTCCATCAGTATACTTTATACCATGACGTTGCCCGACAGTCAATGAAATAGGGACGTGAAAGTAAGTCAGAGCTGTTTAATATTGAGGTCCGCAATAAATAATTACCCTGCTCTTAGGTTCCTTATATTATTTCAGAAAGTGTGTGTGAAATATATTTCAGTGGAGTTAGTAATATGTTGACGTGGTCTTTTTATATTTGCTGAAAATAGAATGGCTTTACTTAAACGAAACGTCGCCGACATCGAATACGTAATAGGAGACGTGACGAAAATTTGCCCACCAATTCAAGGGGGGAAGAACATTTTCGTGGTGAAGTTTTTATGATGAAACGGTAAAATTTTAATATTCGCGTATTGCGGTGCACATTCAGAGAGGAGATAGAATTCTTGAAAAAAGAGACCTTTGCTAAAAAAACAAAAGCTCTCTTGTCCCTTATTGAATTTCGGAGAGAATTAGCTGAGTAGATTTTTGCGGAGTTTTTAACAAATTGTCATTGTTAAGTATTTTTATAAGCTTAAACAGTTAACGTAAGGTACTTTGGGAATCATTTGTCCCGTCGATCAATTTACATGAAGTGTGAACTTCGAGAACGTGGCTTGAGCTAACAGTAAGTAACTATTATGATTCTAAGTTACAGATTCAGGGGTGATGTGAGCAACTGTTCCATAATAACGGAAAAGAAGATTACTAATTTTTTCCACTTAAGATAGGAAATTATTAAGTGGACAATTGTAATAGTCTTCGTTTCTGTTATTATTATTTTTCTATTTTACGGTGAACAGATGCTCGGCGAATTTCCCCCTAGTGTGCTAGCTATAAAAAGGTTAGCCGAAGCTCTGTGGGACAACATTTTTCGGTCCTTTCTGCGTCCCAGGACACCTTAACACCAGACTCATAGAGTTTAGAGAAAGATAGAGCACTCGACCATTGTAAAGGACCGGCTGGAATGACTCTAAACAAGCTTCTAAAAAAGTTGATTTTGAAAGTATTATTATTAGGTAATCTACCGGTTAAGGTAGGCTTCCTTCCTTCCTACCTTCATACCGTCCAACATCCCTATCCTGTTCCTGCCCTTTCCTCGTTTGCCTAACATTCTCCCCTCTATTACCTTCTTTAACATCCCACTACCTCTCAATATGCCTTTCATTCATCTTTCCTGCCTCCATACGATTTCTCTCAACAAACCCCTCTCCTCACCCACCATCTCCAGTACTTCCTCATTTGTTTTCCTTTCGGTCCATTTCACCTTCTCCATTCTTCTCCACACCCACATTTCAAAAGCCTCCAATTTACGTCTATCCTCCTGCTTCAGTGACCACGTTTCCGCGCCTTACATAACTACGCTCCATATCAGAGTTTTTACGAGTCTTGTCTTAACATCCCTACTCAGCGTCCCCGTCATTAACTCCCTCCTCCTTGAGAAAGCCTCCTTACCTAGCGCAATTCTTCTCCTTACGTCCCTACTACTTTGACCGTTTTGGTCCAAAACACTTCCGAGATATGTAAACTGTTCTACCTGCTCTACGTTTCCCCCTCCTTTTTTAATATTTAGCTTAGCCTTTTCCTTTCTGGAAAATCGCATAACCTTTGTTTTATTAATATTGATTCTTATCCCATATTTATCGCACTGAACCTCCAATTCACTAAACAATGATTGCAACCCCTTGGCTGACTGACAAACCAAAGCCTGGTCATCAGCAAACCTAACCGATTTTACGAATTCCCCTCCGACTTTCATTCCTACCTCCAATTATACTCATTTGGAAATAACAAATTATGGTAATTTTAATGCAGCAATTTCAAAGTGTGAAAATTCCGTTAAGCTCTAAAATTTGGGGGCCTTACAAGATGTTGTGATGCATATTAGCGAATGACTCCGTTAAAAGTTACTGTTGTCGCATTTTCCGTAGTTTCTTGGAATTATGGTAATGGTAGTATGGGAGGATAAATTTAATAGTACGGCGGCTGCTTACGATAGCGTTCATTCATAAATTTAGTCACAAAAGACTGCAGCTTGAGAAGCTGCATTTAGCTTTAAATTTTAAACCCGGAAAAGGAGATATAAAAATTATGCATGTGTAAAAACTCATCACTTTGTAAGAATTTTTAATATTCATCGAAACCGTACAATTGTACTTTTACAATGAATATTATTGATTTTGGCACTAAAAATCACCGTTTTACAGTATCATCAGACACAAGGTAGAAACATTTGCCTAGGGTTTGCACACAAAATATGAGGGAAGAGGAGAAGAAAACAATGGCTATTCCACAATTGAATGTTTCAACATTGTAGCTGATGATGCTGTAAAATGGTGAAACGTGTCGTATCAATAAATATTCTGTCGGAGAGATTGTTCTTTTTCAATTGGTTCACAGTTTTTAAGTTTGCTCTGGTTATCTGCATGTTTTCCTCCCAGGAAAGTCCAACATATGGGCCATAAAAATGACTTCTTGCCTCCTCGCCCACCTCAGTTAAATACCTATCACGAGGAAGCAGCTGTTCGTGAGAAGAGTAGCAATACATGTTCCCACACTTATTGAAATTTGATACGAAGTATTCATGCGTACATTTTGTGTTCTTTGGCATCATTTATTCCATATTCAGTGCATTTTGGTCGATTTTAAACCAGGACTCAGACGTAACAGGAAATAACAACTAGAGATATTTTCTTGTAGAATTTTCTCCCGACTGTCATACAATAATACTACAATAATAACAGCGCGCATCTTCTATAGTTTATAGCGAGAACAATATTCGTACGAGAAAGAGATTAAATCCGTGAATACTTGTTAAAATGTTGTTTGTGTCTTCGGAGGAGAGAAGAAATTATTTTCGGCCGACAAATAATAATGATGAATCTTGTCGATCAATCTAACAGGTATATGGGATTTTTTTCTTGAGATACGAACTGAAACTTTTTTCTACTATTGAATTTAAAATATGAAGTACCTAACAGGCAATGTATGACTTAATCAAACAGGAAATATATAACTGAAGAGATTTCCTCGTTTCCAGTGCAGTGCTACAATGACTAACAGTAGGACGGATCTCGAGAAACGCGATCTCTGTCTTGAAGGACACAAGGATGTTTCGCCGCCGGACACCGTGCTCTCAGCCGTAGGAGATTTCGGTCGATGGCAAGCCCTGGTTACGGTCCTACTCTCTCTGGTAAAAATTCCAGTGGCATGGTTCCAGCTTGGCATTGTCTTCCTAGCTCCTCCGCTGCCTTCACCACCCACGTGTGCGAGACCTTTCGGATCTAACATCTCGCGGGAGCTATGGAGGAACATAAGCCACCCGTTTACTCAAGTGGTAAGTTGAAAGTGCACAAAAAGTGAATACTTGTGCCCACATGGCAAGTTGATTTTTTATTTTCAGTGTATCAACGTGTTTTCGAAAAAAACGAATTTATATGTTCTAAAGAAGGCATAAAAAGAATTGCCATTTAATGGCTACGTAGTATTTACTGATTAAAAGCTTGGCAAAGCCTTTTTCCACCACCTTATTCTGATGTCCTATTTCTCACATTTTCCTCAGAAAAAGAAGTCAATTACAGGGAAAGTTAAATTACTCTATAGCCGCAGGTAATTTTAACAAGCGTCAGCGTAACATGAAATAATTTTACACATAAGAAGTTACATTACACACAAAAGTTACATACAAAAAAATACACATACAAAGTAAAAATTACTTTTTACTATGCTAATATAACTATTCTTTGATTGTAGAAATAGAACCATTCAGATTCAAAGTATTTAAAGTGATTCGTGTTTCCAAACACTATTTCTTTTCATTATTACATTTGAGATTTGGAGTACATGAAATGACAAGAAGTTCCCTTCAAACGTTTAATAGATTCCACACAGATGAATTCAAATGGCTGAACCATCATTCATTAGGAAAGCTTCAATAATGCAGTTGATATCCAGACAGAGCATAGAGTGGATCAGAATATATAATATTGAAAATTACATGATTTTGGTCTTGTAGAGGGCAAATTGATTGGAAAATAAATAAAGACAAGGGGACAAATAACCATAAGATAAAAGTAACAATTTATTTTGGTCTACTTTAAAAATATAAGATCATTTTATGCACAAAAAATGAATAAAACATTTAAATATAATCAACACTATAAAGATTTTGAAGGTATATCACAAAAACAGAAGTTGTCACATATCTAACCCCCAATTTTAAAACCACAATTTAGTTACATTTGAGATTTGAGACCTCCTTCCTTTAACATAATAGAATACTACATTAATTATTATTTTTATTGGTAGTCGAATGGTGGAAGAAGGTTTTGAATGGACACAAGCTACCAAGTGGTACAGTGACAATTCCCTTGCACATCTTGACAAAACATAACCTGATATCCAGAATTACAATAAACCACCTCTTTAATTCCATATTCTTCCTTCATTCCATCCAACATCCCTAACCTTTGCTTACCCCTTCCTCATGTTTCTAACATTCTCCCCTTTATTCTATAGTCTTCAACATCCCATTGCCAATCAAAATGCTTTACATCCATCTTTCTCACCTCTTTTGGACTTCACCCAGCAATCCTCTCTCCTCCGCTATTGTGCCCAGCACTTCCTCGCCTGTTTTCCTTTCAGTCCACTTCACCTTTTCTATCCTTCTCCAAAATCACATTTCAAAAGCCTCCAATCTCTGCCTATCATCATGTTTCAATGTTCATATTTCCATACTGTACAACACCACGCTCCTTATTAAAGTTTTGATGAGCCATTTCTTAACATCCTTGCTCAACATCTCTGTCATTAATTTCCTCCCCCTTTGCCTGATGCAATTCTTCTAATGTCCCTACTACTTTGACCATTTTGGTAAAAAACATTTCTGAGATAATTAAACTGTTCCACTCGCTCAAGTTTATGAATCTACCTATTTTAATATTTAACTTAACTTTTATCTTTATAAAAAATCACATAACCTTTGTCTGATTATATTTATTTTCATGCCATACCTGTCACACTGGCTATCCAAAGCACTTAGAAATGCTTGCAACCCTTTGGCTGACTGGAAAACTAAAGCTTGATCATCAGCAAACGTAATGGATGTTATAAATCGTCCACTGACCATTACTCGGAAGATTCCTATCTCCAGTTCTTCCTATTCCTCTTTAACAATTTCCCCTACATATGAATTGAACAGCACAGGTGATAATAAACACTCCTACCTTAACCCCCTTTAAACCCCTTCTGTTAATACTGCCCATCTTGATTCTCCATCTGCCACTCACACCTGAGCAGTCTGAGATATGTACAGGTTGTGAATAACTCTCCTAATCCTCCAATCCATTCCTACTTTCTGCAATAATGTCATTGATTCTACTCAATTCACTCTATCAAATGATTTTTTTAAATCTACAAAACAGACAAATAGATCCTGATTGCATTCTATGTTCCTCTCTCTTAGTGTCCTCATTATTGCTATGGCATCATGCATGCGTCTCATCTTCCTGAACCCAAACTTACAATACACTGAGTAATCATTTTCTCTGTTATCTATCCTTTTATTGATGGTACAAAGAACAACATTAGATGTATTTGAGATCAGACTAATTGTTCTCTAGTCATAAACTTTCCCTTTTTTTGAAATTGGAACTAATACTGATCTGATGAAGTCTTCTGGCCTAATTCCTTCCTCATAAATGACCATAAAAATTTAATAATAAATGACCTTAATCATAAATGACCAAAAAAATAATTAGTCCATAAAAACTTTTCCTCCCATCTTTTCCTAAACCTTTAAGTAGCTCCATGGGAATGCTGTGTAGCCCCACGACTTTTTTTGATTCCAATTCCCTAAATGCCATCCTGCATCTTTAACCATGCTTCTTTTGCTCTATTTATTACGAGTGTCAGCTAATTATTTAACTTTTTGTACTTCTTTCTACCTGAATCTGTATATATAGTATTCAATTTCCTTCTCTCATCTATCTTTCTGATCATCTTTTCTTTGTCCTTTTCCTATTGATGGTTCCTGTAGTTTCATTTCTGACTTTTGATAACCCTTTTTTGATATGTTCTTTTCCTCTTTAGTACCCAGCTATGTGTCCTCTCTCATTTTTTCTACAGCATGCTGTAATTACTTTCCTGTAATTCCTGGATTTATCCAGTAATATACTCTACAATGAAGTTGAAATGTTGAAACGTGTAGAGTAAATAAATAAAATAAAAATAAACCATGAACTTTTAATCTGTGATTATTTTTGCAAAAACAGAATTCTACAATATATCAGGTTATTTAAATCTTATTTTCTCTCCATTTCACAGGGTGATGCTATTGTATACAACAGCTGTCAGATATATGACCGTAATTACTCTGCAATAGCAGAATCTGGATGGAATGAAACTTTCAAAGTTTCCAAATCATTACCATTGATCCCTTGCAAGTCTTGGGAATATGATCGCAGCTTATTTGAGGAAACAATAATTACTGAGGTATCCTTTTAAATATGACTGCTACCTTAAATATTCAGAAAGTACAGCCTTTACAAGGCTGATGTTGAGTCAGTGCCAAAACCCAAGAGTCCTCTCAGATTAGTGAAAAGAGTTAATTCAAGGGTCCTGATAATATATTTTGTGTAATAACTAATTACAGCTGCTCATTTAAAATTTTAAATTATTTTGAAATCGTATTAAAAGGCCTGATGGATCATTTTATCAATAATATTGTCTTAAACTTCTTTCGAATTCAAAAGACACTGAACAACTCAGAGCACTTCAAAAGTTGGAATCATCTTGCTCAACAATTACTCTAATAATGTACCTAAAAATTTCTGGGATTCAAAATGATTCCAAAGCACAATTTACAAATTTGGGCTCCTATTTAGATTTACATTCTTGATGTTTAACTTCACTGAAACAATATCTGACCTTTTTTGAGGCTTATCATATGATGCCAATCACATGACTCAACCGACATCATGAACAATGATGCAAAAGTGGAAGTATTAATGTGAGAGGTTTATGTTATTTCTGGCTTTTAGTACAATTAAAATGAGAAACTAAGTTTTGATATGTGTAGAATTCTAACTCAGAATATGCACTTGTGAACCATGCATGATGGCAAATATTTCACCATGATTTTTTATTTATATAACCATAAAATATTGGTGCTTGAAATAGGTTTAATGTTTACTCTTTCCATTTATTGCACTCCCTTTGGGAGAGTTAATATAATAAAAGTTAAAGAAAGATATTATAAGTGGTCATGTTAAGTATTGCCTTTACCTACATAGAGCTAGGGTTTGATCCCCTGTAGTGGCAGGGGTTTTCAAAGGTATTCTGGTGCATATTGTATTTGAGTGCTATGGAGAATGCAGTTCCAATGTAGGACACCATCAATGACATACCACATGGAAGAATGACCTTCTTGTGACACAAGAGCTAATACAAAGATTATATGACATCTAGTATAATCTCCCACAAAAACCCTTTGCACAACTTTAATTAACTATTCCCAAAAGTTCAAATGATCTCAGCAGTTATGTACTTCCATAATATGTAATACTGGTATATGCTTACATTTTCATGAGCATCTAATTGCTTCAACTCATACAGTGGGACTTAGTATGCCAAAGAACACAGCTCTCTAATGTTGTCCAGATGACCTTCATGCTTGGAATATTGATTGGAAATGTTTTATTTGGAGTATGGGCAGACAGGTAATATCATTAACTTAGCATCTAGTCAAGCTAAATAATTTGGAAGATTCCATGCAAAATTAAATGATCATTATCAATTTTATTCAATAGAATTGGTAGAAAAAGACCACTAATTGCTGCTCTTGCTCTACAAACCATCGCTGCATTGGCCTCTGCATCAGTTCCATGGTTTGAGGCCTTTATAATCCTTCGATTTCTGCTTGCTATAGCCACTGGTGGCACCATGATGACCAGCTTTGTTATATGTGAGTCTAACATCTATTTTCTTAGTTGAATTAATTTGGTAGAATGTAATGGCTTTCTCAGAATACACGTGGAAAAGGCAAAACTAGAGAATTGACTAAATTAGAAGATTGCATTCATTTATTTTATTTATTTATTGCATTATTCACCATAAGCTGTTTCAGGATGGTTTCGTCATAACACAAAAAAATGTATATCAATTTTATTAGTATACATCACATGGGAAAGAGGTTATTTTCATTGCATAGGGATATTTTACAAACAAAATTTTAGACTTTTCTTTACATAATGCACAAAATTCATCTAGAGTACAAAGATTTAATAACCAAGTATACTTTAAGATTACACTTGAAAATATTTAAAGGAAAGGTTTTCAAATCTGGAGGAAGCATTTAAATATTAAAGTAGAGATTCATCAGTAAGTTTACATGGAATACTTTAAATTGTTGTTTCTGGCATGACTTTGCTGAACCTATCGTGAAAACTGATCAATTTATATATTACAACCTTGAAATAATGGGTTACAATTGCTGGGATAGGGGTGTGCCTAACCATTACTATCAGACAGTCAAATTATAAAAATACAAGTTAGCAAGTCTCTCCTCAAACTCAAAACATTGAAACCAGATGCTTTGGAGCCTGAATATTTACAATTGATAGATATAATATAATTGTGTTTCAGCTCTATTTTGAATTAACTACTCTAATCTTGCAGGTATGGAGATTGTTGGAGGATGGTGGCGCACCGCTATTCCAATTCTTTATCAAATTCCATTTGGTTTTGGGAACTGCTCGAT
The DNA here is from genome assembly GCA_037158775.1 of Hetaerina titia. Lineage (NCBI taxonomy): Eukaryota > Metazoa > Arthropoda > Insecta > Odonata > Calopterygidae > Hetaerina > Hetaerina titia. The sequence goes on along the minus strand of CM073768.1, from coordinate 38,312,509 downwards.
GGCAGGCCTAGCCTATTACCTCCGGCACTGGAGACATCTTCAGATTACCCTCGGAATGCTGTCAGCTCTTTTTATTTCATTTTGGTGGTAAGTTCATCACAAATACAAAATATTATTTTTTCTTTGTCAATGAGAGGCATAATATGTCTGTGGCAGTAAAATTTAGAAGAAGGAAACAGATTATCAAGTGGAAATAAACCATATGAAAAACAAGCATAAAATATAAATAGAAATGTCAGTACAGTGGTAACCTTATTGAATATATGAAACCTGGCTGTGGATTAATCTTAGAGGTAAAGGGGATACAAAGCAAACCATGGTAGAAGACTACAGGAAATAGGAACATTATTTGAAGAGCAATGTGATGCAGTGATTGGGAGTGAATTGCACACCAAATTTCAGAATTTTTCCTTGTGGTGACACTTCTGCTCAAGGCTACTGCGTTCCATTAATAGGGGTTATAAGGCTGCAAATTTAGCAAACACATACTATACATTAACCTCATCATCTACTTTTATTACCCACTCAAGCCCTTCCCATGCCAGCCATAAAATTTCCTCAGCATGTAAGTCAATAGCATTAGTGATAGGAGTTAACCCTCTCTTCTCTCCTTCATATCACTGTTTATCCAGAGTCTCCATCTGCTACCCTTTCCTGTAGAGTCTGGTTTATAATAAAGGTTTCCTATTAGCAGCCGATTCCTCTAGTCTACTACTATAGCACACAATATGTACCTCCATTAGCTTTGTCCACTCTACTCTGTAAAACTTCTTTTCAAAATTCACTAAACTCACAAATACATTATGGTTTTACTCTAATTACTAGTATATCATACTATTACAGTAATACTATCTTTATTTTACTATTCATATCCTCATTACTTTCCTTATCAAACCCAGAATGATAATTTCCTTGAAAATTGTTGGCTTTATTATTCAAATATCAATTATGGTTCCCAGTTACCCTTGCTGTATTTTAAATTAATTATATGTTTCTATAGCCCTTACATACTGATACTTTAGTCTTTTTTGGGGTGGGATCCAAATTGACCTGAATGACTCTTCTGGCCACATTCCTCCTTAATAAATTATACTTCTCCAACAAATCTCTCCCTTACATTTTTCCCTAAAGTATTTATGTAGTGATATGATTTATTCCTACTACCTTGTTCAACTTCATCACCCTTAGCACTTTTTCTATCACTATCTATTATGTATTCTTGGACTCCAGCTTTTCTAATTCACATGGTGTTCTTGTTTTATGCCTAAATTAACCTTATGTTTTACCATTAAATTCCTATGCCTGCTCTTGCCATCTTTATTGAATGTATTTTGATTCCATTAATAACTGCCCTATTTTTTCTTAGGGTTGGTATAGCTTTTCCTTTGCAACATTCTCAAAATTCTCTCATCTCCTTATAAGGTGCTTTTAATTTTATTTTGCCTTGATTTTCCCTGTGTCCTTCCACTGCCCTTTCTACCACTTTTCCTTTGGCCTGTTGGTTTCTCAAAAAAGTTTACTATTTAGTTGTCGGTCCACTTTCCTGCCCAGTTTTCTGCTAACATTCTCCCTCTTCTTTCTCTCATCCCTCCTGTAAATCATCTCTCCTATGATGGATGACTTATTCATTTGTTTCACATTTACAGTTCATATTATTTCTTCTTCAGTTCTTACAATCCTATTTATTAGGCATACCCACCCTACCTCAATGGTTACTATCAATGCTTCATCCTTTAGATTTTAAATACCCTATCACTTTTCAATTTTAAAATGCATTTCAGAACTACTAAATTATATTCTGAATCTCCATTTGCTCCTGAGAGCTGTGTGAGTTGACCAAGCTGTTCCTAAATCAAGGTCTAACCATGATGCAATCATACTGTTTCCTTTTAGTTACTTCTGGCTTTTACCAAGAGTGCCTATTAGAAGTGGATATTTCATGAATGTACAATTCAATATGGACCAGTCATTCTGGACAGTAAATAGCTCACTGTGAACTAAATTCATACATTCACAGTGAACACATCAGCAAATGTTCCTTCATTTTAGTACACTATTATGTAGCATCACTTTTAGTTCACCGGGAATAGGTAGCTCATTGTAAATAGTTCTCTGGGAATAAATCATTGGTAATAATTAGTGTGGAATAGTTCCCTATGAATAGAGCAATAGGAATAGTTCCTTGGAATTGATTTAATCAAAATAGCCCTTTGGGAATAGTTCTCCGGAAAAACTATTTTTATTTAATGTAGATATAAATTCTACTGATAACTAATAATTCAAGGAATAATGTCAACTGATATAGTCAGGTGGTAATAACATAGGAACCTTCTTGGTGCTCACAAATTTGATAAATGGAAGAGGGTAAATGTAACATGCTGCAAAAAAAGGTCTCCTTAACTATGCACAAGTATTGTGCAATTACTTACTTTCAAATAAATTGATGGCTATTATGATATAGTGCAATTCCAAGTTTGTCTCCTTTCAGTCCATTACATATCACATTTTTTAGTTGCAGTATTCTGATGCTGTCATGATAACAGTAATCAATTTGAAATGGAGTACTATTTAAAATAAAATATGAATTGCTTAATGCCCTTTAAGGTCTGTCTTAATTTCTTCCTCAGGGTAACAAAAGGAAATTAGTAATTTACAGGGATGTAGATTTTACAATCTGGCGCAGTCATTGCATTATCTCTCTACAGGGTGTGTTGTGAAAGTAATGCAATTAAATATTCCATGTCCCTCCTATTGATTGGAGTGGGATCGAACCTTGGAGTAGGTGCGGGGGGCGCTAAGCTTTACCGCGAAACCGGTCTCAGATCTCTCCTAGCTGTGAAAGAGGCAGGACGTCAGTTATTATAAACCTTTGTGCGCCGACTGTGTCACGAAAAAAATGGAATCGACATTCAAGCAACGTTACGCGATTACTAAGTTTTCTGCTAAACTGAAAAAATCTCTTGAGGAGACAAAAAAAAATGACTCTTAACGTTTACGAGGAATCTCCTCTGTCCTACTCACTAGTTTTGAGGTGGTTAAAGGCCTTTAAGGAGGGCCGGGAAGAGGTTCACGATGAACAACGCTCTGGGCGGCCGTCAACCAGCAAAACCGACAACAACGTGGCTCGTTTCGACAATTGTTGGACCCTGACCGTCGATTGAGTATCAAAATTATTGCCAATGAACTGAATTTGTCGTCTACTGCTGTGTTTCGCATTGTTACTGAAGAATTATCAATGAGGAAAGGGTGCGCCAAGCTCATACCCAAGGTGTTTTCAAACGACTAAAAGACCAACCGAGCGGAAATTTCAAGTGAACGTTTGCAACGTATTGCAAATGAATCTGATTATTTGGACAATATTATTACAGGTGGTGATGCCTGGGTTTTAATATACGTCCCAGAAACAAAACGCTAAAGCTCTGAGTGGCACACCGACCAGTCTTTCAAGCTCAATAAGGCAAGAATGGGCAAATCAAAAGTGAAAATAATGCTCATTGTCTTTTTCGACAGTAAAGGAGTGGTCCAAAAGAAGTTTGTTCCTCAAGAACAGACACTTAATGCTGCCTACTACGTGGATGTGCTGGAAAGACTCCGAAAAAGGGTCATCAGGACGAGAAAAGGCATCTCCGCTGCCTGGCAACTCCGTCACGATAAACGCGCCTTGCCACAACGCGCTACGAGTCCGCGAGTTCCTGACCAAGCAATAGGTGCCATCGGTGCACCACCCCTCCATTATCAGACTTCTTTTTGTTCCCTCAGATTAAGGCAGCCCTGAAAAGAGATGTGTTGAGGCCCGTAGTTACAGTGTTTCGAAGAATTTTAAGTGTTTGTGCAAATCTATTCAATAAATTACTAAAAAAAAAATGATTGCATTACTTTCGGAACGCACCCTGTATGTATGCAACTTGTACAACAGGTGTAAAATTCAAGCCAGTGAACTAGCCCCTAAAATGAGCATTTATTTCCCAAGTTACTACCTACGCCAGTGATTTTGATCGACCCTAGTTTTAGTTATTATAACACTATTCCTTCTGCAAAACTCACTTGCTTTCTATCTATTATCCTTCCTAATTCTTAAACCATACTTTTCTGCCACCCTTATACCTATTCCTTCACCTATCCCACTTTCATATCCCACATTTCTCTTAGGTCATTCCTACCAGGCACAACCTCCATTGGTTCTAAATATATTTAATTATGCAAAATGTCTACTTTTTTTCTCTAAGACAATCTGTTGGTATGCCACTCGATTATTTGGATCTGATTTTTAACCCTTCCAGTAAAATTCTATCACTTACCAGCTCTGTATTGATTGTACTTCTCCTCAGTTTCCTATTTAATACTATGGCCACTCCATTATGAGTAGCCATAGTAATTATTTTATAGCCATAGTAATTATTTTATAGCCATAGTATTGTTCTAGTAATACCCACTCTCTCTCAGTTTCATCTTGGAGTGCTGTAACATATCTCAACTTCCTTCCTGCATTTCTCTCCTGATGTATTTTCAAATTTTCATGGTCTGAACATTGCCCTATCATTCAAAGTCCCTATTCTCACAGTGTCAGTCTTGCCCATAGTATTATTTTCACTTTTATCAACTCAGTTTTGCAATGATTTTCTGCCATGATGATTGCAGATGCCTTGCCTCTCCCGCTTCTGGGTTCAGTGGACAGAGTTATATAGCCATCAGGATTAATTTTTGCATTTATCATCATCCATATTTGACTCATAGGTAAATAATTACAGTTGCTTGTTGCTCAAAAGTGTTTTATCTGACCATTGCTTAAATGGCAGCTCCACTGGGATCAGAAAGCCTTTCGAGTCATCTAAGGAACATGAACTTTGTGAGCTACAATTGGTTTGTCTCCTACTCTTCAATCTTACTGGTATGGGTGACCTTACCTGTTGCAGTCATTATTTCCGCTGCTAGCACGACTCTAGGGTTAATTGGAATATGCATTCTCTTCCAATATATGAACGTTGCAGTAGTCTATGGGAGGCACAAAAAGGGTTCAATTTAGAGACTAATGGATGAAAATTTAATTACACACATTATTATACAGCATTCATTTCTTTTAGGGTGATCCCAGAATCCCCAAGATGGCTCCTTTCAGTTGGGCGCAGGAAGCAGGCTTTGGAAATTATAGAAAATGCTGCCAAAAGAAATGGAAGATCAATTGAGCCTCTAAATGAACTAAGACTTGAAGAGCAAATCAAGAAAGGTATTGAGGTAAGGATTTATTTGTAAATAAATATGTAGGACATCCTAAATTCAAAGTTTAAAATCTCTCTGTTAGTTTTTTAATTTAACATAAGGTATAAGACCTCATTACTCATAATTTCTTGATTGTCTAAATCCTTTTAGCACTCAATTTTTACAAGCAATTAAATTTCACTCATTGCTTACTATATATGCTAGGATAATTACATATGAGTGTGTGGATATCTGTCTGCATAAATGCACATGAAATTACATAGTCATAGGTGTATGGTTATCATCCTAACACAAAGGCCCAAGGATCTTCCCTACAGTTGGTTGATAAGATTAAAGAGAATGCAATGAGGCAGCTGATGATCAGTATTTATCACATTTATAGCAGTCAGTAAATACTTTCTCTGACTATTTTCTCTCAAAACCTTCCACATTTTCCTGTATTTACTATATCATTTACCTTATCCATTCAACAAGTGAAAAGAAAAGAAAAATTTCCATTTAGAAATTCTATCAAAATACAGCCTTTATAAAATTTGAAGCCATGTAGACTGATGACAGAAATGAAAATTAGAGCAAGATTCATATACAGATATGATAAAAAAAGTATGAACACAATAATCAACCCGAAGTTTGGTTTGGAAGGTGATGGTAGGGCTCACTCAGTACTAAGCCTGATGGGGTATGACATTCGCACATCAAGGTAGGGGGGCCAGTTATGGTTTCTCAGGAAGATCTGGTACCTGAAAAATCACATTGCTTGGGTGGAGCTACAGGTGCCCAGATAGGCTTACCCGGGCCCTCTTGGTCAGTAGTCCAATGCTCTACCCCTGGACTACTGCAACCCACATGATAAAATCTGAGGAAAATTTTCTCAAAATGATCATTGAAAATCTCATCGGTATAATGCTAATATACCTAATAATAATAGGAGGCATGCTGCCAGATAAAGGTGACATTGGGGATAACAAACTGAGCTCAAAAATATTTTTGTCAGACAGTAATAATGCATTATACCGATGAGATTTTCAATAAAGTATCATAATTTGATTAATTTGCATTTGTTCGAAAAATCTCATCATTTGTTTTTGGTTTTTGATATAAAGCTAATGTTTATTTCATTTTCCTATTTTCTAATTCTCATCATTTGAAAATTGAGGATTTTTGCATATTTTTAAGAATAGATTTCATATCAAATAATAAATCATTTCCAGAAGCTAAAAATTCATAAATTAAAGGACAGAAGTTAAATAGTTAGAAATTAGAAATTAATAAAATGAAATCTAATGCACAGTGAATAAATTAAGGTAATGTCTGACAAAACAATCCTGTCATGGGAGTACCCATAAATGCTTGTAGAAACATGAAAGTTTTTCCTGTGGTTATATTGAAAACTAACATGTTCTTCTGACTTTTACCTCTGAAGACAGTGTTTTAATGACTAATTCATGTGATAATTGAAATATGGATGAACTTTTGTCTACTCTCACTTTAGCAGCAAAAGTTGTTTTCTATTTCACTTTAAGCCTCCTGCCTTTCATCATTGTATTCCATGAAACCTGGCAGATTTTCCAGATTCAGTGTATTTTTGAATCTGGAGACAATATCTATTAAATGATGTACAATCCATGATAGTCACCATAAATTTGTAATTATGAATGAAGAAACGGAGGCAGATGTAACTTCTAATCATATTATTCAAGGCTTCAGTTGCATATTGAGAGAGTCAGTCATCTTCAGTGGGGTCAATCCTGACAACACTGGCTGAGAATGAATGTGCAAAAACAAAAAGTAGACCATAGGCAATAGTTTCTTTTTGTCTAAAGTCAAACAATTTTTTCATTGCAATATTTCAGATCAATAGAATAGCAGAAAGAAAAACAGAAGGAGTTCTTGGCCTCATCAAACGACCTCATATGAGAACCGTCACAATTTGCATATTTTTTAACTGGTTCTTTGGGGGACTGGCATTCTTTGGATTGTCCCAATACTTAGCATACATAGGAGGGAATCTCTTTATAACCGTAGTAATATCTTGTAAGTACCTAATTTTGAAACATAAAAAGGTATTTTATATGTTGGTACAAAGGATACAAAGAGTACCTATATACTTTGACTCTATGTATGAATGTTTGATTTTTCTGAGGAGAATATTCATCCTATTAGCAAAAATCATATCAATATATAATAATCATAACTAAATGGTTGAAAACTGGTAACAAATTGTATGAATGCCTCAATACTTCAGTCATATAAGCCAAAAGGGGCAGATATATGAATAATGTCACTTTTAGCTCACTGGAGAGAACTACTTCACATGCAGAGTGATTACATCAATGATTGATTATTGCTCATGCATATGTGAAAATTAACTTTTCGTAAGCTTTCAGTTCAAAGTTCAACTCTCCTTCACATGGGTCATTATTTCATTAATGCCAATCATTAGTATTGTTTCTTTACCATTATTATTGTTGTAAATTATTATCATTGACTGCTCTTTTGGTGATCAAATTTTAAGAATTTTAATGAGTAATTCTGGGTGTACAATGTGCATTCTTTATTGACAGCACTTTCCTCAGTTCCTGGAACATTGGCTTGTGTGTATATTGTGGAACGCTTTGGCAGGAGAACATCAATTATTGCTGCACAAATGGTAACTGGAGCAGCAACCCTTCTAATTTTGGCATTTCCAATTGGTAAGCAGTTTCTGTTTCTTGAAAAATGCAACATGGTAAAAAATTATCCTTTGCTTTAATTGCTCCCTACTCTACCCATTGCATTCTTCCCTCCATATTGTAGAATACTTGACAACAACAGTTTATTTATCACTGTCATTAGTGATGGTTAGAGAATTATATCCTATAGGGAAACATCCCCCCACCTATCATAAAGCAAAATTTTTATCATAAAACCCATTTCAAATTTGTTTTTTCATTTGCATTGCACTAAAATTCAGTTTTATTGCCTAGGAACCACAACACATAGTATCGACAGCAGGAGAAATATGTATGGTACAAGGCATGTAAAAATATCATAGTAAAACCATTCCACATAATAAATCTACTTGCTAAGCAAAAAAACTTAAGAAGCTATATTAGTAAACGTTTTTGTATTCCTGCATTGTTGGATGAATATTTCATTCTCATTTTGGAGGTTGTTTGGGCTAATCAGGTGGGTAGCTAACCCAAAGGCAATGGGTATGAGTCCCACCTTGGGCATGGACATTGTGTCCATTCTGGTGTTTCAGCTTCTTGGAAACTTGATAAAAACCAAAGGCTAATCAGGATCCCATAGAGCATACACACAATCGGAGACATTAGAAGATTATTTGTTTTTAGAAAATTTTTACATTACCATTGCTAAGATTGCTTGTAAACAATGTGCATTAGGCAAAACTTTTTGTGCATTAGACAAAGCTCATTTATCCTAAATGCATTTGAGAGGTCTTATTGCTGGGTTTTTAAAGATATTTGGAGAAGTTTTATTGAATAAATATTTATAAGCATTAAAAATATCATTATACCTTTGAATATGTGAAGGACTAGATAAAGGTTTACACCCCATACATAATTTCCCTTTGGGGTAAGCACTATCAATAAAATCCTAGTTACTAAAGGTAATACTGTCTCTATAAACTTTCTTCCATATCAACCCAACTTATCATGCTTAGGAAAATGGGGTCCTTGACCCTTCTTTGATATTTTAGTACCCTACAAGTTAGGGTACTAAACCAGACTAATTTTGACCCTATTCCTTGCCATGAAAGTCTATGTCCACTACATTCGCCCATTAAATTCACATTCTACCTCTTCTTCTTCTGAAACTATGTATTCTTCTCTAATAAATATATCTGTTTGGTGATTTGACTCTTATCCATTCTATTAGCATAATCAAACCAGTATTGCACACATTTGTTGCACTTGTCTATGCCTAATACCTCCCATCCATATGCTTTTTTATGGTACTCATTTTTCACCATATCTCTCTTATTTTTACCACAGGCACTGCTCAAGTATCCCATTCCCTCTGATTTAGTGACAATCCTTCAGTTCAATAATGTAAGAGGGACTATAGTTGGGAATGGTGATGTTTTTGCTGCATTAGGGACAGTGTCATTTTATAATATTGATACTCCACTAACTACCAACAAGCATTCACATTCCCTTTGATCTCTTTAGCCTAACATCTTTTGATAATACTCTATTATAATATAATAAAGCATCTGCTTATGTAATTATTTTGCTATACACAAGGTTTACGTGGAAAGTAATGTGACTCATCCTGGAAAAAATCATTTATTGAAGATATGTTCACATACACTTAAAATTCTTCAAAATATCATCCTTGAGCATCAAATCCCTGATTTCAGTGCTTCTGCAAGTTTTTTGTTCCATGCCAGGAGGTCTAATTTGAAATCCCTTTCAAAGTACTTGTCATGGCTACTTAGATATTACCAACGTCAAAAAATGTTATCCTTTCAAAATGGATTTGAATTGAGGAAACAAAAAAAAGGCAAGTAGGATTAGGTGAAGACTCAGCAGGGTATGAGGTTGTATTACCACATTGCTATCTGTGAGAAACACCCCCACCAGCAGACGTTGACTTTGCCTATTGTCATCATGCAGGATCCAAGTGCTGTGGTAAACATTCTCTGGGCAGATACTCTCAAGTATCTTCCTCAAGAATTGAAGCACCTTCATGTAAAATGCTTCATTGATTGCTTGGGTGATGCTAACTCCTCATGGACAGGTCATTTGAGCCAGTGAAGAAAGGCAAGACCTGTAGTAGAAAGTTGAAAGAGCATGTGTTTCACCCTTCAAAAGTAGCTTCAATACTTTTTTGACAAACCATGTATTCATAATATGTAATTGTCAATCCCATTCTCCTTATTAAACATAACTGCATATGTACTTCTAGATACATTTATTATATTTACCTTCAATTTCATTGTCTCTGTTACCTCAGCTATCCTTGGCTTGTCTTAGATTCATAGGGCTATAAACTGACATTAATACATCATCAACCTATAGTACAAAGGAACAGTAAGAGTATCCCTCCATTACTTAACTTTCATATTTCATTAATACCTTTCTCACAAATACAATTAAAATATTGAACAGCTACATTACGCACCTAGAAGCAGTGACATTACACACCCTTTTTACACACCATGTTTATTTCAAACCATTCACTCAAGGCCCCATCCATCCACGCACTTGATATACTATTTTCATGCATACATACTTGAAATAAATTTCTTTCATAGCATTCAATGACTGCTCTTTCTTTCCGTATTCCCTCATATAATCTTTTACAACTTTCCTTTATTTACTCCAAATCAACAAATATGCAAAAAAATTTTATTTAAATGCCCATAAATTTCTCTTGGCATTTTTTCCATTGATTCTAGGAACAGCTAAAGTTTGTAAGCATGGATTGAAAAATTCACACATACTAGTCATCAGTATTTTTTAACCACACTTGGCAATTTCTCTTGACATAGATGCTTCTCTTGATATGTATGCAATTCATCTTTCATTGTAAATAATATTCTTTACTCTTATTCTGTATCATATTTCTTCCTTTTCACTTTTTAACCATTTACAAAACAATTTATTCCCTACAAAGTCAACCTGCTTTTTTCCCTGCTTCTGCCTGACATATTCTTTTATTACTTCATCTACAACTGTTTTTGCATTAATTATTTTTTCATATTACCAAAATATAATGAATGCTTCATCAACTTTTCTTTAGGAGAATATTATGGTGATTGGCCCAGGATATCATTGGTTGTAATTGGAACAATGGGAATCTCTGTCTCATTTCCAGCATTATACCTATATTCAGGAGAATTATTTCCAACAGTTATTCGCAACTCTACAATGGGTATTGCATCAATGTTTGGTCGATTGGGATCCATGGCTGCTCCATTTATGGCAACACTAGTAAGTAATAAATGCACAGTTCTCCCTTTAGAATATTTATTGCTACTTTTATGGAAAAATGTACATTAGGAAATTCAATATACATAATAATTGTTTGCAGGGGTATTATGGAGAGTATCTACCACCAGTGACGATTGGAGGGGTGTATATTGCTGGAACATTTCTTCTTTTCTTGCTGCCTGAAACTAAGGGCAAACAGCTTCCTGATAGTCTTCAAGATACAGATGAACTTTTTAAGAACAAAACACAAATTAAAGAAAATGCGTCACATCAGTTATGAGTAAGCCCTTTAATTTATATTTTTCAAATATGAAACACAGATAAGGATTAAGGGAGTTACACTTGTTGGAACTGTTTCAAAATTCCAATTTCTACAGTATCAATTTCAGTTAAGTTGCTAATACAAACAAATAAAAAAAGATTCCAAACCTCATCTCAGCAGGTGTGTGGTAAGAGGTCAGCTAGGGAAAGGGTGAGGAGGATACCAATTACCAATACAAGGACATATTTCATTTTCTTTTAATATTCAACTTATGTTTCAAAGAATGATTAATATGCATTATTTTAAACTTTTTTCTCTGATTATAACAATATTTAGCCACCACCTCATTTCTATCCTAATTTAAATGCTGTTCTTAAAAAGGTCTCCATTATTGAGTCACAATGCTGGCATTATTTTGTGACCATGGGAATCATGCATCAAGTCTTGGTAGAAGTAGGTTACATATCTTTTGTGACTGATGACTTGACGAGAACTATTCAGTATTTTATAGCCCTTATTATACAGTCATATGCTATAGAATAGAATATGATCATTAGCATAAAATTATTTTTTCATGCCCATACCTCAGTATAAAAATTTCATATTTTTTTTAGTCTGTACAAACAATGTGGTAAACATATTCAATATCGTAATGTAAAAATGCAATAATATTATATTGTGCACCCAAACACAAAATATTATTGTTATTAACATGTAAAGGCAAAAACTATACTTTATTTTGTTACATGAGAAGAATTACTTTGCTCAACTTAAAAATTTGAACTAGGCAACCATTACAGTACAATTCTCAATCATAATTAATATTTCAATCATTGCATTATTTTGCCTCCTACTTCTTTGTTGCACAAAATTCTTATCGAACACATCCCTGCATATGTTGTATAGGTATTCTTTTATTAATAGATGCCAATATTCTAACCTGTTAAATTTCTTATTGCTCCCTCTGTTTCCCAATGATGATTGTAATTCCATCCTTTCCTAGTTTGTTTGAAATGATAAATACAAGTAATGGACAATTTTGGAACAAAAACTAAAAACATCTGGAGACCAAAATCTCTTTACACCCTTAACCCAATTGTTCCCCTTGTATTTAACCATTAAATAATCTTCAGAGAACTCTCATTTTGCTTGCTATATGAACAGTAAGCGGAGGGTAAATTACTATTTGACTGAAATATTAACCACCTTTAACTAATATTTTTGCCTAAATTTTCAAAATTGTACAACTTTATTTTTGGAGCTACTCATCACAAAAATTAGACCTTACCCTGAAGACCCAATTACAAGACTAAGCAAAATATCTTAATTCTATAGAATATGTGCATACAGGCAAAACAATCCAACAAAAGTAGGTATATATGAAGAAGAGGTGCAGGTATGCATGAATAATTCAACTGCTGCTAATAACCCATAATCCAGAAGTGCCATATTAAGTGTCTGGGCAGCACATGACTTTCAGCCTCTCACCCTTGATAATACACATTTTATACCTTGATGTCAGTGTTATGAGTATTACCTGTGTCATATTATTCAATAATGATTTTTAATACATGCATATATGGTTCATGAAGCAATGAATACCTCTTAATATTGAGTTTCATTTTGATTTGGGAGTTAAAAAATTAAATTTTCCTGATTTAAATAATTTTTATTAACTATACCTTTCCATTAAATTTCATGTGTTCTTATTTTGTGAATTTATATTAAAAATTAATTATTTACAATATTCATTTGAAATAGGAGCCCTAAATTTGCAGAAAATGAAAATGCTGGAGTCATAAACAACTGCCAAATCCTAATGAAAAAAATTACTATGAAGAAATTAATAAATGAGATATGTATGCTGATAATTTTTCTAGTTCTTTATGTAACATATTTTACATGTTATTTTAGAAAATTCAAGTGAAATTTAATTTGTATAAAATTGCAATATATCATTATAATGATACTTCTGAAAACTTTAAATCCAACAAATATTTTCATTCATGTAAGTCCTTTGAAATGTTCACTCCTACAAGATTATTAACTCATCAAACAACTAACTGAAGAAAATGCAGTACTATAATGGCTTTTATCATGGCTTGTGACATGTATATATTAGGTAAAATGGATATTTCCTAAGTAACTAAAAAAAACTGAGAAAATATTAGTTCACATGTATTCCATGGAAGTTCTTTCCATCCCATCCCTAATAGTACCCATTAAAAGGGATTGAAATATAAAAATATTGTGAATAATTAATGGGCCAAAAGGGTATGCAAATAAAGGAGGTATTATAATGAAATTTCATTAGGCAAATATCAATTGGAGCATCACTTCCCATTACTGCATTGTAGTAGTTTTAGGGGAGGTGACTGACAGTTAAGGTCATTTGTGCCATTAGGGATGGATGGGAAATGAAAGATGGAGAGAAACCTGGCATTAGCATTAACCTACTCTTGTCGAAAGGCATCAAGGGGTTTGCAGTTTAATGTCCCATCTGACGGACATTGTACTCACTCAAAGTGCTCTATAGAAAGCACCTCAAGTAGGGATTGGGAAACCACTGAAAAAAATCTGTCACCTTCAGGATTCGAACCTAAGACCTTGTGATAGGAGGTCTGTACATTAGCCACCGCACCATCCCGATCCTCCTATTTCATGCTATTTTTCATTACCTTGGTTTTACCATGGAGTGGCATGACATTGTTACTAAATATGCAGTAGTGGGTGTACATTTAGGTTTCATACATGAATAGCCACTAAAAACAAAAGAGATTGGGTTTGGGAGACAAATAAAACTGTTATAACGCAACCCAAAAGCATACATGTCCTGTCATCAGTAGTATGCAATTCTTTACTGACACCTTAGAGTAAATTATCAAACTAATTTTTTAGGAGTGGTTCCATAAAATTGAATAGGTAGCTTAAGAAAGAAAACCATAGTTCAAATGAAAAATCATTAAATTAAAAAACTCAGTTTCGTCATAATTATTTACAGAATGAAATTGTCAACTGAAATACACTGGAATAATAATTAACAAACAATAAAATATAACCAGAGTGAGAATCTGAGAAATTTAAAATAATAAGAATCTTTGTATATAATATATAGAATATGTGTACAAGCCATAAACACAGTAACCAACCCGAAGGTCAGTTTGATAGGTGATGGTAGAGTTCACCCAGTACTAAGCCTGACTGAATGTGAAATTCACACATCAGAGTAAGGGGGGCAGTTCCTTGCCCCGTGCCAGCTATGCTATTCCAGGAAGATCTGGTACCCAAAAAATCATACAGCTTGGGTGGAGCTGCAGGTGCTCAGAATGGCTTGCCTGGGAATCGAACCCAGGGCCTCCGGTCAGTAGTCCAATGCCCCCTGGACTACTGTGACTCACACACACATATATAATAGGCACTAAATAATGACTAATCTACTAGTACATCGAAATGATATTCTAATTTCCTTGAAATAAAAAATCAAGTTAATTTTAACAAATGTATTACAGAAAACTAAGATTTCTGCACCAACTTGAGTCAGTTAACTTGAGAAACAAAGAGACCCAGAGACTCAGTTTCATATTGGAAAATACATTGTCTAAGTCTGCAAAAGCAGAGGTAGATGAGGGGTAAGTGAACTCATGGTGAGATGAAGAATCAATAAAACTCTAAGAAGAAAGATGGCCATGATACCTATGATGCTTCACTCTTAGCATGAGTACTAGCATCACAAAGACACCGTCCTCTAAGGGCACAATATGTATATTTCGGAGAAATCCACCTTCATGGGGTATTGGAAAGCAACTCCAGCAATACTAAGTAAATGTTTTGGCTCAAAGAATCAATTGCCGTTATTGAGTTGATTTCAAAAAGACCTATTGGCGGGAGCTAAAGAACCCATTGAAAGACGCGGGTGATGTTCTGACTTATATACACATGTGGTGTGGTATTATTATCGTTCATCACCCAGAAGGTTTAAACAAAAGACATGTTCACCACAAATATAACAGAACAAAGAAATACGTTTTCTGATATATTTTTTGTGACTTATTTGACAAACTTCAAAGTGTCTATTAGACCTACTGAGCAAAATAAAATATGATTATGTAACAATGGTAACAACTAAGTATTCCTTTACAATTTCGACCGCATTTCCAAAAGATAAAGAATTGTCCTTTTCAGCATACTGATAATGAATATTTTACAATAAGCAATGAAAAAATATGGCTTACCTCTTTTCATAAAGGTGCATTTGTCGACTTAATAAGGGAAATAAATAGATTAGTAGAAAACTATATTCAAATTACCACGTTGTTCACGTGACATTAGCGCACTTCGGCTTTTCATTTTCGTTGCGCACGAGTTAAATACATACGATCGATACGAGCTGCGCAACCTGCTAAAATGGACTTCAACATGAAAAAGCTTGTCAAAGATGCTGGGACTGTTTTTAATCGAGTTGTTCAGGTAATTTTTGGGATATTTTATGATATATTTTCACTTTTTTGAAAAACTCTTTCTATTACGCCAACTAATCGTTTCAAATTACTTGCCACGGGTAAGTTCTGGATAATTTTTACATTATCTGGATGGAACTTACAAAATATTAATCTATTATGCGAATTTTCATTATTGTTTACTGTAGCTTACAGAGGAGAAGTTGGGGACTTCCATCAAGACTGAGTTGGACGCTCAGTTTGAGCACTTAGCGGAACGGTCTGATGCAACGAAATTATGGACGGAAAAGTTAGTTTGGGATACCGAAGCTGTCTTGACCCCAAATCCTGGTAATGATATATCCCGAATAATTTTTATAGTTATTGCTCTGTGACAGTACTTTTAGCGTAATTGTCACGTGTCATTTCGTTAAAGGCAATCGAGTGGAAGACTTCCTAATGGAGAAGATCGACAAGAAAAAACCGAACCGTTTGACAAACTTGGAATATCTTGGACTTGATATGATTCAGGCTGGTAGTGAGTTTGGGCCAGGTACCGCTTATGGTATGTATTCTGCGGCGTTCATTTAGAAAATTGAAAACTGGTTTCCATTCTTGCACTCACTGAAGTTGCCAAGTGCCCCGCATAGCCTACTGTGAGCATCTAGAGTATAGCTAGAGTGGTTACTCTTATTTCTGTATTGGAATTTTATTGATGGAAAAAATAGCCCAACCTTCTCATTGTGTGCTGATGTGAATGTAATGATTTTGGTTCCATAGATACATTTGTTTGAAAGTTTATCCTCATTTTTAGGTGAAACTAAGAAGACGGGTGTCATTTAGCAATTAAGTTCTTTTAAATAACAGTTCTGCTTTGTCTAATGGTGAAAAAAGTCTGCCTGTAGTCATGCATAAACTAATTCTTCAAGCTGTATAAATTTTGGTATTTTTGGTTAATCTCTTGATTTTACGATAACATTTTAATGTCTCCCATCAGTGAAAGTAGTCTGTGCTGTAGTGCATTTTAAGTAATTAATTTAGAAGTACGAAGGTCGCAGTTATGTAACGGTAAATTTTACGTAAGAATTGGCAAGTAAGAGAGAGATGGAAAAAAATCCGGTTTAGTAAATCTTGTTTATGTTTCTGATACGCACAATATAAACTAATGTGACACGTTAAAACATTTTTTTATATAATCCCACCAAGGCTGTTATAATTTATGTATAGTCTATAGCATTTCGCTGATATTAATCTCCAATTTTTATCAATGAAAATGAATATTGAATCAAAGAATTGGTGTCTCTCTGAGGCATTGAAGACAGATTTTCTGATATCCCAATGAATGCGCCATGGTCATGTAGATGGAATTATAAAAGAAGTCTATATTATCTTGCAAAGCAAGCTAAAATAAATTTAAGAATTGTTGTGATGGTTATATAGCAGGGATATGAAATAGACAAATAAATGCAATGAATCTGTAGTAATGATTGAGGATTAGTTTTCCCCTTGAAGGAAACTACAGTTAGTAAATAAGGGCATTGTCTCATTAATATTAGTGTATTTTATTTATTGATAATTGATTAGGACCTTATGTTGGTGCCAGTTCAAGTGGTGTATTAAGTCAAATAAATGGCAAATGGAAATCAGTGCTGTTAGTATATCAGCTTCTATGCTAATTTTAACTGTGGATAAAATGTATTTTGTGATGAATTAATTCAGAAAGATGAAGTAACTATACAGGTACATGTGTATCAAATAGGAAAACCGTTATTCTAAAGAAAAACCTTTTAATCAGTGTGTCTTTTTGGAAATGTTTGGGCCATTTACTTGTGTTATATGAGTGCCTATGCTGTCGAGACCGATTTTTATAGCTAAATTTTCACTTAAAATCCAATGAAAGACGGGGTTGGTTGAAGCTCTTAATACCCTCAAGGTAATAGACGCAGTCGGTAAGCTGGAGTCTCAATGAAACATTCTCTTATTATGTTTTGAATGTATTTATGTTTCTGTGAATCTCTGACGACTCTGTCAATTTTTTTCATCCTTTAAAATATATTAAAAATTTTTATCTTTCAAGTAATGCAGCGGTATTTTTTACCATTTCTGAGACGGATATGCATACTGATTGTTCAGTTTGTTTCCTTTTCAAACCATGTTTAAAGTTTATTTTCAAGAATCATGTTCCATAGACCTATATTTTATTTTGTTAAAAAATGTTAAAACGTAAAAAAATAAAGGGATTGTAGTTTCTGTTTTAATGTTTAACTCTTATTTATTATTCCCTTATTTGGTTTAAAAGGATTCTTGTAATGTATATTGTGTTAATTTTATGTGGATTTTACAATTTAGCTTACGTAACAAGGAGGTACAATGTAGTACAAGTGATCTGTCATTAATTTAATTTTGTCATATATTAGGGAGCACCTTAATAAAGGTGGGAGAATGTGAAAAGAAGCTTGGGCATGCTGAGAGAGATTATAGTAATTCAGTGTTGAGCTGCTATGTTCATCCTTTGAGGAAGTTTCTGGATGGTGAAATGAAGACCATCATAAAGGAGCGTAGTATCTTGGAAGGCAAGAGGTGAGCATTTTTAGTAAACTTATGGTTTGGAAAACAATCATGTCAAATTTATATTTTCCCATAGGTAACTGTGCATATTCAGAGTTGAGAGTTACCCTGCTTAATCAGCCTTGAGAATTAACTATGTCTATGAATATGATATAAAGGCCTCGTGAAAGAAAAACTGAATGAGAATTTCCGTTTAAACCCCAACAAGCAACTCCTCCAAACTCTTCCTCCTCCGTCAAGGAACTCCTCCAAAGCAGGACTGCTTTGGAGGAGTTGGAAATTTGGCAATCCCTTCAGTCTGACAGATTTGAGGTGGTCAACAAAACAAAATTACCTCTCCCGTTCCCCCCCTCCTAAAATTCCTAAAAGAGTTCAATATATTTCTGCATCAACCCCACTCCCACCAAGGCAGTGATGACCATCGACCATTCCTTAACGAAGGTCAAACCATTGTAGACAAACGCCCCCCTAATTAAATGTAGAACACAATGTGTTTTTTTTTCTGCTACTACTGTATTTCTAAGAACCGTGGAGTGTTGCATTGTATTCTTCATTTCATGATCATTTGATGAGCATAACTTCCATTAATGTTTTTTGAAATTTGTTGTCTCAGGTGTAACTTTATGGAATTTGCATTGAAATGAAATAGTTTACTTTGTAATTCCACACAATTTATTTAAAAAAACACGACCCAGGTTTTGACGTTGAACGTCATCATCAGGTGGTGACCACAAGATCAACTGATGATGACGTTCAACTTTGAAACCTGGATTGTGTTTTTTAAATAAATTGTGTGGAATTACAAAGTAAAGTATTTCAATATTCAACAAATTTTAGCCAACCTTCAAATACATACCCTCCCCATCCCCTAGGCCCTTAATAGATTGCTGTACCTGCACTCAACTGATCCCCTCTTTCTTACTCCCCCTACCTTCCTCCCCCCTTGGAGACAGGTTATGTAAGTTGAAAAATTTTTTATGTATGTCACCTGATGATGATGCGCAGCATTGAAACCATGGTTGTGAAGTATTAAATCTTTGTGTGGAAGTGCAAAGTTTCTTTTTTTTTACCCTCATCATGAAGGAATTCCACAAAGTTAAACCTGAAACTGTTATGTTTAAGATTTTTCCTGATGAATTGCACCAGATACAGCATCAACATTATGATCATCTGCTATTCCAGCAATTAGACCACAATGATCTTCATATTATTCCACAGTGATCTATATATTATTCCAAACATTTTTATCTGGTACTATAATTTTTTTAATTTTTGAGAACAGCTTTTTATAACAGTGAATGAGGTAATTATAACTCATTTGATTTTTTCAAAATTCCAATTTAAACAGTAATTTAAATTATAGTACGTGCTAATATCTCCTACTGAGTGAATATGAATGCAACTGCCAACTCATGTTATTAGAAATTAGGTGTAACTGGCAACCCAACTTGTCAGTATGGTTTTACATGATGCCCAAAGATTTGAACATATTTGACAATAAGTATCAAAATCTTTTTATTCTCAAAGTACACTTGCCATATTGTAGAAAAGGTTTATTAGCAAGGATCCAATGTAGTTTTACTTTTCTTAATTACTTGGATCTGCACAAATTTCAATAAATATTAGGGTAACCCTCATGGAAACACATTTTTTTGGAGTGGTTGCAGATAGAACTTAGTATCATGCATTTGTCTTAGGCAAATAGAAATCTTTCCAAAGGAGAGGTACCCATTACCTTTCTGAGTAGTTCCCAGAATAATGCTATATGATTAACAAGTTTCCAGGATAGTTTCTTGTTGATGTTCAAAAAGCAAAATAGGTATAACTGGCCAATATGAAACTGATAGACACAAAGAGTGATAATATGAGTTCAATTTTCTTCTTTTTCTTAAGATGTGACTTTGAAGTTTCTACTCACATAGAGAAAGGATTAACGTTTGGAGGGATGCACAACTCAAGATTTTTCTCTTGAAGCCCACTGGGAGACACTATATACATTTATAGTCAGAGGTTCCATAAAAATGACACGAATTGATGAAACCTCCCTGATTTTTATCTAAGAGAATTCCCTGACAATTCCATGTTTTACAGGTTTTCCTGGGCTGTAACCATCTTGGACATAACTGATAATAGATTATTTGGTTTGTATATATCTGTTGTAGTAGTTCAATGTTCTAAATTGTTCTTTGTGTAATGTCCTCACTCCCTAGCTATCTTTCTTCTCACTGGAGAATAGTAAGCACTTTATCAGCTTCCCATGGTCTTTCCTATACATGAACATTTCATAGTTACAAAATTTGAAATTCTATATATTTCACATTCTCTCTAATAACTGATTGAATGAAATTAAGTACAAAAGATCTTCGAAGTTTGCTGAATTGTGAACTCGGTTACTGAAATTGCACTGCTTGGAGCTCACATAAACATTTGGCATGCTGGACTTTGTCAAAGGCAAGACTACATCTGACACCCCTCACCAGACATTATTCCATGCTGGACCACTCTTCTCTCCAGAAATCACAATACATATGTTACCTTCTCACCTTGGATGATCTACTTAATTAATTACTCATTTGGCTTACGAGGCTGCTTGTCTCCCAACAGAGTCATCCATCTTAGGGTTTATCAAATAGGATCTAAATTGTCCAGGATTTCACTTTTATTCTTGAATTAGGATTGAGGTAAGTGGATTTGGCAAATGCCAATATGTTTTAAGCTGTGATGGGTCATTGCATAGTAAAAGAATTTATTTCATTTTCAGAATTGACTTGGATGCTTGCAAAAACCGTTTGAGAAAAGCCAGATCCATGCAAGGGCAACAGAATGTGAGTTCATACATACATACATATGTTATCTGTTTTCCACAAGGAAAATATATAACCAATGACAGAGGGTCAATGGTTATTGATAAATTATTCAATATGGATGCATAATACAAGGTCAAAGATGAACAAATGACAGTTAAAAAGCTGTTTAACAAAAGTGAATTGAGCCATGATCTAACCTGGTAACGAGTAGCAGTGAAATATTTGGCTAAGCATGAATAATATCTTTGTTGTCTATATTCTGCTTGTATACATTCTCACCTGGCACATTCCACTCCATTCTACAATTAGTAATGGTTGCAGTTTTTTGTTAGGTATGTTATGACCTTCAGCAGATAGGACAAGGAGTTTGCAAATGAGTGGTGCACTTCTCAGAATTAGCTGATCATAATGAATGGATTCTCATGATTTAATTTCTGTAAAATGCCCTCCCATTTGTAATTGCTGTTTTTTTCCTCTACAAAAGGATCGAATGCGATGAAAGTAGAGCAGAAGCTGAAATAAAGAACGTTTGGAAGGAATTATTATCAAAGTAGATGGAAAAGTAGAACCTGAAGATATTTAAGTGAAATAGATAATAATCTACCCTCAAAGCAAAAAATACACCCCAAGAAAAAATGTTTTTGAAAAAGTTATGTTTGCTATTTATCTGTTTATCACTGTAATGAGAAAGAGGAAGATAGTGAGCAAAATGGTGCTGGGAAAAATTGTTTATATCAAGAGATACAAGTACTGATAGATTTCAGTATGAGTTTAGACTAAAGGAAGTATTTCATAAGAATTTAATATCGAGTTTAATGTTCCTTAGCTGTGAGACATGGTTAATAGCAGCGGAAATAAAAATAAGACAAGAAATGATAGAAATATCAATGGTAAAAGTACTGTGGAAATTAAGTAGAGTGAAGGAGTACTTCTAAGAGTGGTTTGGAAAGAAAGAAGGGTTAAATGGTAATCTTATGTACGAATAGAAATGGAAAATAATCAAATGCATCCTAAGATTCTGTTGTATCCTGAGATTGATATTTAAGCCACCATAAAGAGTTTATTGATAGAGGAAAGTTTGAATAAATTTTGATAAGCAGTTGTTAGATGGCATTTGTGCAGGGAACTAGAAAGAGATTGGCCAACAGGATAGCTTGATTAGTTGCTACAAATCAATCCTTAGATTACTAGCCCATGATGATGATTTGCGGAATGGAAGGCACATTTTTACTTCCAAGTACTCGTGCCAGACATATGGTAATAGCTTCATGTGCCAGAAGTATATTTAGTTATTTAGGAATAACAAATGTGGTTAACTTGAGACAATGAGATACAGTAAAAGGATGTACAGGGTCTGCCTAAAAAATAAGTAGAATGATTTTCTCCCATTAATGCAGATGGCTGGAGGGGGTTGGTTTGTGGTGGGAAAGGCGGGCAAGAAATGCAACCCACATCAATTATCTGTGGGTCACTACAGTGTGAGGCTTGCTGCTAGCCCGAACCCCTGCTTGGGGGGTAGCATCACGAATTCATGATGCTACATTAAATGGAACAACGAAACAAGATAAAATTTGGTGTTAAGCTCAGAACATGACATGACAGTTGTGAAGGATGCTAATAGAGAGCGATGTTCCAAAAAATGGTATTTCCCTGGAACAAGATATTCTTGTAGAGTGAAGAGGAGGTGGATGATGCACTGGACGTCTGTTGACTACACAGTTCGATGAAAATGCACAAAAAGTGATAGGCATGCTTAATTCCAATCAATGCCTGAGTGTCCGAATGTTAGCAGAAGAGTACAATGTTTCAAAAACTACAATGCATCTCTTATTGAAGGTTTAGCTATGAGAAAGGTGTGTGCCAAGATGGTCACCAGAGTGCTGTCAGAAGACTGGCAGACTTTTCGTGTGACAATCTTATGTGACCTCTTCAACTGCTGTGAAAGTTATCTTCAGATCCAATGTGGCACTTCCAGACTTATTGTTGTTCTCAAGAATTTAAAAGAACTTGGAACCATTTTGGAATGCTGGATAACATCAATGAGGCTGTGATAAGGTGCCTGAACAAGGTTCCCATCAACACCTCCCAGGAAGTCTTACCAATGACTGGCAAGAGGTACTGGCGTTGGTGTGTCGATGCACAAGAGTGCTATTTTGAAGAATTATAGTAATTTGTTCTTTGATATGGAATAATTGTTTTTGCTAGATTTATTTCACTTATTTTTGGGGCAGACCCTGGAGGTACTATGCTGAAAATAAAGAATTAAGATTGCTCAATTGGGCATGGATTTGTATTGCAATGAAAATTTTCTAGTAGAGTAACCAGTAATATGCAAACTACTATGGGAGTTTTTGATGAGCATTTGCCAGTATATTAATTTAAACATTGTGTCGTTTAATATAGAGAAAACAATATGCTCGTTCATCAGAAAAAAACTGGGATTTGTTAGAGGTCAAAAGAAAAGGCATTAGGCCATGACAAAGATGTAGCTCAAACTGTGGATATGTTGGAGAATGAAAGTTGAAGTCATGGAATGGAGGCAAATTTGAAGAAGACTGCTGATTTATATAAATATTTTTCTTGTTAAAAAAGAGGCATTGTTGACTTTTTGAAAATAGATACTAGTATCTCTTAATAAATGAAAGTAGAAAAACTTTGTTACAATCCACCACTTTATTTTTGATACTACTAGTTTCGACGCTACGGCGTCATCCTCAGGTACGAGTTACGCCGTAGCGTCGAAACTAGTAGTATCGAAAATAAAGTGGTGGATTGTAACAAAGTTTTTCTACTTTCATTTATTAAAATGAACTTCCACAAAGTTGAGGCTGAAACAATTGAGATGACTAGTATCTCTTATCATATAAAACCGAAGAAATGTTCTTATTTTGGGGATTGTTCAATAAAGAGTGATCATGCAAATTTGTTTATATTTTTAGCTAAATATATATCATATGAATGTGTATTGTATGTCAAGGTGGTATACATTTCATCAATTTAACTTCTGTATTGCATAAGTGGCAGCTGCTGCAAATGAAATGTATTCATAAAATTCATAAAAGTCATTAATATTTTTGCATAAATAATTATACAAATAGCAATTTGTAGTTATTCTGAATTGAACTGCTCCTGTACAAAGGTTTTTGATGCTAACAGATGCCTTCAGAAAATTTTGCTTCAGTTGTGCTTTCTGGTCACTTTCTTTTCTATAAAGAATAAACAACATTCTGTGAATTGATTTTTTAGCTCTAGGGATAGGATTCTACTAGGGATTATTGACAAAACAAATCGTCAGTCACATGTTTATGCTATACAATAAAGTGCACATGTACCGTCATTCACGTAGGAGTTTTAAATGAATAAGACATGTCTTTATAAAATACACCATTAAAGTAGTGGTTGTTTCTTTCCCATGCATTGCACAGGATAAAGATGGAATTAGTCCAGAAGTAATTCTGGAGCAGGTATGTTGAACTCTCATTTATTGTAGTTTCTTGAAGTTGTTATACTATTATGTTCTTTGCATTCCTTAGAACCTTCTACTTTGGAAGTTTGACATGCTGACCTTTCAAGTATGTTTGTCAAACATGCATATTTGGAATTACTGAAGAAATTGTATAACTGATAGCATTTTTGGTATCCTTATCTAAGCTATTTTCTCTTTTATTTGTGATGGTTTTACTTTAAAAAATTTGCTGTCCCATGAAGGTAAATAAGCCTTACTTGAAACTTTTTATGGATATTTCATTAATCTATCTTCCTTGTCAGCATTTTATGAGGAGATGAAAATGAAATAGAATAGAATATTTGCTTTCAAAAATCCTTAAATTATTTCTATGTTTTGCAGGCACCTTGTATTTCACTAATTATTGCAAGTTGCTTATTCAGGAATTGAGTATTTTGTCACCTTGATACATATCAGCACATACATATATAATTTCTTAGCAGATGACCTGCTTTGTTTTATGGAGAGTTTCCAGTTTTACTTTCCTGTGAATAAGAGAGTACTTTGCTTGTAATAACTCTTTAAACTCATAAAATCAACTCTGGATTTTCATTGGATGCACACATTTGGAAGTTCCCTAATCATTTTATTGATGATATCATTGTATGTATTTAATTGGGGATCTGTAAGCTCAGTTCCCCAAAACTACTTGTACAAACTAAATGGGTCTAGGCTTTTTTAATGGAATTAAAAAGAACCAATAAAATTTTGCCCAAAAATAGTTATAAAATTTTGGTAATGCCATTTTTCTCCACATTACTCAACTGTTTACTTCATATCATGGATTAAACTCAATTATATTTCATGGTCTTAAATTTAAAATGTGGAGATATGATGGTTTTGTACTAGTCTAATAGTTACCTTGTTCAATTATATTTTTTCTTAGTGTCCCAATTTGCACTTCCTTTTCCATCTGTTTCCTCTAATATATGAACATCGATTTAAGATCTTTCCTTTAACGCATTAAGAATCCCAGTCAAGGCAAATGATTTTTGCACTTTAAAATTATTGAATTTTATTGCAAATTCATATTGTCTTATAAAAATCATTATTTCTGTGTTAAAACGTTAAAATATGAAGAAACATTCGATGAAAGATTCTCTCATGCATTATTTATATATGTAGTTATCTGCCTACTCAGTTGAAGTTGGACTGTATCCAAAGTTTCAAGAATAGGGTATATACCTGGTTACTTGCACACCCACTTTACTCATTTGATGAATTCTTTTGTGGCAATCTTCACCATATTTAAGAACTTATATTTATGTATTAAGTAATATTTATATTGATGACATTTAATATGGTTTTATCATTTTTCAAAATGAATAAAGTATTAATATCATTATAATTACTGATGGGCCTGTACAGACTATGTTTGTCTGTGGGCATACAAATCTCTCTCTTTCCCCATGGTTATTCTTGAAATCTGCTCTTGGGTATGCTTAATTTGTCACTCATCTGTGAATTTTTGTAAACAGTGAATTTTTATGCTTTTAGTGGTATATAATTGCTGATAAATGCTTCGACAAGAACTTTTTATGGATTTAATTTTAAGTGTAATTATTTTTTCTTACAAGGCTGAGCGTGATCTCAGGGTGGCCCAATCAGAGTTTGATCGCCAGGCTGAAATTACAAAACTGTTGCTGGAAGGTGTAGGGAGCTCACACGCATCTCACTTGCGCTATCTTCATCAGTTCATTGAAACTCAGGCTCAGCATTATGCTCTCTGCCATCGCATCATGCAGGATCTTCAAGCACAAATAGCTGGGTGAGTGTTATGATATGAATTAGTGTTATGTTTATTTATTATGAAAGTTGATATAACACCAGGTCAATTAAATAATTTCCTCACCATTACATTCAATCAAATTTACAGTGAATTTAAAGAGCAGAATATGGATTAGAATTGAAATTTTTCGTAGTTCACATTTGAGATTTGATTCCAGCTTAGTAGGAGCAGCGAGTGAATTTCTCCATCTGATTTTCATTTAATTGATTGAATTTGAGGTTTTCCTTGGTATTTTTACTTCTGTGTTACTCAGCAAAATTTTGAAATTAATGAATTATGGTATTCAAAGGAGGAAGCAACATATTGACATTTTTATAAATCAAACCACTTTGCTTTTCCACATAAACCTTTTATTTTCACGACCCAGATTTCGTTATAGCATAACATCATCAGGTAAAAATACAAGTCAAGCACATATACTGTCATATACATATCTCTGGGCAGAGGGGAAGAGGAGGTAGGAAAGAAAGGATTGGTAGAGCTAGGAAGAGGGGGGGCTAAAAGTCTATGGTTTGAGGCGGAGGAGGAGGATTTGTAATATTGACAAATTATCAATAATTGGATAATTAGATAAGATAAAAACCAATTACATAATTAGAATGCTGGAAGGATAGGGTCAATACAATGTTGCAAAAAGCCCACCTGACATCGGATTAGTTGGCAGAGGATTAGGGAAATGATTATTGTGAATGGGGAGAACGGCACTTAGTAATTAGTTAGGTGACTCAGTAACGGGCTGGGAGGAGTCGCTACATTGCTGAAAAAGTTTTACTTGGTTTCAGGTGAGTTGGCAGGGGGTGAGGGAAAAAACAATAACGGGGACTGTGAAGGGTAAAGAAAATCGTTGGTCAAAACTTCTTCCCCGTAATTCATGTGTTGAAGGATTTCTAATTGCTCCAGTGCACCAAGACGGTGGCCTTTCTTCTCAAAGTGTAGAAATTCGGGAGTAAAATTGCTGCTGTGGCCACAATCTCTCAAGTGCTTGGCGAAGAGTGATGCAGAGATGTTATTTTTAAAGCAAGCTCGGTGTTCCTTTATTCTTGTTTCAAATCTCCTCCCCGTCTGGTCTATGCATATCCAGTTGCAGTCTTTGCAGCGGAGTTTGTATACTCCACTTTTGTATAGTTGTTCAACGTGGTCTTTTATGTGGCATAACATGTTGCTTAAATTAGTTTTATTGTAAAAGGCTGGTCTCACTTTTTCCTTTGGGAGGATTCTTTGTACTTTTAACGACAAGTGGCCAAGAAAAGGAAATCTCCACCACTGTGGCTGGTTTTCTGTATATGTGGGTGAACTACATATGGATAACTTTGCTAAATGGGATAGTTTCTTACGGTAAAGGATATCAATTAAATCTTCTCTATATCCATTGTTCACTGCAATTTGTTTAATGATCTTTCGTTCTTTAAGAGTGTTTTCTTTGGACAAGGTGATAGAACATACTCTGTATATCATGGCGTGAAAGGCCAATTATTTTTGAGCAAAATAGTGCCTAGAATTATGGTGAATGACATGGTCTGTATAACACTGTTTTCTGAAAATAGAAAAATGAAATATATTGTTTTTAATGGTAATATTCAAGTCCAGAAAGTCAAGGGATCCATCCACTTCTAATTCCTTGGTACATTTTATATGTTTATCTCTGGAATTGAGGAAATTCAAAAAAATGTTCAACGGTCTGTCAGAACCCGTCCAGACGCAGAAAACGTCATCAAAATATCCATACCAACAGAGGATATTTTTGATGAGGGAAAGCAACGTGGTTTGATTTATAAAAATGTCAGTTTGAAGATTTTCCACCAAGTTACACCAGAAACTGTTTTATTTAAGCAGCATATTATTTATTCCTTGGGGAAACACTGAGCAAAATGCCACACTAATTTCAAAATTTATTTTTCTAAATGCACAATTGGAATTGTGTTCAAGTAGATCTGAATAACCTGTAACCTTAGTTTACTATAAATGTGAATAATATTATTCAGTTTTTTCATAATGTAGTGTAGTACAGGAACTCTCCCATTTATGATTTTAACATTTTTAAAGTGTCATTGTACATAGCTAATTGTTATAGATTCTATTTTCTCGAAATAAATAATTTTGAAAAAAATTCACTATCAATTTGTGAACATTGCTGTAGAATTCGTAAATTATCCTAGTCTCTATTCATAAATATAAGTGTATGAGAAAAGATAAATAGTCATCTGGGCTGTGGTTAGAGTACCGTCATAATTGCTTAGATATAAAAATTTGTTGAAATTGTTCTGGCCATTTATATCTCTTGCCCTAAAGCAAATGGTTGACTCCAAATGTTGAAGTCTATAGAAGAAGGACTTGATAGACAGGATTATAGGATTATCCAAAGCACAGCATATAATTGACATTAATGCCAATTGACATCTTTAAAAATCTTAGCTGAAGTGTATAATGAAATTAACATTTTATATTTGCACTGACATTTCAGGAGAAGGTTTTTATAATGACCTATTACTGTAGTTTTTCAGTGAAATGTTATTTTCCTCTATTGGATTAGGAAGTACCCAGGAGTGGAAAATAATTTTGAAAACCAAGGAATTCAAAGGAAAAATATCTTGCCCCAATACATTTTGCTTTGGCATTATAAAGTTTTCAATCATTATTATAGTTATTCAGTGCTCTTAAATACCCTTAAGTTTAACTGTAGTGTTTGAATTTGAATATAAAATGATTCCTTGGATTACAGGAGTCATTCATCCTCATGGATAGCTGTTTCCAATTGACATTTGAAGGAAATGCATGTTGCATTTCTTCATTGTGCAATATCATTATAATATTATATTTATGAAAATTTAAGGACAAAACAAAATGTGTATTTACATGAATTGAATGCAAAAATGCCACGACATACTCCACGACCTGTGTGTTTGTGTTTTGAAAGGGCAGTGATGATAATGATTCTTTAAGGTATGAGATTTTTTTGTGGCTCTTGGAAAAGGAAACTACATAGAAATGAAAATGCATTGAGGTGAAATGAAATACTGTGCTACTTTTGCACTGTAAAGGCCCAACTTCATGTGTTATTCAAAAAAGTGTTAGAATTCATCTAGATAAAATAACAGGCATAATCTAGTGGCCAGTGATTAACTTATTGGTGATTAATGATAAACTATTGTTCAATTAATAAATATTTTTTGAAGTTAATCATACTTTTATCTTGATGTTTCTTGTCATTGCTTATCATATAATATACAGTAAAATCTCAATTATTCGGGCCTAATTTAACTAGCTCTCGAATTGGTCGAACTGGCTGATTTTCTGTTTTTATCTTTCTATCATGAATACTATTGCCTTTATTCTATCAGTAAGTCTCAGAATATTTTAGTTGAAATTAATATGCCTTTATTGTTTCAGGCACCCCTAACTATCTCAAATAGTTAACTCATTTTTCTTGCACACAAACAACCAGTCAGGAAAACTTAAGAGAAAAGGCTATTCAATCAATTGTTTGGTATTAATCCTTGTATTTTATGCTTTCATGTAAAGACATACATCAGAGTTACGTCTTAGGGTGGCTGCATTGAAGAGTGCTATCAATATAATTGATAGTTCATCATCATAATTGATAACTTAATTTCCTTCTATGGAAAATGGTTGTAACTCCTTTAAGAGAAATTGCACCAAAAAAAAGCTTTCAGATCCCACTATGAAGTATGATTAAGGCAAACTACAATCTGGGGTTTCAGTACTTTCATTAGATTGTGGAATGGGAAAAATTAGTTATTAATAGTGTCAAGAAAAACAAACCAGATAAAGAAATTTACATATAAATTGGTTACCTGAGAGAAAAAGTGGGGGGTCTATTTGCAAAATATTTTAAACTGATGAAATCTTGGAAAAACCAGTCTACAATTAGAATTCACAAAGGCTTATCTTATGGTTCATATTCATGATGTGGATATGCAAGAAACAGGCAAAAAATTAAAAACACTCCTCTGTATCCATTCAATTATGGTTGCAGAATGAAGATTCTCAAAGGGCACAAAACAGGGAGGAATTAGAAGAGTTGGTAAAAATAAATATAGCAAAATGGGATTTTCAATTTTAATTATTTTTGGAAAAATTAGTTTTCAATTCCTCCTTTTTCTGTGCTCCTTAAGAGAAATTTCCTTTAAGTGCAAATAACAGCTTTCTGGTCATACATATGACTCAATTTTAAGGAAAACAGGTATTGACTGTGGCATTTCTGAAATGAACATATGCTTATTGGCTGTGGTATTTCTGAAATTGGTTCAAGATTAATAATAACATAATGCTTTCCAGGGAATATAATCCAGAAACATAGATAAATGCTAAGAGAACACTTGATTAGAGAAGCTAATACTTAGCGTAAAACACTGATTACTCTTTTTGAAAGGACTGCTGTCATCAAGACACATCTTAAACTCCTGACAAAAAACTGTCAAAAAAAGTTTAATTAACAATCTGCAGTTTTCCACAAAATAAGATTTATTATGACCGGTTTCAATTTAACTAAATCATCATCAGTTAACAGTCATCACTCCAATATACATAAAAATAGCTAGTAAGGGGAGGGTAGTGGAAAAGAAGGGAGAGGGAGGTGGAAGGCAGCATGGGTAACTATGTGAGGGGGGGAGGGAGGATATCACCATATCACGCCTGAAACGGCTCTTTTTATTTTTGTCAAAACGAGGACATAATTTGTTCTCATCTCCATGAATGTTGGCGTCAACTATTATCTTTTTCTTTTAATCTGTGTTTTTTAATTAATCTAGGCTTTCTTGTGCTCCTAAATATATAATGAACTTCCGATGTACTCGTATATATTGCAACAACTCATCAAAGGCTTGGTGCACTCAAAATAAACTGATAACTTGTTATTGAATCACCTTGAATCTAGTGTTAAAATTTTCAGATAAAGAAAGAAGGTTGCTTCTTCTTGGTTATAATTTAAATTAATTCTAAACAATATTGTGTTCCCACCATTGCCAAAAATCTCATTAGTAGTAAAATGCTGCCTATTTTTGAGGAGTTAATATCAATAAATCCATGTGTAGGGACATATATCTCTAGAAAAGTAAGCTAAAATTCATGAACAAATATCCTGCTATGCACTGTGGTAAATCAAATTTTTTACCTAAATTGATGATTTTTCCCCTTTTTGACATTGAAGATTTTTACTTAGGCGGTAAAATTTGATTGCAGAAAAATTGGCAGTTTTAGCAATCAACCGTATGCATTTTTGAAAAAAACTAAATGAATGCACTCTGTTGAAGGAGCAAGGTTAAATAAATGGATGAATTCATCATAATCATAAAGTAATAGCTTTTAAATAAAGTGTTGATTTCTTTTTGATTAAATTTACCAAAATAGTTAGGTACTTTCCCCTAATCACATTCCCCAAAATTCATGATCTATCTGGCAAACTGTTAGCTCAATTTATGGAAATTAATTGAGGTTCTGCTGCACTATATTTAATCAGGTTTTCACTGACACCACAATATTCTAGATTATGACTTCTCTTATATAATTTATTGAATCTGGTTTTCACTGACACCACAATATTCTAGATTATAACTTCTCTTATATAATTTATGTTAGCAAGGAATGCAATATCTGCATAAACAACAGTCTGGGTCAAAGTGCACTGGATGAATTCATATTTTTTAACTAATTGGTGATCTAAAATACTGACAAAATCCTAAGAGGCCAGCTTGGTCTTGTTTTTGTAAATGCTTCTTTTTGGCTGTTTATTCTGGATAGTCCCCATTTTGAAATATTTAATTAGATATTATATCAGTTGCTATCCCAAGAATTTGATTCTTTATGTGAGTTCCACTCTCTTATGGTGTAAATGGTATTTGTGTATTTTCAC
The DNA here is from genome assembly GCA_037158775.1 of Hetaerina titia. Taxonomy (NCBI): domain Eukaryota; kingdom Metazoa; phylum Arthropoda; class Insecta; order Odonata; family Calopterygidae; genus Hetaerina; species Hetaerina titia. The sequence goes on along the minus strand of CM073768.1, from coordinate 38,280,114 downwards.
AAAGATATTTGATTCTTCTAATTTAGTAGAGCTAATCAAAGTTGCTTGTAGAAGAAAACATGGCAATTGCATATTGTATTTACAGGCTCCTTCTGTGTTAACTCTTTGAAATAGTTGTAATCTTCAGACTGACGTACATACCCTCTTTGTTAAAACCTCAGTTGATGTTGACCTTTATTTATTTGCATAGACTACATTTTTGGGTGTTGGATGATTTTTGTGATATGCTTCTAAGTACCTACCTTATTACATGCTACCCTGCATTTGCAAAATGATGTAAACTATGGATTATGATAATGATAATAACTTATTTTGGAAATTAAAGACTTTGAAGATCTGCAACATCCTTTATAATTTCAAATGGAGAGCTCTTCTCTCATTCGATTGATTTGAGTTCTCTGTTTATATTCTTCACGTATTAAAATATTTCTTTCTATATGGCTTCTTGTGGATCAAATAGTAAGCTATGGTATCACAAAATTGTTTTGTTTGGTTATTATCAAAGTTGTTAACTCTAGTTACTGGTGATGACAAATCTAAGTTCATAAGCATAGTGCTTAGATTAATTAAATAAAATGGCACTTTGTGCCTTCCATCTCCCAAGAAAATTTGTTTTCTAATTATTCAGAATGTATGCATGTAAATTTAAGTTGTAGAGAGTTATAGGCATGGTCATGGTACAGTTTCATTTACATTAAGAATTAACCAAGGAAAACTAGTTTAACACTACTGTATATAAAACACAGTCCGGATAAATGTTGTTTAAGTTATGGCACACATCTTTGGAAAATTCAGTATATGAGTAACATAAGTAAATTACAAATACATAATCGTATATCATTCTCATGTAGTGTAAGCGTAAATTATGACACGAGAAAATTTGCTTACTTATCTTACTTACCTTAGTTACTCTAAGCATTTTCTTGTAAGGTGTCTTGCTACTAATTTTGAGATTGCAGGCACCAGGATTGTTTAATGGACTTGACGTAGATTGTAAAATGGGCTATCAGAAACATGAGCCACAAGGAAAATGGGAATTATTAGTGAGGTAGCAATGAGAAATCCTCTTGGAATTATCAACATTTCCAAGCATCATTTTATGTTTCCCTTATTAGTACCATAAGATGGTGAAGATCATTGAAGATTCTTTGGTGGGAATGAGAAATTCACCTTGTATCCTGGAAGTAAATACTAATATTCTGGAGTGTGTGACTCATTTCCAAAGGAAAAACCAAGTTGAAAGTTGCTGAATCCTCACAAGACAACGTTAACCTCATGCATCAGTGGGATAAGATTTGCAATGTCACTATCCATTTCTATTTTCTAAGATATTTTAAGTTGCCCTCCAACACTACTTATTCTACAATTAAGCAATCAGTAAAAATTTAACTTCTAATTATGTTGCCTTGTACTAATAATTTTTCACAATTTCCTTAATTCAAGTGCATTTGGCTTTTCTTAGAATTGTTCTGTGCTTTCTGCAATATCTTTTCATCTGTCTGAGCTACCATGTCAGAAGAAAGTTACTGGAGCCTAATGATTTGTGCTTAATAGAAATGCTGGGTTTTGTTGCTGCCTTGTCATTAAAAGGAAATGAGCATATTTGTTTAATTGAATTTAGTAAGTAGGTTTTTTCAGTGACTTGAAGTAATATCTTCTGTTTTTGGTACTGCTGTTTTGGTCATTGGTGAGTGAACCTTCTCTGACCAATGCAGCCATGCCTGAAATGGAAGATGTTATGTATAAGTGAATTATATTCTTCAATTTGTGCGCATCATGCAAGCAATTTCAATAGTGTCGCAATATTTTGAGCACAATATAGAGATGTCGTTTTTGCCATATTGCAGTTTTCTATTTAATCCTCTTTGTGCAACTTATGCTACATTTTCTAAAAATTCTCAATCACTCTGGCTTATGGTTTTTGAATGGCTTCTGAAGGCTAGCTGTATCACCTGTCATTGCTGGTACTTATCAGGACTAAGCAGGAAGATTACTTCAGGATATTGAATTTGTATTTGTCTAAGGTAGGAAAGGAGTGTTCTATCAAGAGTTAGGGCTTAGATGTTCAAGTGTTGGTGGTGTATACCATATTCTTTTCTCATGAGCCCAATCTTGATTGAATTTCCAAGATGGGGTATATGAATAGGATAGAATTACAAAGGACTACCACCCTTGGCACATTGGCATTTGCATATTGTTAGTATCATGGAAATCATTCTATTTCTTCCAACTCTCTCTACTGCATACATTTATTTAGTTAGTTCAAACCCTAATTAAAATAAAGCCTCATTATTTTTCTGTGATTCTGTTAGAAATACATTGGATACTCATTTAGTGATGGGCTCATATTACTATGAAATTTTTTGATGCGACCTCTGTAAAATGCTTTGTTATATGCTATGTTTTATAGTATTATTAAAAACTCCCATAATAATAATGTCTATTTGGCATTATCATGATAAATACCTTTACATATGGTCGAATAATATTAATATCATCTGGCTGTTAACTGTGTACTTAAAACCAGGAATCTTATTGATATTTAGATTTTGGTCATTGCATAGGTATGAGTGTCTTTTCATGCCATTCTCCTTGACCAATACCCACTTTTGATAGGTGTGTCATATTGTTATTTCTCAGTGTTAGACATTTTTTTATCAATATAGGTAGGTGGCCCTTAAAAACTCAGCTTTTGTCCTAAGCTTTTTAGGGCCATGAAAACATTGCATTATATTATGCATTGGACTTTTCAAATATTTTTTAGTACAAACATGTTGCTCTTCATAATTTCCTTCTTTGATTTTTCATAATTTGTACATATCTGTATACCATTCAAAATACATTTTCTTTTGCCTCCTCCCCTCTCTGCACAAAATTTTTTCTTATTTCAGTGTCTTGAATGTATCCCACAACCTCTTTATTAATCCAATCTCACCCCAAAATAAAGATGATTATATATCTATCTATTATTTCTCTTCTAAGTTTTTTGTGTCTTTGAAATTAGTGTAGCAGCATTCTCTCTGCAACTTCTACAATGTATGCTTGAGAAATGGGACTGAAAATAGAAAGTTTGCAAACACCAATATGATACAGCCTTAACAAATTCTTTTCAACAGAATAATTCAGTGGATTGGGAGTTCAGGTTAGGTGACATCCTCAGTGCCTCGAAGCACTCATTCCCCTCAGTTTGCTATCCTATACAAGTATTGTATTGTGTATTACTTGGCAGGTAGGGCTTTTGACCAATCCAGTTACTTGCTTAAAAATTAAATTTCAGATTCATAGTTTGCTGTTATTTTCCTTAAAAGGTGTGAAAAATATACTGACCCTTATAAAATACAATATGTTTACTGACTTAAAGGTAATAATTCCTGAAAATCACATTTTTGTTTAGAAAACGATCACCTTCACTCCCTCTGAATTTATATATTCTATTTCATTAACAACACACTTGTATTATCTGTTCATCATCAATCCATTACTAAAAAAGGCTTGTTCATAATAAGTTACATTTTTTCACATCTTCAGCTACCACTTTAATGGTATGAGTTGTCACAAAAATTCTAGACTGAATTTATTTTTCATTTTCACCACCTGGATAGTTGATTAATTCTTGCCATCTATATTAGCAACCTCAGAATACAATTTATTCTCTTTTAAATCATTTCATGAATATGGACCTTTTCATTGATTGTGATCACTTCATGGGTTGTCTTAGGTTTTGAAGAATTGCCATGATTACTTTTGTAAAGGTAGAATACAATCTAATAATGCCTGGGAGACTGCAATGCAATCATTAGTGAAGGCTAAAAAGAAGACTCATTTGGAAGATGTGGTATATGAAAGTAAATTATTTAAAGTATTGCCCCTCTCATAAATTTTCATAAAAAAACCCTTATTTTAAGAAAGGCTATATTTGGCAAGATATTCCTTGCGCTGTGATTTCTTTAAGGAGGTGTATATTTTGATTTAGAAGAATGATTTTGAAACAAAATGCCAATCATAGCAGGTAGACAATCCTTATAATATCCTCTGCCTTCCCAACTACATGGGCCTAGGTCTTAATGTCATGGTCTCAAGGTCAGTTTAACTAAGTTCTCTCGCTTTTGGGTGGCATTACGGTGCTACTAATATACCTATAACTCCCGTTCCTCTGCATTTGGTGCGAATAATCTTCTGTTCAAATGGAAAAATAAACTTCAGTCATACCAAATTACCTAGAGTAAATCATCATTCCCCTCTGCTGTTCAACCATCATTTGCTTACCTACCATTAATTGTTAATTTTATGAATATTCATGATCTTGTAGCCTAGTTTGGTAATTTCTAAAAGGAAGCACCTGTTTGAAGTGGTTCAAAAATATATCTTTGTTACATGTTATACATTAATACATTTTTTTTGTATTTTGCAAATGTTATTTCTATTACAGAAAATTATGAAAGATGAAATGTGCTTCTTATCTTTAAATAATTTTGGACAAATTTAAAGTAATTTCTCACCAGGAGAACTAATTTAATAATAGGGAAATGAAAAAACATAATATAGGTGGTGACTGGTTAGAGATGAGTAAAGGTCTTTGGAGGTTCATCAAACTACTCTTGAATAGCTACTGTTTATATCTCTTGTTAAGGAAGAGGTCATTGGTACAGTGTATGAATACGTTCTGTTGAGATAATGAGTATCAAATAGGAAATGGGGGGAAAGGGACTTCAGGCAACATCCTTTGGCTCATCATAGTTATAATAATTTTGAGGTGAATTCTGAAGGAGACAAAATGTTGTTCGCAGAGATATCCCATGTTTTTATGCCCTATGATATAAACTCCAATAAAGCTAAGTAAACTTTTTTATAAATCAAACCACTTTACTTTTCCACATAAACTTTTTAATTTTCACGACCCCGGTTTCGTTATAGCATAACATCATCATCATGACCTGATGATGTTATGCTATAACGAAACCTGGGTCATGAAAATTAAAAAGTATATGTGGAAAAGTAAAGTGGTTTGATTTATGAAAACGCCAGTATGAAGATTTTCCACCAAGTTACGCCAGAAACTGTTTTATTTACTAAGTAAACTTATTCTTCTCAAGATAGTCCCAATTTCCATTCAACCTTTTTGCCCTTCTCCTCTGTGGGATAGTTGCAGGGATGTGAAAGTTAAAGGGAATATCTGTTGCCTTTTGCAATGGCATGTAATGTAAGAATAATCAAGCAGTACAATTGTGGATAGCTAATTTGTAACAATCATTTCTCATTCATTATAATTAATTGCCAGTATGGGCTCAAAAAGTGGCTGAAATTTGAAGTCCTTTAATAAGAAGAATAGGAAGATATTACTCTCGCAAGATAATCTGGGTTTATGAGTGTAAAAGAAAAAAATACATATATAGCATTTGGTACCATCCATGTTGTCAGTCGATATTGTTTATTCTTCATGATCTCTTGACTCACAGACCTGTGGATTTACAATTTTACAGCAATTATGTAAAATGCAATAGGATAGTCACTTGTGGGAAATTTTTGAAGTGTTCCTCACCAACTTTACTCAAAATCGGTTGGTTATAATTTGGCATAGTGAAGTCATGCATGAAATATTCCATTCCATATGCCTCTGTGTTGAGAGGGTCTTGCTACAAAGAACATGCATGGCTATTAGAACTTTTCAATGCCAACAGAGTGTCTACTAATGGGGGCTGCATAGAGAAGGCCTTTAATGGCAATGATAGTGAATTTTTTCAATCCAGGTTTTGAATCATAATAGTTTTACTTATAAGTTTATAAAAGATGGTGATCTTTGAAATTGGGTGTGAATATTGCAGCTTTGTATGAATCATGACATGGGTAATCGTGCAGTCATGATTTTATTTCCCCTATTACCCTAATAATAACACCATATATTGTTTGCCCATATCTAAACAGAATTATTGAAGGACAATTACCAAATCTAGTACCAGTGTTGTCATTAATCACCTTCCATATCCTTAAGGAGAGGTAGGTAGTCATGAATGAGTTATAATTGCAGGAAATTTTCTGACTTGAGTTTCTAAGGATTTGGATGTGGAGCAGAATCAAGGTTTTACTTATTTTATAGGTGAGGATTTAATACTAATAGAATGTTTAATAAATATATAGTTACAGGTACTTGTATAATGAAAACAGTGTTGTGAGAGTCAGAGGTTCTGCTGTGTGTAATTGTTGAATTCAATTGTGTCATGGGCAGTGAGCTGTTAGGCCTTATTGTGGAACGATATATAGGTACATATTTTGTGATTTGTCATATTTACATTTTTCAGAATGATAATTTATGACTGAGGACTTACCAGAAAAAAACTAAATGAAACTTATTTTGTTGCTTGCTAAGACTTTGAGTTATTGACTTTTATTTTTATTCTTGGAATAGCACTTCATTTTCAATGCACTGTTCAGCCTACATCAATTAGAAATATTATGCAAAATGGAAGCTTGTATTGATATATCTAATTTTCATTTTATATCCTAAATGTATCATTATTTTTTAAATCTTTGGTGACTTTTGTTCTGAAATGGTTTTATGTTTGCAGACTCACCTTTTATTAGTTGTAAGTATTATGACATCAGTTAAATTCTATAGGTTAGTTTAAATTATCAAAAATTCAAGTAAAATCACTAACCATATTATTTATTAACTAGGGTGCATCTTAATTCCACTTTTATTTTTCTTTTTCCTACATATTCCTGGATGTCAATGCTTGTCCTTCCATGAATATTTTTCCTTTATCTCTGATGCCTTTACCTTTCTCATTAAATACAAACTTCTGATTTGATTTCTTCTGTATAAAATAATATTTATGTTGCCATGCCCGTTTTCATTTAATTTGACATGGTGTTATGCACATGTATTCCTCTGTTGCTTCATTTCTATTGAATTTATGTAAAATCAACCGATGAAAATTTACTTAAATTTTCTCCTCATATTGACCTGCTCTTATAATCAAATGAATGCAACTCCTTCATTTATCTTTTTATCATACTGCCATAAAAATTAAATAAAATTATGGTCACCATTTAAAAATATTTGATGTGGCTTACCAAAATGCACTGTTTTGCCTTGCATGATTTGCTTCGCAATGATACTTTGTTCATGTTTGTTTTGTGAACAATAACTTGTTTGTTCATCATTGGTTGATGGCCTTAGAGCTCAAAAAGCAGCTCCTAGGTTACGCTTGAATAGTGAGGAGGTTGACCTTGTCACTCCATCAACCACCCCCCCTGCTGATCCTTCAGCAGCTGCTGCTCCTGCTGATGATGATGTCCCTTTTAGAATTCTTGGAGTCTAAATTCCAATTTTATCCCTTCTAGTCCTAAAATTTTAATTCTTATTTTCTTTGTAAATCCCTTTTATTTTTATTTAGTTTGAATAGTTAGTGTTCTCATAAATACCCATTACATATCACAATACACTCGACAAATCCATCCACTACATAAAGGGCGAATGCTTCAAAATTTATTTAAATTTCATAACATGTGTAAAAACCCTTTATCTACTTACAATGTTGTAAAAATGTTCATCTCTACCATTAGAAATTTTAACTTGAAAGGACAATATCAGTCACAGGGTAATGAGGTGGAAGAGGAATCAAATCATTCTTCCGCTTCTGGCTTTACCCATTGTATAGCACGTTATATCACTTCTTTCAAAGCTCATAGAGCTTCAAGAATGTTGTGGTATCTTCTTTAGACCTTAATTTTTTTGTAATAACTACTTCATGTCTTGGGTCTTGATGTGAAAAGTCCTTAATATATTTGGTCCATTGCAATACCTCAGGTAACATGAAATTTAAAGGTTTTCCATTTGATCACAACTCCTGTAATTGCTCCCTCCAGTTAAATTGCTATATCTTTTCTTTGAAGCCTATCTTTCCATAGTGGTATAATGCTTTAGAGTGTAGCCAATAAAAAGTGCCTGTTGCACTGCTGTGCATTATAGCTTAACAACACCAATTATGCTTAATGCCACTTATGACTTAGTATTAAGCATTTTAATATATTTTTCCTCCATTCATGTGTTGTGAGTTAAGAAAAGCAATGTGTAAAATATGTTTTATCACATGCCATGTTTATTTGAGGGATTTCATAAGGACTTATTTATGTGTGGTTGACAATAGCAATAATTCTGGATCTCTCCAGTGGCTGATTATAGCCTATTAATAAGTCATATTGTTACAACTTCATGTTTACATGGTTGGCTTTCCCCCTTTGGGGCCATCATATACGTATATCAAATTATATTTGTGGAGGGATTATAGAGATCAATGAGCAGTTGGCTAGTAATCATGCAGCAGTTTCTGTTGCGTATCTGACAATATATATGTAAGCAAATGCTAGTTATGATGTTCATAGATTGCCAGTTATGTGCCTGTACATTGATCTCAAGATAAAAACATAGATGAACTTAAATAAATAATGCATGTATTTAGTTTTTACTGTGGCAGTTATGAATGACGTAATTGGAAATTATGAAGTTATAAATGCTACACATTTAAAGAGCATTACATGATATTCGAAATAATGTATGACAATCCTCAGTTAAGGCACCCCTATGCATGCATTTCAAAGTTCATGTAAGTTCCAAGGTAAAGGAAAATGATGATCTTATAACACATTAACAAAAATACAGTCACTCTTTTCAGTGAACCTTATACATTCATTAAGTTAGATTATATTGTTTTAGCTTGAACATTGAACATGGCTGCTGCTTAATGCATGTTACATTGAATTTGTGCATGTGGAATTATTTAAGCTCTAAAGTGAATTGCTCAGCAATGATGGCTTTTAACAGAATTGCTTGGTTATTAAAATTCTCTCTTGATTAATAAAGTACATTATTAGTTCCAATAATTTGCTTAGTCTTACTTGGAGATCAGTAAAATGATAATGTTATTATGCTTTCTACAGATGAATCATCTTTCTGGTTCATCTAATGACATTTGAATTGATAGTTATTTCTGTTTTTTTTTTCCTGTTCATGTCAAATTTGGTCATTGAATGCCAAGTTTTGAATAAAAATGCATGAATTATGTGTTTGTAAGATGTGATGCAAGTACATATGTACTTCATATATTGTACGTATGAAGAAGTTAGTAATACATAACACACATTAATCAGATTTTGTTGGAAGAGTTTAGTGCTTGGTGATATATGTTTAGTTAAATAAAAATATAGCGTTGAAACTACATGATACCAAAATGTGTGCAGGTGATAAGTGTATGGTGACCAATGTGCTCAATATTTTATGGTATATGTATGGCTGCCAAGCTCTTTCATATTTTATTGTAAATATTCCCTAATGAAGGAGTCAAAAATATTAAAATAACACTTCACAGTACTTATTTCTTTTTTCTGCATGCAAGAGTATACAATGTATCAATGACCAGATAAGTGGATGAATGAAGGAAGCTGTAGTTAGTAGCAAATACTAAAAGAATTGAGTGAATTACTATGGTTATGTTCTGCTTATCTTACTTTATGCAATCTAGTAATTTATTGGATTTTATTGGCGAATGACAATAGATTATGTAGTGTGTTGTAGAAAATATTATGGCCAACCATAACTCAGGAAACATGACATGTTTCTGTTGAAATTAGATTGCTCATAGAAAAGGATGTTTTCTTACCTAAAAATTTATATTTGCTGTCAAAAGGGATTTCAGATGAAATATTTCTTCCGTTTTATAAGCAGCAGCTATTAGTGAAACAATTTTAGATCTGCCAGAGTTATGGTAGCAATATTTATTTTAGCAAGGTATATATTTTGCTTTATTCCTGTTAGTAAAAATAAAAGATACGACTTACATCCATGAAGTGTAGTATCCTCGCCTGTTAAGTCTTGCATTATTGTCCTTCTACCTTTAAATAGCTGAAGCAGAATGTGAATGATACTCTAAGATTCCAGAAACCATTTAATATATTAATTTGAATCTTGGAGTAAGTTTTGACCCTGGCAATTTTTTTATGTTTCTTTTGTTTTCCTTCCCTTCCTTTACCTCCCTTTTATTCCCTCCAACTCATCTGCTAAATTTTCCTCGTTCTGACCTCTCAAATACCCATAATTAATAAATTTGGGCACTTAATACTAAACCTTTTAATCTTTGCACCACTATTGTCTTGCTGCCAACTATATCCTCACACAATCTGCATTCATGTTAACTTTGACTGCACACTCTTTCCTGATGTGCACTTGTTTTAATCTCTTTTCATGTTTTTTATAATTTGATACTGATATTGTTGCTTATGTAATGATGACAACCTATATATTATGCACAATTCCGACCGACTCTTTAACTATGTACTGATAACTTAAATACATTCATTCTCCATGTGCACATTACATTAAAAAATTGTCTTTGTGACACTGCAAAATTTACAAAATATCCCACTTATTTTTGTTTCTAAAAAATTAATGAAATGGTATATCTTAATTGTTTTATTAATTGAACATGCTCTCTCTATCTCTGTGCATATTTGGTACAAAAATCAATCACATCAATTATAACTTTCTATTTTTCTTTGCCATTTCTATTACTGAATTTACATTATGAAATTCACATTTCCTTTGCAAAAACATTCTCTACATTATTTCCTTTCACCATTCTTTCCTTAATAAATGATTATCATTTATTTCATCTTTCGCTTGCTAATTATTTTAAACAAACCTGCTTTTTCCATCATTGATTCCATTTCTTGTATGCAATGCTATTTTTAATGTTCCTACCACTTTTGGACATATTTGTGTGGCCCAATGCTTTTGTTGTCACCTTCCTCTCCCATTCCTGTCCCCTGTACTACCTACTCCTTCCCACTTGTGCCATGACTTCACCACCAGTTTGTCTACGGGGAGCACACAGATCCCCTTAAGCCAGCCACAGCAGCAGGCTACAAATGATGGGGGTGGTTCTTCATCATCATCTGCTGGAGGACCATCACCGACTGATGGCACAGCCAAGGACTTAAGGAAGCGTGCAAGAGTGCTTTATGACTATGTAGCCAAGGACAGTACAGAGCTCAGTCTTATGGCCAATGAGGTAAATATCTTTCTTTTTATCTAATTTGTATTCAGTTTATGAAGTATTGTTTTTTCTATTCAATTTAAATTGGAAGATATTTCCTCTTACATGTTGCTCATTTTCTTTACTGCAAGGGCATTCAGTTTTCAATAAAACTGAAAAAAAAAATAAAAAATATATATTTAGAGCATCTGCCCGGCAAGTGGAGAGATCTGGTGTTCAAGTCCCGGTCGAGGAAAATATTTTTACATTTGTGATTTGCTCACATCCACCTTCCCCACCTCTCTTGTGTTCGTCCTTTATGTGTGTTCCTTTCCCATTTCCTTATCTATTTCTGTGTGAATGAATATATATATATATATGTCCAACGCTCTACTCACTAGACCACCGCGACCCACTATATATATATATATATATATATCGTAGCTATGTATGGTGCGGAAACGTAGTCACTGAATTAGGAGGATAGACGTAGATTGGAGGCTTTTGAAATGTGGGTGTGGAGAAGAATGGAGAAGGTGAAATGGACCGAAAGGAAAACAAATGAGGAAGTACTGGAGATGGTGGGTGACGAGAGGGGTTTGTTGAGAGAAATCCTATGGAGGCAGGAAAAATGGATGAAAGGCGTATTGAGCGGTAGTGGATTGTTGAAGAGGGTAATAGAGGGGAGAATGTTGGGCAGGCTAGGTAAGGGCAGGAACAGAATAGGGATGTTGGACGGGATGAAGGGAGGAAAGAAGTACACCGAGATGAAGAGGAATCTGATATAGATTAGTTTGCTAGGTGGGGAGTCACAAAATGTTTATTTGATAGTTGTGTCCATCCAAAAACCTACCTTAACCGGTAGATTACCTAATAATATATATATATATATATATATATATATATATATATATATATATATATATATATATATAAAATCGGTTAGGTTTGCTGATGACCAAGCATTAGTTGCTCAGTCAGCCAAGGGGTTGCAAGCATTGTTGAGTGAATTGGAGGTTCAGTGCCATAAATATGGGATGAGAATCAATATTAATAAAACAAAGGTTATGCGATTTTCCAGAAAAAAAAAGGCTAAGCTAAATATTAAAATAGGCGGGGAAAAAATAGAGCAGGTAGAACAGTTTACATATCTCGGAAGTGTTTTGGACCAACACGGTCAAAGTGGTAGGGACGTAAGGAGAAGAATTGCGCTAGGCAAGGAGGCTTTCTCAAGGAGGAGGGAGTTGATGACGGGGACGTTGAGTAGGGATGTTAAGACAAGACTCGTAAAAACTCTGATATGGAGCGTAGCTATGTACGGCGCGGAAACGTGGTCGCTGAAGCAGGAGGATAGACGTAGATTGGAGGCTTTTGAAATGTGGGTGTGGAGAAGAATGGAAAAGGTGAAATGGACCGAAAGGAAAACAAATGAGGAAGTACTAGAAATGGTGGGGGAGGAGAGGGGTTTGTTGAGAGAAATCCTATGGAGGCAGGAAAAATGGATGAAGGGCGTATTGAGCGGTAGTGGAATGTTGAAGAGGGTAATAGAGGGAAGAATGTTGGGCAAGCGAGGTAAGGGTAGGAACAGGATAGGGATGTTGGACGGGATGAAGGGAGGAAAGAAGTACACCGAGATGAAGAGGGACCTGATATAGATTAGTTTGCTAGGTGGGGAGTCACAAAATGTTTATTTGATAGTTGGGTCCATCCAAAAACCTACCTTAACCGGTAGATTACCTAAAAAAAATATATATATATATATATATATATATATATATATATATATATATATATATATATATATATATATATATCCAACGCTCTACCCACTAGACCACCGCGACCCACTATATATATATATATATATATAGTTATATAATGAATGGCTAGGGAATCAATAAAAAGAGGCAATTGGCTGCATTATTATAATGTGGAAGGCAACAAGAAGTCACCATATTATTAGGAGTATCTGCAGCTAATTCCTATATGAATTTTTATTTACATGAGATGTGATGGAACCATTCTGTTAATTCCTTTGCCAAATAATGTGGTCTCATATTGGATTCTTCGGCAGGGATCTAAGTTAATTCATCATCAAGGGCAATAAGTAATTAAATATTGAGTCATTAAGTGTTTGATTGCCTTAGATTTTTGAAAAACTGGAGAATCTGACTGTAGAATTGCAAAGAATGGGGTTATGCATCTTAGGAATCATTGAAATTAATGGCTCAAGTGTTACTTGTGGTGTAACAGGTGCATTGTAATGCAATTATGTATCTATGAAAGATTCATATAAGTGAGAATAATAGTCTAGGGTAGGGATACCATGAGTTTTGGAATGTAAAGAGAGCAGCATGAGAGTTCTTTGCAATGTAACAAATATTTTTATGGTTAATACTGCTACAAAGCCAATGAACACCATGGTTACAGAATTTACTGTCTATGATGGCCCGTGAAAAATTTCAAGAAACTGCGGGAGATGCCGCAACAGTAACTTTAACGGAGTCACCTGCTACGTGTGCATTACAATGCAACAACTTCAGAGAGTAGAATTCATTCGCCTTGACCGGGATTCGAACCCAAATCCCTCGATATCCAGCCGAGTGCTTTAGCCAGTTAAGCTACCAAATTGGCCTTTTAAACTCTGAAATTTTGGGGGCTTTGGGGTCACAACATCTTGTTCTTTCAAAGCCCCCAAAACATCAGAGTTTAAAAGGACGTCTCGGTAGCTTAACTGGCTATAGCACTTGGCTGGATATCGAGGGATCCAGGTTCGAATCTCGGTCAAGGCGAATGATTTTTACTCTCTGAAATTGTTACATTGTAATGGTCTGTGAAGATAAAGAAGTGGAAGAAACCTAAGATGTTATAGACAATTTTAAAGGAGAAGAAAAAAGGAACTGAACTATGGTTTTTAGAGTGGGCCAAGTAAGATAAACCATTATAACATGAATTGGGAAGCAGAAATATTAAAGAAAAAAATTAATAGGAAATCTGCATGTACTAGTTGTGGAAAACACACTGTTAGGAGACTGAAGATGATGAATATGTAGAGAATCCCAGGAAATGGATGAATATTGCAACTTGTCTAATTTCCTGTGAAGTAGAGGTTCAGAAAGAAACTGGTGCTGATCTGCCAGAACTGGAATATGAAAATAATTGAAGGGAGAAAGAGAATATAAACATTGATGAAAGGGAACAATGTCAAAAAGAAATGAAAAAATCTAAGATGACACAACTGATAAATAAACTGGCAAATTACTCTTCCCATATTGCTAATTCTCTGTTTGCCAAATTCTTCTTTTGTCTTTTTAATGCCCATGGAATTGCAATAATTTTTATTTTGAAAATTTGTAACAACTGTAACTTTTTGAACTTTAAAATACATATTGACTTCGTCAGTCTTTGGTGAACAAAAGAGTCCTGAATTTCATGATAAGTATTGGTACATGATTTTATTTCATTGGGTACAACAAGTTGAAAGTAAGAATAAAATGTCTGACAAAATTTTGTTATCTCTCTAAGTGCTCTTGGGTGATCACAAAATCTATTCTGATGCCATTGAATTTTTTTAGGTTATTGTCATTGTGGAAGAAGAATATGAACCCGAGCCTGACTATGCATTGGGTGAAAGAGGTAGCCACAGAGGGAAGGTTCCCAAGGCATACTTGGAAATGATTTCCTATTAATTACTTCCAGTTTTGAGAATGGTATAAGATAGTGAAGTGCACATTTTGGGAGTGGTAGTGAAGTTGTGTAACAGTGTAACTAAAATGTGAAGCAATATGGAAGACCATGCCTGATGTTTTAAAGTGAACTGCAGAGAAGAAGCATATATGTACATCAGTATGGCGCATGAGAATGACTTACTGGTGCTGGAATTGGAAGTAAGGAAAAAGAGCATAGCTGTTAATTATCCATTTTTATAACTTGATGTGGAACTATTTTTGTGGTAATAAGATCATAGCCACTTGCCAAATGTTTTCAAAACATGAAAAATGTCCTCTTTCAGGGATGTTCTCATGCAATAGTTGCTTTTGCTCAGTTCATCTTGAAGCTCGAACAAAGATTTCAGGACTGGTAATTGACGTGTAAGGTTAGAAAACAATACATAGCAGGTTGTATATATTGAATGAATATGTAGACAAATACTGATTAAAATTCCTAGAAGATGAACTTAAGGATGGTCAACTGTAATGACTCAGTGTGTGTTGAGTAGGTCACAGTCATTTTGGAGAGCAAAAATGTTAGGAGTATTTAAATGAAGAAATGTTGATAAGTAGAGAAAGGATGTAGAATATCAAGATAAGTACATCGAATAAGCATGTGTTATTGAATTACCTTTAAATATAGTCAAATGGAAGACTGAAGGGAGTTCATATCAAAAAATGGAGACATCTTGTTCCTGTTATGTTAGTAATTTTTTGTTTTACTTATTTTGTGTAATTAATTGCACAAACTTTGACCATAATAGTTATTTCTACAATTATTTTTTCTTGCTGAAATGGGTTGGTACTTTGAATTTCTGTTTAGAGAGGTCATGTCAAAAATATTATTTTGCTCTCTGTTGTACAGTTCCTACTGGAAGTCCTCTGGTTATTTATGGTTATACCTTCACATTCCTAGGGAAAATCTTTAACATAGTTAATGATGGTAATATTTGGCTTTTGCCCAAAACTTGGAAAGTTTTTAAAACTGGAAGTAGGTATGCAAATATCATATTACTACTTCCTCAAACTTGTTGAGTTCATGTGGACTATTAACCTTCTAGTTACTGATATCTATTTTTTTAGATTAATTTTCAATAGTACATAATACATTCCACTAGTTAAATAAAATGTTACTGTGACAAATAATATTGTTATGAACTTTGAGTTAGTGAACTTTTGAAATGTTAACAAAATGCTAAGTGCCTGAGGAATTCAGAAAGTAATACTGTAAAATGCCTTCCCCATGATGCTTAACCCAGATTAAATGTTAAAAATTGTATGTTATTATTGGTGAATAATTATATGATGGAACTTTGTCACATTTTATAAATTCATTTTTACCTTAAGCTGGTAACTGCAATAATGACTATCATTTTTTTCTTGTTTTTTTTTTCTTGTTAATACATGCTGATTGAAAGAACAAGTTGTTAGCACCTGCTGATTGTAGCAGCTTATAATACATTAAAAACAGCAGAAAGCATAATTTTAGTGCCAGACTGTCAATATTTTAAAGTATTAATTTGAAACATTGTAAGGAGTATAGCATTGGAAATATGAGATTTCTCTAATTTTTTAGACAAATTAGTTAGATCAGTTAAACATGTATAAATATATAATTTACCCATTGCTGAGTAAAAATTAACATTTCAGTATGTTGGTACCAAATATAAAATAAATATTAGCTACATAACTTTTGTTGGCCATTGTGGTGATTTTATTCTGATGGGGATGTCATTTAATGATTTGGCAGCAACTATAATTTTGGGGATACTTTTATTTGTGTATCACACTAGTGATGGGAATTGAAACAACTTTTGCAATGCAATGAAAGTAAATGTTTGATATCAAATTATACACCACACACACCCACACACACCCACACAAAAAGTCTTTCACTACTTGAGATTTTTATTTCCTCTCGTAATTGTGTAATGGATCACATTCAACAGTAGAAGTGTGCTCAAATGGCAACAAAAACATTTTAACTACACCATACACACAAGCTTGAAAAATTTATTTAAAGCAATAATCTGAATTATCAGAGTGATTTTGAAATGCACTATTTATCTGCCTAGGCAGTCGCGAATTAGAGGTGAAAATAATGCATCTGCATGGACAATAGTACATGAATTATATCATGTTAAACATCTTATAATACTCTATAAATTATTTATTTTAAAAAAATATGAACAAAAATGTAGTTGCATTGAAAAGATGTAATTAAATGGGCTCATTTGTTAAGGGGATTGAGAGGAAACATGTATAAGAAGTGATTTTGTTCATAAATTTTATATATGTTGATGATATCAAGGCTACTATTCAAGTACAAGTTATCCACATTCTACCATTGGTTTCAAATGTGTAAACTGATAGTGTGAAACCATTTAATAGTAGTCAAGTTAGGCTCCTCTGAAATCAAGTTAGAGTTATAAACCCAGCTGTACTGTCTTGTTCTTGTAACTGTATTGGATACTTTCTAAATATTTATGGCACCTTAAATTTACAGGAAGTGGAATAAAATAAAAAAAACTTATGAATTGAGGAATATAAGCCTATTAGCTGTGATTATTATGCCAAATTATGGAATTTATCTTTGCTGTGAATTATTTTTTTTAATGTGGATGATTTAATGTAGATAATTTTGTAACATTTGTCATATGGTGTCTTTTGTTTGTGAATACAGCTTCCTGTTTAACATATTCTTTAAATAAATAAGTTATTATTATTTTCTTTTAGTTTCCTTATGCTGGGTGTGTAGTCCCTTGAAAACTATCCATGGTGATGCCATATGAGAATTTGCAATTACTCGAGTATAATATCTGTTGAAGAAAATATAAACAATGGAAGACATAAGTTTATTTTTTTGGATTTTTATGAACTTGGCATCATAGGACCTTAAGAAATGAAGAAAGAAGGTGAGATGCAGTTTTTCATGTATTTCTTGATCTAATTGAAGGTTAGTTGTGAGCATTCTGGAATAGAGGTAAGAGAAGACAATATTGTATCTGGCATATAAACAAAGTGTTTTAATTTCAAGAAACTGTGGGAGAGGTGGCAATAGTAACTTTTGACGAAGTCATCCGCTAACATGCATTTCAACGCAACAATTTCAGAGCGTAAAAATCCCGGTCAAGACGAATGATTTTTAGACTTTGAAATTGTTGCATTCAAAGTTTTTTTAATTTTTCAAGCTATACAATTATATTAACTGAAGTGAATTACTTGCAAAAAGGAAAATGTAATGTTTCTGTCCCCAAAAGAAACCTGAAGGGCCAGATGTGCATGGAAAGTATGATGCTGAGTTTTCTTTTCATCTCCTAGTAGGCTGATGAGTAGAAAAATCTACTTATAAATGGAATGTTATAGATTTAAATCCTAATGATGGCTTTGGATTATATGGTTTTCATCTGTTAAAGAACGTCAATCTAAAGTTTCATACTAAACTAGAAAGCATTTGTACCATCTGTTTTTCCCATTTTGGTTTTCAATAAGTAATTTTCTTTTAATAGGCTGAGGAGTTTTTTCTTCGTCAGTCAATGTAACATGCTTTCCTTTTCAAGTTTTGTGTTTTATGCTTTTATCACAATAGAAGCCTTCTGCATAAGTTATGACTTTTGAATCAGAACTTTTATCAAATAGTCAAATCAATTCAATTTTATTCTTTGGGAACATTTTCTGGTGTCCTAATCTGTTTTCAATGACATTTTGAATTTATCAAACCACAAATTAATTGTTATTGACAATGCTCCCTTTTTTCTTTTGGTGACACTTTCATACAGTGATTTTGTTGACAGAAATTTCCATGACATATGTTTTCAGTTATCTCTAGATGGTAGCTATCAAAAGTCGCCAACCATTAATGAAATTTCATCCTACTATAAAATATCGTAAACAATGAAGTTAGTTGAAGGGTCAAAGGGGAAGTGGGACATTCCCCATTTTGGGATTGCTCCTCAACAGTGGTCCCTGCTGTTTAAATTCTTAGGCGTGGTTTCAGTACCAAACTGTCTTTGTGGCAAGCAACTCTGCCAGCACTTTCTGTGCTAACCATATCTGCAAACTAAAGATCTCTCAGGGGACAGATTTTAAATAAAATTTCTCTTTACACCTGGCTGAAATGTCATTTTTATATTTTCAGTGGTGTTAGTGATGTATTTTTTGAAGTTTTTTCCCATACCTAGTAGTATTTGGATGTATTTGTAATGTATTGTGACATTTTATCTTAAAAATCCTTGAATCATATTGGTATGTTATCTTTACAAAATTCCAAATACCTCTTTGTTTTTAAATTTCTGCATTGTGGGAATGGGGTAATGAAGCAAAAGAAATTCTCTAAGAAATAGGTTCTTACGTTTTTATTAACTTTTCTGATTTTGGCCACTAATCTTAAGAACTGTTGAGCTTTGCCATCAATCGATGTTTTCACTTGGAACTAAGGAGCCTTTATGTTCAATATTGTTACTACATAGAGATTCTGCTACGTGTACTGTATAACATTCATCAAGCTGTTAAGCCCAATCATTACTCTATTTGAATCGTTTCCATAATTTTTGTCACCCTCCTTATTTCTCTCACTCCTGGGTCTCTGTTGGGCCTCTACGTCGCTAACCGTCGGTGAGAAGGAGACTCTTTGCAAAGAGCGACATTGTATGGATGCAAGCGCCTCCCACGCAGCATCTTATCCGTTCTTCGAGAGGAAGCCTATTATCTAGCTTCCGCGCTGGGGAGAATGCCTTCTAAACTACCCCGTCCTCCCATCCGCCAAGGTCTTCCTCTCCCGTCGTCAAATCTGCGCGCCGAACACACTGTTACCACCCCTCTCTCTCCCTTGACCTCCAACGCTTTCATTTGACGATGCTATCTAAGACAATGGATTGAGCACTTGGCTCGGCGTGATCGACGGTCGTGTTCATCCGTGGGTCGAGGGTCTACATGAATCCACTGGCCGCTCGCAAAGGACATTGCAGGTCGTTCACTTCTTGATTTCATGAAAACTTAAGTGAAACGACTTTTTACTGCTGAGAATGTGGCGATTTTTTTTAATGATGGCACCGGTCGTAAGCTTTGGAGAATTGGTTTCATTCTCTTCCCTTCTTAAGTTTGGAATACGTGTAATAGCCGAGGAGTTGAACCTGCCCAGTTAAAAGTGCTCGAAGTGGTTTTGAAACCATTTTCGCATATGTACTGAAGATTTGGTGTGCGGGGAGGTGAATGTTCATTTGTGTGAATAAATTTGGTACGATTTTATCTGGAGTGATTCACTGTTATGCCATAATTCCGCGTGATGTGAAGTGGAAAAACTGCCTCATTTTAGTTCTTACTTCTAGGTCGTGTAGAATTCGAATCGACTCACATAATTCATTCTGATTATGATTTCGTCATTTAATTTGACATTGCCCGGAATGTAGCGGTTCGGTTCATTAACTCGTTCTAGATGCTGCTTAGCTAAAACTAAAACTAGGAAGAGTTTCCTTGTTCCATCACTCACTCGATTTGCTATGTATTTCAGTAGTAATTAAGTTCGTTTGCGAGAGATGTCTATGGTTTCTTCAGCTGATGCTCATTCCCAGTCGTGACCGTTTTTTCCCCGAAATAAAATAATAAGATTTATTTTTCTATCTGCATTTAAAAGTACTGTCTTCGCTTCTGCAGTCATTTGCTAGAGGTCCGTAAGTTTTTGGTCTCAATTTCTTGAGACTCTCGTGCTTCGGAGATGGCAGAGACGACACCTCACAATACGCTAGGGCAATTTTTTGCGCTTCATTTAGCGCTGACCATCACATCACCCATTCTTTTATTTGGTCATACGACGGCTATAGTCGGAGAGAACACTACTGTCCATTTCGACAGGAGGGGACAGTGGTGGCCGTGGAAGGTATTGGACCAATCTGGGGCCAATAGCGGTAGCGCTGCCACGCGTCCACCTTGGGAGGATCGGCACGTCCCGCCGCCACCCCCACGCCTTCCTCCTCTGCCCCCCTCCTCCGCGGAGAACTTCTACCCGTCAAGGGGCCCGGATCCATTTGAAATTTCTATTTGTGACTTAGACGAGTGTGCTTGCAAGAATCGAACCAAGAACGGGAAGGAGTTGGTGGATATACGCTGCAGTTGTTTGGAAACACAGGATGTAAGTATATGCCAACTTTCTCAAACCTTACCAGTATTAGGCGTAGGGAGTTTCCTTTGTGGAGTAATTTTTTCACTTTCGGAATTAATGTTGTTGTTTACCAACATATTTGGTGGCACAGGCGTCACTGAGATATCGGTCGGTCATTTAGGATTTTGTCATAAGGCAACACAGGAGCAGAGAAACGAGTTCATTCAACATTCGATGAGGGAGTCAAGACCAAAACCTATGGATTAGCGAAGGATTTACTCATTTTTTTCAGCGGCATTTTTAGCCTTCAGTTCTAATGTAAATTTTTAAATATATTTTTCAATTTCTTAAACATTGAAACTCACGTAATCATTTAGACTAAAGCTTTGCTCATTTTTGCTAACAACTACTCATTACAGCACTTTTTAATATTCATCAATCACAAAATTTAAGTATTGAAGGACAATGCCAATTTAAGCACGCGCTGAGAGCTGCCATCTTCAGAATTCTGTTCTGAGCTTTCGTGCCTTTAATGTCATGGAACTCCCTGGAAGGGTCGTCACACTATGTTTTGAGTAATAAAATCTAAAATCTACAGGAAAAGAAACGGTAGAACTAGAGTTTGATGCTCAAAATGATGGACCGAATATTGTCGAGGATCAAACTTGTTGAAGAACCGATCCGCGGAACGGGAGGATGTTAACTCCTGAGCGATCGTCGAGTTAGCTAATCTTCGATGAGATATTAATATACAAGATTCAAGAACGTTCTTGGTTTATGGAAACCAAAGTCATCTTTGGAGTGAATAATTACCCCCGCAAAAATAATTATTATTTCCATCTTTATTGCCTAATTCTCAAATGTCAAGTAATAATAAATGTTTGGAACCGGAAAAACTTAAAATCCTGTCCCTGTACGTATTTGAACCCAGACCCTCGTTTGAAAATAGTTAATAAGTAACCACTAATATACGATCTCAATACACGCGATAAACAAAACCAACTGAAATTTCCATTCGTATATGATTTCCATTTGGCAACTTACTCTTTGCTACTCATATAAGCACTTTTATCAAATTCAAATTTAGCAATTGCTTGCATTTAATACGTAATTTCGATGCTTGCGATGAAACATTGATATCAATCAGTAACACAGAGTAATTTATTTGCATTCGAACGTAAATTTTATGAATTATTTGTATCAGAGTGTTCAATTCGATACTTAAAGTAAATGCTTAGTGCTCGAATTTCCTCTTGGTGTTTGCTTTTATCCGTGAACAGGAATACTACATGTACTGCTGATGCAAGAGATTGAGGGGGGATGTAAAAACTAAAGGTTCTACCTGGCATTCTCTCAGTTCATATACTAAAACAATGGTTTGCCAAATGTAAGTCAAGATGCAAAAAATGTATCACCAATCAAGACGGAGGAAAATACACACCGTTTATTTCCACAAATGTGTCGTAACGCCACATACCGTTTGCACCCTTCCCTTTCGGAGTAGGCACAACAAAAAATCTGAATTTAGATTATTATTGGAAGCTTGGCATTCATTTAGTAATTTCTTCAATGTTGACTTCGTTTATTGCGTAATTACTTTTTCTTCTTTTAATGCAACTTCTAAAATTACTTACCTCGTACATCAGTCATGCGTAGGAAGGGCATGGATAAGGCCGTCGTCTAAATTCCTTATTCCATATCCCCATAGGACCTCAAAATAAGGGAGAGTATGCTACCTGTACTTGCTGACACCCTGGAGATCACCGACTGCGACCGCGTTTGGTTGGACGGAATGGCTTCAAGAGAGGAAACCCCAGACGAGGATGACCTCCATGTCCCTGGCATACGAGTATTTAAGAGCACATCAGGCGACTTCCTATACGCGAGGCGAAAGCGGGAGTTCAAAGTGAGCGACAGCAGCGAGGAGTCGGAGGCCGACGAGGGGGGAGTGGAATGGGAGGAGGCGGTTTGGGAAGCCGAGCTGGGCTCCCCCGACGAAGAAGAGCAAGACGCTGAAGAACCTCCGGAGGAAGAGGAGGAGGAAGATTCCTTGCCGGAGGGGGAAGAGTCTGAGAAGGGAGGAAGGTACGCGCGGGCCGCTCCCGATTTGAAGAAACCGCCTCAAGCCTTGTCCTCCCTCACCGTCCGCCGGGCACGGCAACTGTGTATGAAGCCTCATGCCATCGGCCCCGTTCGGAGCGTGCTGCTGGAAGACGTGATGACCATCCGCGCATTCCCCCCTTACGCCTTCCAGCCTCCCCCTCACATCCCCGCCAGCCGCCCCCCCGGAAATCAACAAGGGGAGTATCTGTCTGATTGGACGCAGCGGGTACAGTGGGAGATGGATTCTGTGACGTTCAAAAACGTTTCGCACATCGAAAAGATTCCCGAACGTGCTTTCTTCAACGTGCTCATCAAATCCCACTTCCTTTGGTTGCGCACCAACGTGATCATTATGGACAGGAATGCGATCAGTGTAATGTTCCGCGAAGCGGACGAAGATGATTCCGTGGACCCCTGCGAGACGTCCTACCGGGCGGGGGACGGTCAGGCGAAAGAGGACGTGAATGCCACCGGAGGTCAGTCGCCAGAATTGGACCGAGGGGGCGGAAACACTGCCAGCGGAAATTCTTCGGTGGAATTGAAAACAATGTGTGAGGCGTCACAGAGGGGTTTCATAGTGGCCGAGAGTGTCATAAGCATGTGGAGTATGTACACCTTCAGCATTATCGGCGCTCAATCGGTCATATTCGACGGGTGTCACATTTCCAGGCTTAGTCGCACCTCCATACTCGTGCAGAGTGCCAACACGTTCATGTTCACTAGGAACAGTGTGCTTGAGTCGGTCTCAGCAGATGCATTCAGTATCACAGCAATTATAGTCGAATTCCGTAGAAATCGATTTGGAAGACTAGAGGAAGGTGCGATGTTGGGACTCACTCCCAACATGGCCTCCAAAACACCTTTTGTGTTGCCCCACCTAACTTTTGAAGATAACCTGTTGATGGATGTGGATCCTTTATCCTTGCACTCATATTGGGAGGCCTTCATGGCCAATGATGAAGTGGAGGGGCATGCCTTAGGAGGGTATTCCTTCAAAAATAATGCATTTGCAGATTGTTCGTGTTTACAGATTGGATGGATTGTGCAACTGACTAGAGAACAGGATGCATCTCCCACTCTCTATAATTTCTATACACATGTAATAAATGATGAATCAGGCAATTACTGTGTGAGGGAACCAGTGGAGCCTATGGGAATGGTTTTGCCTTGCAGACTACCCCTGAAGGGAATTGATTATTTGTTAGAAGAGGATGGAGTCACATGCAAGAGACATGTTGATGTGGTTGAATTATGTGAGATGTACCAAAGTGCTGCTTCAAGTTTAAGTCATTCTTATTATTTTCAGGGTCTGTATGTGATTTCTATTTGGACAGTATTTTTTTTCTGATAAGTTCTTTCGATGTCACCACTTGATCTCTCAATAGACATGGTAAAATATTTTGACTGATTGTCTGTAGATTACGAACATTGTCTAGATTAAAATCATATCATTACCAAACTGCATTTCACAGTGGCAATTAGAACAAAGTGTAGATTAAGTTTTGAGTTTCTCAAAGTTGTACAACAGATAGCCACACTTTGCATTGGTATATCTGCTGACGATAATTTTTGTTCACTCAAGCTTACTATTATTGAAAAGTTATTGGAAAGAAGACAATCCAGATAATTGGATTTTGGTTTCTATTCAAATATTACCTGTCATATCTAAAATGAGAAAGTGTTACTTTATTTTATGAAATGGTGGACTCCTACTCATTAATAAATTATTTATCGCAAAATAATCATTCAGTTAAATGAAATTACTATTTTTACAGAATATGAGAGGCATAATTTAACATTTTTAAGTACATATGCATTCGGAGAGCTCATTATTTTATAACATATTTTATTTTCTACTTTAGTTGATAAAATGTCTCATTTTAATTCATCTTTTTGATAATTGCTTGCCAAGAATTACTTTTTTTTTTCAAATAATATGTCATCATTGAGAAGTATCTGTGTAACTTCATTTGATATCATTCATTTATTATTTTTTAATATTTGCCATTTACATACTAATCTCAATTGAGTTTCAGGGTATGACTTAATTTAGCTATGGAATACATTTCTATATACATCATTTGCTTTTCATCATGTAATACTAACATATTTTTATTATATGTGGCTGATGTAGCAGGACTGTAGCAGTAGCAATATTAATTTTGACATGACCAATTTTAATTCATTTAGGACCACAATTATACATATGATATTCTTCATTTGAATCTTATATGTTGTTGCATACACATGGTGTTTCTAAATGAACTAGGTATGGATGCTGGGTTCTGCCTGCTTTAAGCACTATGTTATTTCATTATAATTTTTTAAACATTGAATTCCATTCATAGTCCTACAAGTTCTTTTTCTCAGTTCTCTCCCTCTTAAGTCCTCTCCCACTCCTACTTCTTCGCTGAGAGGATGTATGGTTTCAGTAATGTACAACAGAGGTGGTTACCATTGTGCATATATATGAGTCCTCCTACTGATGCACTACTTGGAGTTCAGTCTCCTAAAGTTTAAATGATAATTATGTCTAAGCTATTGATGTAATAGCCAGATAGTATAAGTATTTTCTAGATCATACTCCGTTACACTGTTTCCCAAATGGTGTTCTGCAGTATGCACCCACTCTTTTGTTCCACAACATGTGAACAGTGGTTCAACCAGAAAAATAAACCTCTTCAGAGAGATATATGTGGAGTTCATTCATGTTAACTGGGCCAAAGGTGTCATTCAAGAGACCAATAACATTCAAGAGAGGGGGAAAACTTAAGAGGTAAGTATGCATTAGACATCATAAATGTTGGCTGATTTTGGTATGGTTCAATCTAGGGTTTCTGGGTGGGAATTCCTTCCTGCTGTTCTTGGGAATTTTTTCTGCTCTCCCATTTCCAAATCTGGATAAAATTTGTTCGGTAAATTGGGAAATTTGCAGCAAGAAATAACTAGGTGTTAAAAGATGAGACAAGAAGGTATTTTGGACTGTTAAACATACTGGAAAACACTGAAGAGAATTATAGAGAGATTTTTAAAGATCATAAATTAGGACTGTGTTACAAGAATTGAAACTGGATCAATTATGGAAAGAAGAGTATTATGAAATATTGAGAAGTATATTGAATTGTTTACAACCTGTAAGATTAGCAGTTGAAGCCGTGAGCAAGAGAGAAGCTAATATGCTCACAGGTGAAGGAATTTTTAAGTTCCTGTGAAGTAATTTGTGAAAGCAGAATTCTTCAATGAGCCAAATGCTTTTAAAGGAATCAAAATTTTAATTGGTTAAACGTAGAAATAGAGATTTTGTGCCTTTCACAAAGTACTTGAACAATTGTCAGTATGAGATGGAAAAGAATGAATTTTTTGCCTTGTCAAGTAAGAATGAAAAAGCAAAATTTACAAAATCATTAATGGAAAGACTTCTTAAAGGAACGTTTACAGCAGAAGTTCTAAGAGAAGAAATAAATAATGTCCTTACAGAGAGTTCTGTCATTAAATCAGAATCTGATCTGAAGAGTGAATTGACTAAAGCAATATCAATTTCGACATCAAAGCCTAGCAGTATGCATGAAGACAAAACATTTGCTTCTTTAAGGAAGGAAATGAGGTTATATTAAGAAATGCATTTTCTCACTAGATGCAGTGATAACAATTCGTCCAAAGTCTACAAAAATGAATGAAATTTTTCCACATCAAGTATATTTGTTGCAAAGCAATGATTACAATTGTCTGTTTGGGCATTAAATACTCTTATGTTTCTTAGAGTTTCATTTTTAAAATGGCAAATAAAAACTATTTGAAGTTTTTTTTAATTTTCAAACAAATAATGTTTGCATTTTTTTCCAGCAATGCTTAAGTTAATAAATAAAATATTTAAATGAGGTTGTGAATGTTAATACATTGTGTAATACATGTGAAAACTCACTGAATACTATAAGGTTTGGATTAATTACATTGTTTATGTTTTGAGAAACCCAGCCAAAATGATACTCTAGTGACTGATCCCTGTTTAGCGCTCAGGGCAAAATATGCACTCGTCATGAAATTCCAGTCAACATCCATTTTCGAATTTCATCTACTCTACTGAACTTGACCTATGACATATTTATTTATTTATTAGGTAATCTACCGGTTAAGGTAGGTTTTTGGAAGGACACAACTATCAAATAAACATTTTGCAACTCCAAACAAAACCCAATCCAGCAACCTAATCTACATCAGGTCCCTCTTCATCTCTGTGTACTTCTTTCCTTCCTTCATCCCGTCCAACATCCCTATCCTGATCCTGCCCTTTCCTCGCTTGCCCAACATTCTCCCCTCTTTTACCCTCTTCAACATTCCACTACCACTCAATATGCCTTCTATCCATTTTTCCTGCCTCCATAGGATTTCTCTCAACATACCTATCTCCTCACCCACCATCTCCAGTACTTCCTCATTTGTTTTCCCTTCAGTCCATTTCACCTTCTCCATTCTTCTCCACACCCACATTTCAAAAGCCTCCAATCTACGTCTATCCTCCTGCTTCAGTGACCAGGTTTCCGCACCGTACATAGCTACGCTCCATATCAGAGTTTTTACGAGTCTCATCTTAACATCCCTACTCAACGTCCCTGTCATCAACTCCATCCTTCTTGAGAAAGCCTCCTTGCCTAGCACAATTCTTCTCCTTACATCCCTACCACTTTGACCGTATTGGTCCAAAACACTTCCAAGATATGTAAACTGTTCTACCTGCTCTATTTTTTCCCCGCCTATTTTAATATTTAGCTTAGCCTTTTTCTTTCTGGAAAATCGCATAACCTTTGTTTTATTAATATTGATTCTCATCCCATATCTATTGCACTGAACCTCCAATTCACTCAGCAATGCTTGCTACCCCTTGGCTGACCAAGCAACTAATGCTTGGTCATGAGCAAACCTAACCGATTTTACGAATTCCCCTCCGACTTTAATTCCTACCCCCAGTTCTTCCCATGCCTCTTTAATCATTTCCTATACAAATATGTTGAACAGCACTGGTGACAATGGTCAACCCTGCCTTACCCCTCTTCCTAACACTGCCCATCTGGACTCTCCATTCCCCACTCGCACCTGAGCAGTCTGAGATATGTACAGGTTGCGGATCAGTCTCCTGTCCCTCCAATCGATTCCTATTTTCTGAAATACACGCATTAATTTTTCCCAATTCACTCTATCAAATGCTTTTTTGAAATCTACAAAACAGGCAAAGCGTCCTGATTGTATTCTATATTCCTCTTGATTAGGGATCTCATTACTGCAATGGCATCACACGTACCTCTTCCTTTCCTAAACCCAAACTGATTATCCCTTAAGTAATCATTTGCCTTACTCTCTATCCTTTTGTTGATGATCCTGAGAATAACTTTAGCTGCGTGGGATATCAAACTTATTGTTCTGTAATCCTCACATGATGTAGCCTTTACCTTTTTCGGAATAGGAACTAACACTGATTTCACAAAATCCTCCAGCCAGATTCCTCCCTCATAGATACTATGAATCAGTCCATATAGAGTCTTCTTTCCACATTTTCCTAAACATTTGAACAGTTCCACAGGAATGTTGTCCACCCACACGGCCTTATTTGCTTTTATCTCCTTTAATGCCCTCGCTATTTCATCGTCGAGGATGCCTGGACCTAAGCTATCTTCTTCTATGCCATGTGCCTTTTCTATGTCTAACCTTGTCGGCCTAAGTTCTTTACCTTACAGTGTTTCTATATATTCCTTCTATCCCTCTTGGATTTTTCCTGGTTCAACTATTATCTTACCCCACCTATCTTTAACTGTTAGCACAGATTTTGCCTTTTTACTTCCCAATAATAACTTAACCTTGCTGTATAGAGCACCAATTTCACCCTTCTTCTGTAAACTTTCCATATCCTCGAATTGCGTTTTCCACCATTCTTCTTTTGCTTTATTTGTGGCCCTTCTCAATTTATTGTTTAACTCTTTGTACTTCATTTTGCCTAACTCTGTGTTTACATTTTTCCATCTTCTTCTCTCATCCATCTTTGCAATCATCTCATCCGTTACCCATGGTTTCCTTATCATTTTCCCGTTAACGGTTTCTATAGTGTCTTTTGCGGCTTCCGATATCCCTTGCTTGATACATTCCCATTTTTCTTTGATAGTACTCAGTTCTTTACCGTCATCCATCATTTTCTCTACAGCCTGCTGATACTCCTTCCTTGTTAATCCATTTAATGCTTCTACATTCCATTTCCTAACCCGCCGCCCTTGCCTCATCTTTTTGAAACGGATGTTACACTTCATAACAACTAAATTGTGGTCTGAGTCCGCATCCGCTCCTGGGAAACTGCGAATTTATCCCACTGTTCCTAAACCTGTGCCTAACCATAACTTAATCTAACTGGTACCTTTCTGAGTCACCTGGCATTTTCCATGTATACCTACGACTTTTGTGGTGTCTAAACCATGTGTTAGTGATGACTAACCCCTTTCTCCTGCAGAATTCAATTGCTTTCTCCCCGCGTTCATTCCTCGTGCCTAATTCATAGTCCCCCACCTTACCACTCTCCCTTCCTTCGCCTACCGTCGCATTCCAATCCCCCATCACTATCAAATGTTTCCCTGCAGGAACACACGCGATTATATCCTCTAACTCATCGTACATCCTATCGACTTTTTCCTCCTTGTGGTTGCTCGGTGGCATGTATACCTGAACAATGACCAAGTTCGTCAGCTCTGCTTTAATCTTTACAAGTAAAATTCTATCAGTCGCTTGCTCTATGTTGACTACGCTTCTTCCTACATCTTTATTAAATATTACGGCAACCCCTCATTGGCTCTCGTCCCCACTGCTATATATCACTCTATAATTGTCATTCCACTAATCCCCGCTATCCTTCCATCTCACCTCACAGAGACCTAAAACATCTATATTACCTCTTTCTATCTCTCACTTAATATTTTCTAATTTGCCTGTCCTCAACATTGTCCTGATGTTTATTGTTCCTATTCTAACTACTTTCGTCTTCCTCTGCGTCTTCTCTCCTGCTGCTGTTACTTCTTCCATGCAAGGGTTTCGTGGGATGACGACCGCGGAAGCCTTGCCTCCCCCGCTGTCGGGCATGACACACGGCCGCTGGGGCCGAGTCCCGTAGTTGCCAGGACTCATATTCTCTATAATGCCCATCATTACAGTCTTGGGAATGATAATTGAGGTGATTTCCCATTGCCTTTCTCAATAGTGTTTTTAATGTGACACCATCACTTAATGGCCACCCCACTGGGGTCAGACGCCTTTGCAGCCGCTTCATTGAGGAACAGACGCTGCGTGGACCACCTTTCGTCTGGCTCCTAACCTTTAAACTATCTGGCATGGGTGACGCTACCAGGAGCAATTATATTTACTCCCGCCAGCAAAGCTCTAGGGGTCATCGGAACACACAAGCCCTTCCACTACAACAAGGTTATAATCCATGGAAGGGCTATGATATATAGGAGTATCTAAAGACCTCTGAATGACTGCACTGGGGCCAGGAACCTGGGTGCCCCACCTTCTCTACAGCTTTTCTGTTTATTAGCATTTACTATCACCACCATAATTACAGATGATACACGAAAATTAAATAAAAAACATTGTTTTGGGAATTCTTGAGAATTCTTGGGAAATACAATTTCCCGTTCACGATTCCTGAAGGTTACAAAATATTGGGAATTTGGAAACCCTAGCTCAGTTCAAGTTTAGAATGATGCCCATTGAGAGAAGTGCAATTTGTGAACATATATAACATAATAAAATGTAAACACATGCTCATCTAATTGGGTGGACAAAAGGAAACTGACTTCCTCTTCTCTTTAATCTTTCTTCTCTGAATTTCTGTGTTTTACACATCTCTCCCCGAAGTAATTATTATCCCCCATATTATCCAAGATGTACTAGATCCATCTCTATATTAGGCTTCTGAGTATGTGACAGATTATTTTGAATGGTCCATAAATAGCATATGCTAATTTTACACTGAATACACAAGACAAAAACTTGTGTTTTTTAGTTTGCAATTTTAATTTAAACCTGTAAGGTTTATGAAATTTGTGAAAATAATTTGATAAATGCTGCTGTACTGATATAGAGTTGGTTTATATGCTAGTAATTTTGTTCTCATAGTAATAATTATTTTTTAAACTCAATCATTCCACAGCATGAAAATGGGGCTATCATATGCTAAAGGGTAAAAGATCACTGATTAACTTACCAACTAGACAAGAATAAATTATAGAAATATCTACTGCATTTTCCTAAAACAAGGGAATGAAGTTCAAAGGAAATATAATAAGATTTCACTGCTGTATAGTAATAAATAGTGGGATGAGTTGGTATGGATTTTTAAAGTAACTTGACTAAAATATTCCTCTTGATACTTTTCTGGAGGTAGAAATGGTAAAATCTATGAACAATCTAATAAGGTTGAAGTCAGGTGTAGGATCTATGTAATTGTAGAAAACTGAGGAACCTATGTGCTACAGGGATGAAATAATGCTTTACTAAACTTATTTGGCTACATTTTAAATTGCATTAATTTTAAGTATGTAATCCAAGGAGCTAAAATAAATAACCAGTATTTTGAGGTAACTGTTTCATATTAAATGATCAAATATATATACAATAGAAGACTATAGATGCTGAATGGGCTGAGCATTCATTGTTACTGATATTTGTGGATATCCATTTTCAAGTTGCATTACCATCAAAATGCAAAAAAAAAAAATATTTGGTTTCTTTGTTTGTATAGGGATTATCTAGGCCTGCTAGAAACATTCAGGTATTCAAAAATATAAAAATTCTTCATTACACCATCTAATTAATTTTTCAGTGAATTGTATTAATTGATTTATTGATTAAATGTAAATGGATAGTTTTTTCTGAGAAAATGTATATTATCTTTTATTTTGTCCATTTACCAAACTTCGCAAACCAAAATAGACTCCAATAGAACAGCTAATAATTAGTCAACAGTTTTTTCTGAGACTTTAAAATTTTTATGCTTCACATAACTTAGAGTCTTTACTGTTTATTTAAACCAGTTTTCTTAGCGAGTAAATGATACTGCCAGTTTGAGTGCCGAAGGCTGAGGGTTTGAAAATTATCTTACCAATTGTGGCTCGGATCAAAAGTAAAAAAAAGGTTTTAGGAGTGGAAAAATAAGAAACAGCTGACTGAGATTTCCCTCATTGAAAGGAGATTTTTAACCTTGAGTACCAAAATCTGATTACAGAGAAGGATTAGGGTTGATATGGTTGGATAGGATATTGGTTACTCAGTAGCTCTAATGTAACATTCAGTTTGGGTAAGATAACCTGTTTCTGAGGGAGTTGGTGGTTTTCATGGATAACAAACCTTTGTTTTGGTTGGTACCAGAACTCTTCCTATGAGCTATGATATTAATTGAAATCAAATTAAAATAAATGCACTCAAATATTAACCATTTTATAAAGAAAAACATTTTAAATTTTTTAAAGAGATATATTTTTTAACATATGTACTAAAAGATAAATATTACAAACGACTATTTTTGACACTTAATTTTTACCAACAATAAAAAGGAAAAGGGACAATAATACTGTTTAAACTTTAAATTGTTATTTGTGTGTGCATATTATATATGTATATACATATATTTATTCACATGGAAATAGATATAGGGAAAAGGTATAGGAACACATATAAAGGACAAACACCGGAGAAGTGAGGAAGGCGGAATGAGCTATATTTTTACACTTGTGATCTGCTCAATTCCATCCTCTTAACCTCTACTGTCTTTGTCCTTTAATGTGTTCTTATCCCTTTTCCTCATATCTAGACCCATGTGAATGAATACCTTTTCGCCATATTCTGGGTTTTTCATTTGAATGTGTGTATATAATATAAATATATATATGTATATATATTTGTACACATGTATGTGTGTGCAGAAGCTTGACAATAGCTCTGATTATGGAGAAAAAATTAATGCACAATATAATGTTAACAACATCCAAATTGCCAGCCATACAAACAATGTAGTAATGCCCTGAAAGTGAAATAGTTATGTATAATATATAGTTTGAATCTATATTATAAAAGCAAGCATATACGTTAATGCTTCATCATACTATGAAATAATAATACTTGAAACTAACTCCACATCAGGGAAATGTCTTTTTAGAACACTGTATTTAACTTTATATACATTTTGACTTACTTTATAGAGTTCAGTTACTAATTTTTTAAAAAATTAATCGCAAATTGTTTCATCTCTTCAGGGATTTATAGTACACATTAAAGTATAATAATTATTTTCAGCTACTTGTTTGTGTGATAATAAATACATAAGTCATAATCAATACAATATGACATTATGCATCTATGTTACTATAAGGTGCATTCATAAACTATACAAGGTTTACTTCCACCAAAATTATTTTTACTACATTTTCTCAGTCACAATGTATTCTGGAAATTATATATAGCTGACAATATCTGACAGCCACTGATGAATTATTATAAAATTCAGAAATTGAACAAGGTGAACTAACCATTAGTACCAAATTGTTATTACTCTTTGTAGTCAGCTCAAATTTTTTTGTATTTATATATTGATGATTGAGAAATGGTTTTCCTTGAATAGGTTTCCTTGGAACTCAATAGAACTAGGAAATCAGTCTGTTGGTGAAGTAAAATCTTGAAGGATATATCAGAATTGCTAGTGCTGGTTAAAATGATATATTTCCAGAGAATGCAAAAATATGATTCCTGATTATGTTCAACATATAGGCACAAATGGTTAGAGCTGTAAGTATAAACATCCATATATGTATAAAATGACAATGTCAATAATTCAAAAGCAGACAAATTATACCTTTTAAAATTTTGTAGAAAGTGAAGTGAGTTTTTTGATTGAATCAGTCTTATCACATTTTTAGATCATACTATTACTCATTCATTCAAACCTCTTAAAGAGACATTTAGTCCTTTTTGAGTTTGTCAAGGGGAACACTCAATACCTAGAATTCACTTCAGTGTTATTCAATGCCAGTGTGTATGATTAGGAAGTTTTTAAGGTCAAACTATTTGAGTTGCTTAATTACTGTAAAATATCTTACAACAATATGAAAAATCAAAAGTTTCTCTTTTATTTATAATCATCCACATTTAAATGTTCAGAAAACCTGAAAATTTTTGCAAAACCTTCAACCACCTTTTCTAGGTACTGCAAAAATCTGGTTTCAGTCTTACTGAAAATAAAATAAAATATTTTGATATTAATTGAAGAATATGCATTTTTGTAGGTAGATTTCATTACCCACAGGAAAATGATGAATACTCTACACTGGCATTGAATTATTTGTTACATTTTTCCTTTTGGTGGTAATCTCCTACAAGATGGAAATCCTACAGGAAAAAGAAGCCAAACTTCCTGTTTCCCCCACTGCTCCTGCTTTGTGGACAGAATATTCTTTCAGACTCTGGCAATATTCCGACAAGATAGCGATCTAGTGCTCTGACAGCGGCTGCACTATGTCCAGCTCCAGTGAAGGCAAAGCTTGCATCACGCCCGCCATGCTCCAAAAGCACATCTTCGCCACCTGGATGCTGTAAAGATAAGAGGTTCGTATCATTTGGTGATTCAAAAGATATATATATATATATTCAAAAACCGCCTTCCCCACATGTCCTGTGTTCGCCTTTTATGTGTTTTCCTATCCCCTTTCCTTATTCCTATTTCTATGTTTGAATGAATATATATATATATATATATATATAGAAAAAATATATGTGTATATATATATAGAAAAAAATATATGTATATATATATATATATATATATATATATATATATATAGAAAAAATATATGTGTATATATATATAGAAAAAAATATATGTATATATATATATATATATATAGAATATATATATATATATATATATATATATATATATATATATACATATATTTTTTTCTATATATATATATATATATATATATATATATATATATATATATATATATAATGTATGTGTGCATATAATATTAGAACACTAACAAAGAGTAAATTTGCAGAAATTATTTGATAAAATAGACATATTGGCAATAGTTTTAAAATAGACATATTAGCAAACATTATATCTGGCTGAGATGCTTTCATTAAAGGATTTAACCCCATGCTAATTGTGAATTTGTAACCCTTTTTCCCATGGATTGAAAATGGGTTCATGACCTTGACCAAAAAATCTGAACTACTAATATTTAACTGATGAATAGCTTTTCACATAATGTTTTATATCATTTTTATGTATTTTTCTAAAAATAGTGCTTTAGTTTGGGCACCCTACTTCATACCAAATATCTGATAGTATCTCCCGATATGGCATTGACAGCTTTTATGACAATATTTTATAATTCAGATCATGACTTCTACTGCTAGAGGTAATACCAGTGGCCCAAAATAGTTAATTCAGATAGTACCTACCCCATTATTCATAAGAATGTGTTTTGGTCATGAAATATAATTTTTAAGTATTGAATTGAAAAAAGCCCTGCTTGGTGAATTTTATTTTTGGGATGCAAATTTCATAATTTGATAAAGGAAAAGCCTTTTAACAGCCATTAGATTATGATACCTTTTCAGCATATTTTACAAGATTTTTCTGAAACCTTGAGTATACTAAAAACCATGTTACCTTGTTTCCCTTACCTCAAAAAGGAATTCAGTGACATCATAGACTCTATCATTTATGACCACCCAGCAGTCTTGATGGGTATCATGCCATGAAACTTCTTCCAGTGTGATGATGGGCAGCCTTTCGTCTCCAGTGGATGTGCTTGAGGGTCGGATTTCTGTTCCGGTGCCAGAGAGTGAGGTCCCCGAGGAGGAGGTGGTCATGGAAGCAGAATGGTTGGAAGGGGGTGATGGCCCAGAGGCTGCCGCCCCACCCACCCCTGATGATGGCTGTGGGGGCAGAAGGTGGTGTTGGGAGACGACAGATGCAGTCCCAGCAGATGATGAAGCTGAAGGGAAGGAGCCATCCATGGTGGCAGAGTCATCTGAGAGGATCATTGAGATCCCGTGTGAGTCTATTGACTGGAGAAATGAAACATATTGGATGTCCATACTGCCAATTTCATCATATATTAACTAATCAGATATTCTTGCTTCAGAATATTGCATTATATGCTCACTTTAAATTTGTCTTGCTATTCAATGCAACAATTTCAGAGAGTAAAAATCATTCGCCTTATCCCGGTCAAGGCGAATGATTTTTACTCTCTGAAATTGTTGCATTGTAATGCACACGTAGCAGATGACTCCGTTAAAGTTACTGTTGCGGCATCTCCCGCAGTTTCTTTGAAATTTGTCTTGCTATATTTTTCTTTTGTTACAAACTATAAACATTCAATTTTTTGCTTATGAATAACGGATATAATATATTTCTGTTTTATAAATTTAGCATATCATGAACTTCGAAGATGATAAAAAAATTTACTGGTGGGCAACCATTGAGACTTATAAAATCACCATAAAAAAGAATGGAACCTTAAGTTTTCATCCTACTTAAGAATATTCTTGTATTTAAAAGCTATATTCAAGTAAGGAATGAGAGTCATAAATATGTATTATATATTATAGTTATTTATTAGAACTATACGATAAGATTTTGAGAAAATACATGCAAGAATAGTAATGATCAAGAGCTTCAACTAGATTCAATACAAAATTGAGCAAGTATGCTAACTCCGATAATAATTTTTTGACGCGGCAGATTTTGTTTTCGATTGTCATACTTTATTAATGAGATCAAAACACGAAGGTCGACCAAACAGAGGGTAAGATGATCCTAACTGTGGCAAATTTACCCTAATCCGATCCCTTCATCCGATAAAATTACTTGGAAATCTACATTTAAAAGTATAGTTAAACGGGAACCGAAGAATAAATACTAAGAACTTACCGATTCTTGCATTGAATTGGCCATTTCTCTTAACGCCTGCAGAACAAAAGTTGTTGCGTCTTGAAAGTTTTGAATGTTGATTTCTGCCCTCAGTAGTGGACCAACCTCCTGGTATCACCCTCACAACGGGAGTCCAAATACGCGGTAGCTAGTCTTCTTGTGAGTGGGCTCTAAAAGGAAAATATTGCTTTTTGAGAGAGTTGAATCATTAATTTTCACTGTAAAATTACGCTCATGGTGAAAAAGGCTTCTCGGATAGAACATCTATAGCCATTGAAAATTTATAAGTAGGATATGGAGGAAAAGACTTCATAGCCTTTCGTATTCTGAAATATTCGACCAGATTTTAAGTATATTCGTTAAGTTGCACTCATCAAAAGTTATTTGTTAGAGAAGCATTTATAGATCGAGTTATTTGCAGTCTAAATGCTTTTAATTATAGTAAGTGTTGGCTAGGAAAATAAAATGAATGTTATCCACCGAGACTTGGAAAATGTTGGCAATATTTCAGTTTTGTGCAATATTATTACTTTTGGTAAATTTCCGATCAAATTAATGTTGCAAGGCATTGAAAGTTCGTGTTTGCAGGGAGAAAGTTTTGTAAGTGAAATAGAAAATCTATGCATCTTGTTGGCATAAGCATATCTTGCTCCGGAAAGCCATCTCAAATGTTGAAGAATAATTGGAGCAATCGGCACAATCCATGCCTTAGCTCACAATAATATTGTACGGATATTTATCGGGTCATTTTAATGCATATACCCCATTATTTCTAAATAATAAACCATTTCTGCAACTCCAGGAATGTAAAAAGCGACATGTTGATAACATAATGTACATGATTGGTGTCAATCAGTAATATAGGCAACTCAAGAGCTATAATTTGAAATAAATTATAAGTTTTGTGTTAACTGGTGATTTGAAGGCAGTAATAAATAAGTTATTGGTGTAATGTGTATTGAGGGCTTCGAGAAAAAAAGTGAATTTAGACTCGATCAATGCACTCTTAATGGATGATCTTAATATGGAATTATGTAAAAATATAAGTAAATGTATCATATCGGGCCGATGGACTCAATCGTTACTGGCAAGTAACTAACATGTCGTTTATCCTTGGACGTACAGACCATAATGTGTTCCAGAGTTTTATTACCACTCACTGCGACTGGTTTCACCTTCTAGTCAGATGATATCATGTGGGTGAGACTGATTGCAGTTCATGTCAATAAAACTGTAGTAAAGTAGGAAGGCTTTTACGTCTACGGATATCCGCGTCTTACACAAAGTCACGTTCACAATTAATAAGTATACTACTTCACATCTAAAAAAATGAATCCTTTCAAGTCCTCGTAAGTTATAAAAAATAATCGATGTTGCAGTTTGGCTCCGACGGAAAAGTGGAAATTAAGCGACATTCCATCGAATGTAATTTCGGAACGAAGTGGTTCCAAGAAGAATATCGTGAGGAATTACTTTAGACTAATGACCAAACCCACAGGCTGGAGGAATGAAATATACTTTATATAGAATTGGTCTTGAGGGCCCTTGATTTATTTTACGACGCTCTCTTCGTTTCATTAATGCCCCAGCAGTTGGTCGTGATGATGCTCAATGAGTGACCGTTAAGGCGATCGATAAATGGGCGTATGTTTAATTTTTGCAAATATAAATGTCTACCCCCTTCTATAAATGTATTTCCTTAATCTGGTCATTAGAGACAGTGCGAAATCAGAGTTTTACAGACTCATTAGAAGTGTGCACCAATAGTTTGAAGTGCACATCAACAGTACACATTATGAAAGCTTTTAGAATTTTCGAAAATAAAGTGAAAACTATATAGCATATTATAATTTTGTTCCCAGTTTTATAAATTACAATCAAAGGTCTTTTTATAAACCAATTGTGAGCGAGAATTTCCACAGATTGACCATCACTTTTATTATTATTACAGCGGGAATTCTTTGAAAACGTTCCTTAAGAACAGCCCTTGAGTGATTGATACTCGATAATGTGTCAAGAGGCACTGCTTTTCGATATACTTAAGTTACAGACGTTCAATAGACTGCTGTGTTATCACGACAATTTTTTTAACTGTATTATTCACCGCGTAGAGACTCTGAAGAAGTTATAAAATCTTCGTGAGGTCCCGGGAGGAATTTTCGCAGCCAAGTAAGACAGGCGCTTTCTTAAAACGAGTTAAGGAATACCATATCCTCTTCGGAAACATACTCGATTCTTTTTCAATTAGCTCATTAATATATAGACTACGATAGTGTGACGGCTAAGATCCTTACCTGAAGTTTTTCACGTATATCTATGGGTACAGGTAAAAATTATTTCTTTAGTATTGGATTCTTGTATTTTTTCGTACGTCACCATGACCGAGTAGAATCGGAGGTAAGACTACTAATACGAAGCATTCTCACGTCTCAGACTGGACAAGTGTGGGTAGCAGACGGGAAGTCGGGATGGGAAGTGTTAGGCAGAAGTAAGATAAGATTGTCCATTATTATGCTTGCCTTTCAGCATGTACGTAGAGAAAATAGTAAAATAGACAAGGAAGGACTGGCAAAAGAGATGTAAGTATTCGGGGAATTCATATTTTGAGGAAAATCAAGCTTAAATGATATTTGTGGATGATTAAGCTTCAGTTAGCCAATCAGCAAAATAACTTAAATAATTGCCTATTACATTCCAGCACTATTGTAATAGGTGTGGGAGAATCAACAAAAAGAAGGTAATGAAGTTCTCACGAAATAGGAGGGCTAAGTTCTACAGTACAATTATTGAGCATTAACTAAAGAAAGTTGACTAGGGTTAATCTAGGGAGTTTTTTAAGGTGAAAATGGGCAATATATGAGGACCTTAAAAGGAGGATTGCGTAATTAAAGAAGCTTCGGAACGAGAAAGGGAGACTGAAAACAAGGGAGTTGACGACAGGAGCCGTAAGTAGAGATATGAAGAAAAGATAAGGGCAAACTTTTATGTAGAGCGTTGAATTTTGCGGCTGGGAAACTTGCTCACTGAGGCAACGGGATAAGCGTATATTGGATGTTCTTGAGATGTGCCATTGGAAAGAATGAGTACAGTGAAATGGACAAAAACAAACGAAGAAGTTCTAGGCGCAGTATAAAGCTGGCATGGAGAGAATACTGTTGAAAGAAATTAACAGAAAAAAGGGATATAGGGCATATTTTCTGTCCATTGAGTGTTGATGACTGTGATAGAGGGGAGGTATAATGTTGATGACGGTGATATAGGGGATCATGGTATACGATGCGCAGGTTGGACAAGAATTGTAATGTTGAACGGAATGAAGGGAGATAGGAAAAAAGAAGATTAAAAAAATTCTTTACTTTAATGCGGAGTTTTAGAGTATTCAGTGCCGTGTTAGGCTGGGTTTAGAGGGGTAACAGCACTTAGTCTCAGGGTTTATCAAAACTCTACTAAGATTAATTATAGTTGAAGGGAGCTGGAGTTAGTCATTCATATATTCAACTTTCGAAAATAAGTGCCATCCAAATGGCGGCCTCGTTTGTAGATAAATGGAATTGGGCAATCATGAGCCACCGAGTCCACTCCCTCTTCGGATTTGAACATTTAAAAAACGTTTGGTCACACATTGAAATGTTATCTCTCCCAGACTACATCGGGGAGTGAGTCGTGACACAGATAGAATTCTGGATTCTGGATCTGGACTTTCCGTTCGTATCAAAGAGAAGGAATCTTTGACCACGCCTTTAAGAATAGTTGACAAATATATGTGGAAAAGTAAATTACTAGTTGTGAGTATATGCACTATACGAGCGCTCGTACGTCAAATTATTATTATTTGACATTAACATTTGGAGGACATTTAATTCTTTCATGACCATTTAAATGGATCAATGGAACTTTGAAGTTATAGATTAAGGTATGCGGAAAGATATAGTACAGGTTGACAGTGTATGCATTATTAAACTACATGAAATTATTTTTTTCCAACATAATTGACATTTCAGATGCATTTGGTTCTTTCTTAGGCATTTCAATAATTTAACGAAACGTTGAGGTGATTTAAATTTCATCCTACTTGCAGTAAATTATGGCGAAGAGGTACATATGATACATAAAAATGTAGTGAACTAACGAGTGAGGAGAAATATTTCCAAATATTCAACGAGTGCAATTTACGTGACTTATAAGCATATGCCATTCTCAAGGCAAATAAGAAAATATATGTTGTAA
Source organism: Hetaerina titia (assembly GCA_037158775.1). NCBI lineage: Eukaryota > Metazoa > Arthropoda > Insecta > Odonata > Calopterygidae > Hetaerina > Hetaerina titia. The sequence continues at coordinate 38,238,975 of CM073768.1, read as the reverse complement.
TAATTGAAAGACTATTTACAGGCATTCACCAAATATTTTACCCTCGTCGTCCTTGTCTTAGATTGTATCTGAAAGTCATTAAACGACTAACTTGAATCATGATTCTTGAGCTGAGTCAATTATTGAAAAATGATTTGATATTCTCCCGGAAAAATATTGCTCGAAGCCGAAACTGATTTCGATGACTAATTCCTTGGACATCAAATGAAGACAACAGCTAAACTCTAACCATAGACTTGTTGTTACAGACATAGATAATATTGTACACTTTCCTCCCGTATTTTCGACGCACAGTGTAAGTAGGAAATAAACCTGAGGAAAAAAGAATCTGGGAAGTTTTCATTTTGTGTGTTTTAGTGACTAGCTGTCTAGAAGATATTAAAGGTTGGAGTTTGCGAATATACGCTTATCATTTTTAAAGTCGCTCCATTTTATACCCTGTGTACATTTTTCCTTGACGAATATCTACATGAATGGCTAAACTACGGTTTTCAATCTTGGTCGACTGGTAGAATTGTGGGTAGAAATTACTAAATCATAGTACGTGTGAGGTTATACTTTCAAAGCAAGGGGTACAGTTCCTTTCCCCATACTTGCCGAGAGTTTTGCAGCAGACAGCAGCAAAGGGCTGGTAGAAAAATCACCCACTATGGGTTTAACTGGAGGTATTTAGAGAAATTTGCTAGCATTTAAACCGGGATCTTCCGGTCGGGAGCCGAACATTCCTCCCGCCGAACAAATGCAGGATATATGCTGTTTTGTATACCCTTCCAATATTTTATTTTTCGAGAACGTCCCTTCCAAACGTTACTAGTGTATTAATTGACAAAGTGTTCTTAATTGACTACATTGGGAAAAGGAAACAACATTATATGTGGAGGGGATCTGAGTCATTATCATTGTGTAATTCTAGGTATTATTTTGGAAAAAAATATCGCCAATAGCGTGGAATCAGGAAAGGAAGAAAGAGGAGTGAATATTTAACGAAATATTCCTTGTTTACCAATAAGGGAGGGATTAATGCATGATCCACCATGGGAGGCAACTTCACCGTAGCGTACTCCTTTACATGTTCATAAAAATGACGAGGAGATATTCGCGGATTACGTTTTAATTGACGTCTGTGAATAAATCAAAACTTGGCCACATCAACAGCCGAAATGGAGTGAAGCGTGTTTTATCTTTATTCATTTTTTTAGAGACTATCACTCTGGCGAGTCGTCGGTCTACTGGTGTTAAATGTGATTTACTGAAGACTAATCAAAAGAAGATGACCCTGGAGCAGACAACATGGAAGATTGAATAAACTGCTTGAAATAAATGACGGTTATTTTGAATACAATCGGCGACTGTATGATTGTTACACGCTAGATTAATCAACATAAAACAGTATCTAAATATAATTAAAAAAACCAAGGCGAAATTGATCCCATCAAGAAAATTGTTCCCAATTCTCTAGAGCATTCATTTCAATCCACAAAGTTACTGATAGTTTACTTTCAAATATAACTCATCGTCATTTTGGAAAATAAGATAATTTCTCTAGATGAGGGTAAAAAATAAGGGAAACTTTACACCTCCACACACTTTTAATGTACTACGACCGTGGTTTCGATTCTGCGCATCATCATCAGTTAGAATACAACGAAAATTTTCAACTTATATAGTCAGGCGCCAGGTAGGGGAAGTAAGGGAGAGGGGTGGTAGTGTAGGTGCAGCAATCATTATTGGGTGAAGGGAAGGTGAGTGTATCTATTGGACGGTTTTAGTCTCAGACGGTACAAGGGGGTGCTTGCTTACAAAGGCTGACCCTCATTAACGGACGGACGGTGACTGTCACTGCCTAGGTGGGGGTGGGGTTGGCGTGGAAAGGTATTTAAGAATTTAAGGAGAGGGGAGCGCGAGAGGTATAAGATATCATTGAGCACCTCAAGATTATCGGACTGAAGGGATTCCCAAATTTCCAACTCCTCCAGAGCGTTTAGCCTGCGACCTTTCATTTCCGTGTGTAAAAGTCTGCTGTGAAGTTACTGGAATGGTTGTTCTAAGAGGCGTATGACGAATTGTGATCTGTTGTCTTTCTTTTTGAAGCTGAACGGTGTTCCTTAATCCTAACGTCGAAAGTCCTACCTGTCTTTCCAATGTAGATGGCGTTGCAGTCTGCACAATTGAGTTTATAAACTCCGCTTTGTTGCACTATGTCGATTTTATCTTTGGGTGAACCTGTTAAAGTTTTTCAAAGTATGTGAATTGTAAAAAGCGGCTTTGATATTGCTTTTGGAGAGTATTTGTTGTATTTTGAGTGAGACATGGACAAGGAATGGTATTCTTCGCCATTGGTGCTTGTCCGGTTTGGGTGTGTGATACTCGTACATGGATTTCAGGGCTGTGTTTGTTTTCTGTTGTACATATTTTCGATCATTATTTCACTGTAACTATTGTTGACTACAATTTGTTTTATAATGCGGAGTTCTCCCTGTTTGTTGTGTGCTGACATTGGGATATTGCATACTATGTGTAACATGGTTTTTCTGTTCTTAATATACGTTCATTAATGACTTAAGCGCACACGTTAGTAGTAATCTCAGGTTATTTGCTGACGACACGGTGGTATACAGGGAAATAAGGAGCCAACTAGATCGCGAGCTACTCTCTAGAGACTTAGACATAATCTCGGATTGGTGCAAGAAATGGGGATTAATGCTTAATATAGACAAATGCGCAGTTTTGAAATTTTGGAACAAAGGAATTGACGAACAGGACATAAACTACGAAATAGAAGGTTCAGTACTAACTACGGCCAAATAAGTAAAATATTTTGGGGTAGTTCTAACACCACGCCTTTCATGGGGAGCACATATCAGGACAATATACGGACCCGCTTTAAAGAAACTTGGCTTCATTAAACGGGTGGTGGAGAATTGTAATGAGAAATCTAAAGAGAGGTGTTATTTTGCTCTAGTTAGACCACATTTGGAATATGCTGAAAGTATTTGGGATCCTTGGGAGAAAATCTGGCAAAAAGAATAAGATGAAGTTCAGAGAAAATCCGCCAGATTCGTTAAAAATATTTATGACAAGAACACAAGTGTAACAGGTCTCTTTGGGGATTTAGGCAGGGAGCCCCTTGAAATACGAAGAGAACAAGCGAGGCTTAGACTTTTGGAAAGATTCAGAACCAGCGAGTTTAACGATGACACAAAAGGAATTATAATGGCCTCACACTACTTAGGTAGACCAGACCACAAAGATAAAATAAGGGAGATATATTCCAATACAGATAGATTCAAATACTCATTCTTCCCCAGAATAATCAGAAATAATTTAAGTTACAAGTCAGAACAAAATTAAAAATTCAAAGATTGTGCATGTGTATGTTAAGGGTTCGTGCATGGATGTTTACCATGTTTGGTTTCTGGACTATAAATTTGTGGCTTCTGCATGCGGTTTTTTTCCTAAATTACGGGTGGTGCCCTAACACCCCCCGCATCACGCCCCTGCGGCGGCTTGCGGGGTATTGAGTAGATGTAGATGTAGATGAATGAAAGGCTGCACGTTTTTGTGAATGGTGACGTCTGGATGTGGAGTGGATAATTTGGTCGGAGTAACATTTGTTCCTGTATATTGAAAGATCGAACCTTTGATTAATTATTTTCAACGTCAACTCTAGAAAATTTAAGACACCGTCTGCTTCCAGCTCCCTCGTGAACTGTATAGATGCATCAAAAGAATTTAACAGAGTTGAAAAATTGTCCAATTGTCGAGTGGATCCCGTCCAGACACAAAAGATATCGTCCAGATATCGGAACCAAGAAAACACATTTTTTTAAGGGGATGGTTTCAAGCAAACACATTTCTTTCCCAATTGTCCATATAAATGTCCGCCAGGATGGGAGAGAGAGGAGAGCCCATGGTCAGGCCTTCTAATTGTTTACAATGTTGACTGTTGAACAAAAAACTACTCTGATCCACACATCGAAACCATGGTCGTAGTATATTAAAAGTGCGTGGAAGTGTAAAGTTTCCCTTATTTTTTACCTCATCATGAAGGAATTCCACAAAATTAAGCCTGAAACTGTTAACTTTATGATTTCTCTAAATCAAAAGTGAGATTGCAAGAATGTATTCTCCATTATTTTGATGAAAATATTCGTAGCATATGAATATATGTGCATGATGACTTTTCACGGTTATTTTACATCAACCTGCAATTTTATATGATTGCTTAGGTAAAGGAGAAAATACATTACAATGCTCATTCTTGCTAAATATATCCTTATATTTTGTGCAACGAAAAAGTGTAAGATCAAAAAAGTTCTAAAACCCAATCTTTATTGCTATATTCTTTGTCGTTTTGAATAAGGCAAACTTTTCCCTTCACGTATTTGATGAAATAAGAAGTGATTGCTGGGCATTAACACTCCAATTCCTGTTCATGCGCGGGAGCTGATTAATGCATGGTCAGGTCGACGGATTCGGCAGCTGAATTTTTAAAGCTTTTATGATTCTCGACCCAACTGCTTCTCCTCTTCGGTTGCTTTCTCTTGAGTTTGATTCTTCATGAAAACTTTTCTAAATCAACCTGATTCAATGTGTTCCGCTTCTCTCCTGTCAGCATTAATTTACTCCGGACTTTCAAGTAGTTAAGGGTTTCGCGACAAGTACAAGCTGACAAGTCTTATTGAACTCGTTGAAGCGGTAAGGCCATTGAATTGACGCTGACCACATCTTCCGGAAGGGTTTTCGCCCATTGCTAGGGCTGGCACGTTTTAAGAGTTTGTGGGTTCGCGTGCAGGAATTTTCATTCATGAGTTGGCACGAGAGGGATTAGAATTTCTTCGGAGGTTTGATGGACTTACCGCGAACCACGTATTAAAACCATGGACATAATATTTTTTTCCGGTTTATAGTTTTACTCATGGCGGCGATCATGGAGGTAAGATTCCGTGAGTAACTCGAAGTAAGTGACCAGGGTCAGTAAACCAGGATGTAGATCAAGTCACTAATATGGTTAATTCTATAAAGTCGGATAATAAATCCCTCATAAACGCATAAGATATGTGTTTTTTCGCTGGACTGGCTAGTGTTCTCAATGGTTTCGACATAAATCGTTAATTTCACAAAGTTACGAAGGCAAGATCGTCACTAAGAGATTCCACATCAAGAGGCTCGGTAGTATTGGCTAGTTGCCATTGTGGAATTGCAGTTTCATCATGTTTAATTTTCAATTCATCTGAAGGCATGGGGTTATTTTATGAAGGTGAAGGCATGATCATGGTGCCTTTCATTAAAAAAAAATACAATGTCTCTCAAATTTTATGATAGTGCAATAATGTCAGCTGGTTAGGATTCCCGACTACCACCTTATAAGAGATAGCTCAACCCGAAATAGAGGATATTGATTACCACAAAGTTGGATTACTAGGTGAGGATAAAGCTCACCGTGTACCAATCGGTATTGCGTGTATATGCCACATATCAGGGTAGGGGAGGAAGTTCCTTTCTCTGTGCTTCATGCGGGGAGATCACCCCTCACGCCAACCCCCACGGTGTTTGTATTTTTATTTGTCGCTACTAAAAAAATTCTCCGAGTTCTTAACTGGATTGTTTATAAATCTTAAACGCGATGAGTTAGAGGCTAGACAAAATTATTGAGAAGTTGGAGTGAACCAAAACTTGAATTTGCAATGGGATATTTTAATCTTTTCCAGAATTCCGTGGGAGAAAGTTCTAAGCTCGGGAAGTGTCACTTTTGATGTCCCACAAACCTGCCACCGTTTAGATATCAAGATACTGTCATAAATATCGTTTAGTCTTCACGCGTCTTAGAGTCTGGATCTCGAAACCTTAGGTTAAAAAGTTCACCTTGTCCGGACATCGATATGACGACGGTGAGTTGGGTTCATGCGGTTCACCGCAAAAAGTCTTGCATCTTTAATGCCAAGTAAATCCGATCTCTATAGAGACCTCATCCACCGATCAGCTTTCTTGAAAATGGCTGAGAAATAGTGATTTGCAGTGGCGTAGTGGTCTGAGTTTGTAGTGGTTTGAGCGAGTGAAATGTAGTTATTTTTGGAGGAAAGTGGGTGTAGTTGCAACCTGTCTCTTGAAATGAGACCATGAATTACCACTTAACTAGCTCTCTACACAAGAAAACTTATACTCTTGCTTTATAACTATCCTAGAGTTAATTTATTTTCCTTTTATTAATGAACGGATGTTTAGTGGGGCACGGCGAGCTTTTGACATTCCGAAATCGATAACTTGGCGGCCAACAGGTTCACCATGGTAAATCTCACCATTTTATTTGCCGCGCTAGGTTGTGATTCCTTGTTTTCCACTAGATTTTTACAAAAAATCATATATAGGGTATGATATTTCAATTTAGAACCTGGTCCTTTGATCGGTCCTGGAGTGGTGTTAGAGAGAATTAGTTGGTACATAATAATCGCGTTATATCTAGGTGAATAGAAAAAATGGCTATAGAGTGCTGATCTGGATCTATGCGTTAATTTGAATCTGGCTAGGCGCTCTTTGACCTTAAAAGACGTGGTGCTATTTTTGAAGGAGGAGCTCGGTCGGTAAAAACCTGGTGAAGGAGGCTGTTGGGGCCAAGTCACTCCCCGAAGGGGCCACAAGTTACTCATTGACCAAAAGGATTTCAAGGCCAGCGAGTCCAAGATTTAGCCTTCCAAAAACCTCCAGTATTTTCAGTCATTTCTGCTTTTACCCACCATACTCCTTTATCATTTATAATTTTACCGAAGGCTTTTCAATTGTATCCAATGAATTATGCGCCTTCTAAATTCCGGTTTCCGTGGGAGAGTGAATCCATCTCTTTATGAGCATGTGCTCCTAAAACATCTTGTTCTAGTATGTCGCCTCTGACCTCTAATGTAGATATTTAATCATCGACATTTTTTCTGCAGTCTTTCGTCTGAATAACGATCGACTCCAGGAGCGTCTCTTCCAGTTCAGAAACGTGGCACGCATACATTTTTGCTACTATACCACGTGGTATTTCATCATCAGCTATTTAATTTGTTCCTCTTAACATGGTTTACCATTATTAATACTCCGTTGATCCTCCATTCCGTTCCCCGCACCTCATCTTAGGAATATCAACTGGATCCTTTCTGAGTGTAATCAGGACTATGATCTATACATTTTTGCTATTATTTGGTAATGTCACTTTCACTTAAATAAGGTATCTCTCATTTCGCGGCTTTTTATCTAAGTACTTCTCTAAATCTTCTTCCCGTCTAAATCTTCATTTAGACGGGAAGAAGCACAATTAAGCAAGAAGTACAATTTAACATGTGATTATTTATTTAGATGTATTCGTATGTTAGCATATGATGTTCATCGTAAATAAATTTAATTTGATAAATTTTACTTCTGCTTTGTTTAAGTTATGTCGTTCATTTAGTCATTATGAAGAGAACCAATAATTAGTTATTAATTATGTCGACTTTAAATATTATATCGAGTGGCCATCATCAAAAATCCACATTGCGTCTCGTCCGTGGTAGTTTTATCAATTTTAACGATTATATTATGTTTACAAAAGAAAAGGGAAAAGAGTCTCTGCCCATTTTATTTTTGAAATTTATGCCAGATTAAAATATATAATATGCTGTGTTTTCACATGCACGTCTTGAGTATTTAGAGGTTTGATAGAAGATTTGACCTCTTCTATGGATGGTGTCAATCTTAAACTCCCCAGTCCATCCACTTTTTTAGCTCGTGAATTTTGAACTACGATAAGAGCTAAGGAGAGCGATGTCAGATGAGAGTAAAGCAATGATAGAGAAGAAATTCTAGCTTCACGCCCGGTTGAAAAAACAACTAATCGCATTTCATCGTAGGCACCGTGCCGTAAGTAACTGGTCCTTTCCGGTTACAGTGGCTTCGGCTGCCTCACCGATGACCTTTTTCTACTTAAATAATGCCCTTTGATGCGGATTACTAAGACGAAGCCAAGAAAAGAGAAGTGAGATGCAATAAATATTAAAATTTTATGCAATCGAAAACTTGCATTTGCGTCATTACTGGGGGATGATCTATGGAGACAAATATGGCTTAATTAGCGGATCTATTTTAGCCTCAATGTTTCAAACCCCCTCTGTCAATTTCTTTGGAGTGGTTTCCTTCCACATAAGCCTCGGACAGAGAGTACCGACCATTTGAGCGGCAAAAGAATCGTACTGAATTCGAAACTTTTTCGTACTTACTCTGGCTTGAAACTTTGAAGTCTATGCAAAAATTGCATTATTTCATTTCTTAATTTCCACAGAGACACGAGAGGAATTCACTCATTTGGCAAAGTTAGTTAAGTTAAGCACATTTTTCATAAATTATAATCCTCAAGCCTGTCACTCCTTTTCAAGCGAGGTAAGAATTGACATTTTTTACAAATAGTTCTTCATTTTAACGGAGAAAGTACATGTGTATAGTAAGTTTCACTGTGGTGCAAAAATGTAACACAACATGACTATTTGATATTTTTATTGTGCATTTCTGAGTTTATTTTGAAGACAATAACGACATTTGGGTTAACGACGACGTTTAAGTTAATAACGACGATGCTGATTTGGACAATGATGACCCCATGAAAATGGTCTTGCACTCTTCAGGACATTTAACTACGTCGCTAAAGCCTAAATGAAGAATATAAAAAAACTATTTTAATCCTCTTTTCATCCCCTTTACCATCGACCTGCATCGCCAATTGAGATCTCCTAAAAAACATTTACTTGGCACATAAGTGTAATTTAGTTCCTGTTCTCGGGTGTGTTTCTAAGAAGGATAAACGTAGTAGTGTGTGAAAAAGTAATTGGAAGAACTCCATCTCTAGCTGCTTGAATCTCATGGTACCTATTTGCGATTAAGAATTGAAAATGTTTCTACAGCTTGCAAATGTTTGGGTCGCTGTCTCTAAGAAACATGTTCCTTATTGATTATTTCCAGGATGAATTGCATTGATAATGAAGACATCGAAGAGAAAATCTTGAAAGTGATTCCTCAGTGGTAATTGCCTTTTGCTACGATTTATAAGCACGGATACTCTTAAAGTGCTAAACCTGTTGAGATAAATTTCCAAAAAATTCTCCAAAAATCACGAATCCACGGTACAAGTTTCCAAATTTCTTCGAAAAGAGTTCAAATATTTTCGTTATCACTTCATTCGGTATCAGTTTCCTCACATTAAAAAAAAAATTATGACCCATAGAAATGTGCGCAAGCTAGTCCAAAGGGAATACATATTTTTTCGAGTTCTAAAAACAGCAGAGCTTCCCGGAGCATTATCATGGCCTTTGCGGCTAATCTAGTAGCTTTTCAATTCCCTTTTCCGGTAAATCGGTTAGAATTTTGTATTCAAATAAAAGTTCTTTTTTGTAAAATCTCCAGTATGCCTTTGGAATAGATTTATTTTCGAATGATCGCGGGATTTAGTCCGTTAAAGCTCTTATTAGACGGGATTAGTAGTCCACAGAGCTTACGAAATAACAACGGCATTATTAATTGGATGATTTATTGGATATTATATTTACTCATATTGTAAATTGAATAAATTGTAAACATTGAAAATAATTAGCATTTTTTGTTTTGATTAATTTACGCCAATCAAAAGTATTGACATCATTATTTGATTAGATTTCCTTCCCATATAAAGGCATCAATATTTAGGAGAAATTAAATTAAATTTAATGGCAAGTGCTAAATTTACACAGCAAACACAAATTCACCTTGACTGGGGTCCTCGTCATGGCTGTTGGCCATTAAGATGTGAAATTATTGCATTTTTTGTGCACACCAACGGTGAAAAGTTATTGCCGCGGCATTTCTCGCAGCTTCTTTGAATTGGTTGTCGGGCTGGTGCGGTGGCTAGTGTCATGGTTTCCTTCCACAAAAGTTTGAATACCGCAGCACGGAAGGTTTTTCAGTGGTATCCCGATTTGGAGTGTTTTCGGTGAGAATTTCGCCGTCCGTCGGAAGGGACGTTAAAATGTGGATCTCTTGGTGTCTTTCCTAAAGTGTAGGCCGATGCCGACGCCATCCCACCACTACTAAAGTCCTCAGCTAATGGCGCAAATGACCTCAGCTATCGGTCGTCTCCAGTAATAACCCATTCAATTGAGCACAGATTGCAGTTTAGACACTCTTTAAGTGGTACTGATATTTTAAAACAACTTTCTTATTAGCAGCCATTGTAGATGGCTCTTTTAAGAGGGAGTAATTTCCACTTTGGTCAGAATTTGAGAGATTATGGAAAGGAAGGAAGAGTTTTGGAGAAAGAAGTAGGGGAAAGCGTTCTCGGATGTAGCACATCGATCAAGGAATGCTTCCACGGGGCTGACCTCTTCAACACTATTCTCAACGACCTTCCGAGTTTAACGTTTGCCACACCGCACTAATGAAAAACCGCTTCAAAGATACATTTCCTTAAAACATGTTCTTTCTTGAATACTATCTCCTTCGTGGTTAAAAATGCGACCCTGGGGACATGAGCGACGCCTGTGCCTTTGAATACTGCTGCATTAGGTATCGGGATTTGTATACTACGCACTTCCACCGTTTTATGCTTATGAATGCTCCACCCTCATCACGAAATGCCGTTACCAAGTAATTACGTCATCGGATCGATTGAATTCCACCATTATTTAAATTGTACTTCTATCCAGGAAGCTCAAATTCATGGTATGAAATGAGTCACCTATTAGGCCGTACCTGATTGGACGAAAACACTGTTCAAATGGGCGTATTGAAGATTCAAAATTCATGCTAAAGAACCTTGGGTAATCCAACACTCGAGATCCTAGTTTCACTAGTTGGTTTTTGTGGGGAAAGAAATCCAATCATACAAAACACATTTACTCATACGCTGAATGGAACAAGCGACCTTAATCGCGGAGGAATCTATGTCGAAACGCGAAGGGGCAATGCACTTGGAGCAATGCGGCTGTCATTGAGTGCGTGCGAGTGACGATGCCACATCCTTCACCTACTGAGAACCTTCAAGGCCTGCTATGACGAGCTGGGGCATGGAAAGACAGTTGGAATGAAATGGGATTCGTGCCATTACCGTTCGGATAAATCCATGCGGAAAAGTACAAACTTTGTTTCAATCTGCATGGACGTCTTCCACTAAGCAAAACCCAAAGTTGTAGAAATAAATAAATTATCATGCTATCTCAGATGTTGACAAAAGAATTACTTCCAATGCTTCCATTTCCCGTACCATTTGTTCCAATAACGACTTGTAATTGTTTCGGCATGTGTTACACTTTCTTTGAATATTTCCAAGTCGCTTCCAACGCACAATTTTTTTAATGTGGTCATAGAAAGCAATTTTACCCGAAATGACATGAATTATTTTGAAATCAGTTTTGTGATTTAAAGAAGTGACTTAATTATTCCTTCTATTCTTTACCTCTAGGGTATCTGCTGGATGATTAATGTTGCTTAAGTGTCCAGGGAAAGAAGACTCAGGACGACATGTGAAGATTCTTGCTCAGAAATTACATTTGCGTGAGGTGAGGAAAGGCTTCTTGAATTAATTGACCGAGTTCCAGGTTCGCTGCATTATATAATTCACGTGCTCTCTTCCACAGGTGGCCTAGCGTGCGGAGGTGCATTTGCCATTTTCAGAGGAGCTTAATCCGTAGGAAGTTTTTGCCACGCCAGAGGTCAAGAAGGGAAATCCGGAATTCACACCCTATCGAGGCCTAAGGGACGCTGTCACGTAACCCTTCGAATTCGGCTCTGGGTAATGGAGGACCACTTCCGATATATATAAGGCGGTGGTGAGTTGCCATTTAATTCTCATTCCAGAGTGACGCACTAGATGACTTTCAGGAGTAGATGTGACTCTCGTGATATGCGTCCATGGTTTAAATGCCATTTGCCTTGCATATATGAGTTAATCGTAAGGAAATAATTGCTCAGATATAATAAAACAAATAAATATTGCACACTGATCAATTCCGCCAATGAGCAGTCTTCGATGTTATCAGGTACTTGAAGAGCGCTCTCGCAGGAAATTAGAAGAGGGGAAAGTGACATGGGCCACGACCTACGCCTGTGGTCGGGATTGTGTTGTTGCTAAGGAAATGAGCGAGCCTGAGAACGTATGAGAGAGAGAAAGAGGGTAAAATGACGGGGACATTTGGATCGTTAGTGAAAGGTGAAGAGAAAGAGAGTGGGTTAGGGGGTTGGGAGCGGTGATGGGGTGGGAGGAGGATGGTGAGGGGCGGTGGTTGAGGGGAGGTAACTTATTCCATAGCTTTTCTTGGCTTCGGAATATTACGCAACATCTGTCAGTCTAGAGACGTGTCTCCGAGCCCTTGGCTAACTCCCTTTTCCACAAATGCGCTGTCGAATCGGTCGATCTACCCGTCTTTTTCGGCAGATAGTGTTGATGTTCCAAAGAGACTTAAGTTTTACTTTAGTTAAGACTGCGAGACTTTTCACGCTATTTTCTTCATGGAATGGCATTGGATTTAGTTTACATAAGCCTTAACAAACCGGTTCCAACGTCTTCCCAAGAAGAATATATTATGCAAGCTACTTCTTTTCTGTAATGTTGTCCGTGCCGGAATATTATTAGGCAATTATTTGGCGTCACAATCGTTCAAGGGCTGAGAATGATTGGAAAAAAGAAGTGACATATTACTAGATAACTCAAATGGATTATTTTACACTCATGTTGGTGGGCTAGTTGGTAGGTTAGTTCAGTACTTGGTATACGTCCTTTATGGCATGTAGAGAAAAAGGTTGTTTGTAGACAACTTTCACAAGTGGAATAGTAAAAGAGAAGATTCATGCTCATAACGAGTCATAAGTACAATTCAAGTGGCCGTATAAAGACGATTTTCCACTAACGGAGCAGTCGTGTCAGTTAGTAATAAAAAAGCAGTTAATGCTCTAGTCATTCGGTACAAGCAGTGGCTTTCTGCCCTTAATTTAAGATTACTTCCAGAAATATTATTGAATGGCTTAAGATTACTTCCGTCAGTACTGTGAAAGAACAAAAATGAGTACGAAATAAATCAGATTTTAAGTTGATACACATCGTCTTCCAACTAGGAAATTCTTCGCGTATACTATGTAATAACCGCGAAATGAAATTTTGCCATCCCAAATAACGAGTTCGAACTTTAATTTTTGTGTTTCTAGTTATTTACAATTTTATTGTATTCCTATTTACATTAGTTTTAATTTTTGTATATTATTAATATTTTAAGACAGTATATATATATATATATATATATATATATATATATATATATATATATATATATTCACTGTCTTCATGTATATATGTATGGTAATGTTATTATATAATGTATATTTAATTATATCTACTTTCTTATATAATGTAAATTTAATATTATATAATACATATAAAAAAACATAAACACAGTAATCAACCCGAAGGCCAGTTTAGTAGGTGATGGTAGAGCTCACCCATCTACCAAGCCCGACGGCGTGTGAATATTCACACATCAGGGTAGGGGGGCCAGTTCCTTTCCCTGTGCCGGTTATGGTTTCCCAGGAAGATCTGGTACCCGAAAAATCAACTAGCTTGGGTAGAGCTGCAGGTGCCCAGAGTGCCTTGCCCGGGAATCGTACCCGGGACCCTCCGGTCCAACGCTCTACCCACTGGACTACCGCGACCCATATTTTTATATAAAAAAATATTATACATATATATATATATATATAATATATTTATTTATACATACACGCGTGTATTAAAAAGTCAATCGAAGAATACTTCTGACTACATTACACTAAAGTTATTTTAAGAACCAATTCATTCCAGTCATTTTGAATCAATTCTCCAGACAGACGGCAGACAATCAATGGAAATTATTATTTCAAATTAATTTATTTTAAGCATAGGAGTAGAAAATCTTTTTTCAAAAAAAATCATTGCTTTTGAATTAGCTGTAGTACACGCAGGTAAAAGCGGCGAAATATTTTTAAAAATCGAATCACGCTAGTGAAAGCCACAGCATTTTAGAACCTTTTGCCTTTGATCCTAAATTATAAAATGACATATTTGGAGCAAACATAATGAGGTAAGTAGATTTTTTTCTCGGGAAATTGGTTTGAATAATATTCCTTCGGAAAAGATCGTTTCTACCTTTTTTTGATTAGCTCATCCTGGTCGCGCCCGCTATATCTCCTAACGTTCATTTTATAAGTTACTCAGCCAACTATTTCATAAATCATTCGCTCATCTGAGTTCAATTTTTAAGTATTTTTGAAATAGGATCAATGTCCCGCTTTGTCCTTTGCAATGTCCTTTGGACGAAATAACATCCGAACAAAGAGACCTTTATCCTTTGACTCTGCCATCCTTAGCATTAGTTTCAGGAGATCTTTGCAATTAAAAATAAATACAATTTTTGCATACGGTTGGATTAATTTAACTGGGATTTCGATTTTGTGTCTCATACTGAGATTTAAGCACATAAATGTGAAAACATTTTCTATTTAGAGAATTATGTGTTTGTGGATTGTGATATGAGTGTTTGGGACACAGTTTTCCTAAGGTTGTCAAACAACCACCATCTTCAAATCCTACTTGCTTAATTTAATTTTCTATTTTCTACGGAATATTTTACAACTCTTCAATCCGATTAAATGTGTTTCATAGATCAAAGACAAATTCCAGCCCTTTCAATGTTCCGCATCGTCGCACGGACATGAATGGCCGTACTAAGTATTTTATGGTTAAAGGGCTACGTGGAGATAAAATTATGATATGCACACCTAAAGCACTCTCTTGAGCCTACGAATAGCATCATCAAAAAATTTATTCTAAACATATTGAAAGCACATAATTATTGCCAGGATGTAAAGCTTCAATCGACAATCTATATTCATTGTAGGTATAATGGATCGGCCAATAAATTCAGTGCGATACTATAAAAATTTTTAAATAACGAATTATTCTTTCAATCAAAATTTTGCGTTATTTTCCGATAAATACATGAAATGTTGACATATTTAAGAGTCATAGTAGTATGCTTTTAATATACGAGCGAGTAACGTACGGAGTGTGGTACCTCTATCGGTTTAATAAAAGAGGGTAAAAGATATTAATTTCTTCTCTAAATCATCGGGATTTCCACGCTTTTTAATATCTAAAAGAGGCATAATAATCATCAAGTCTGTGCGCACATACAAGATGAAATATAAAGCCGATGCGAAAATGCGAAACGGGATCGGTTATTCACATTGCATAATTTATGAAGACCCATATGTGGTATTGATCATTTATAATTTTCTCATAGTTAAAAAAAAATGTTCTTTTAAGTACAAGTGAGATAACGTTTGTAATGTCTTCTCGCTATTTTAAAACGAAATCAGGTGACCCTGTGCGCTTGGCCAAAAACCAATGTCAAAAAATTATGTTGATTTCGTTACCGCTAAGTTCTGAGGAATGGTTGTAATTAAAGCTCATTTTTTGACTTGCTGGGACAAAGGTATTTTCGTCTGAATTCAACTAATTTTCGTACATTGAAACCTTGCGTTCGGATAATTGTTGAAACATCGAAAACAGCCACTTTAGTTTAGGTTATACATGCTTTGTTGTTACAAAAAAATTTTATTTTGGTGTCTTAATAATATTAACGCTAATGCAAAAATCACTGATGGAATTCTTTCAAAAGTCAATGAATAGCTCCATTTAGATCAAAAGACCCCCAAGCAACTAGGATTACACCATAATTGTTTAGCAAGTATAGAAAATACTGGTGCCTCGTGGTGTGATTTTTCGATTATAATTGATGCTTACATATTATACTGATATCCAATTAAGGAGTGATTTCCCGATTATTAAATTGTTGGTCCTTGTCCCACTGAACACATTTATATTTTATACACACCGAGTATAGTAATTCGTTTTTATCTTAAGACACCTCGTTGCGCGTACAGAAACATATGTAGTGTGAAAAGAAGCTTCGTATGATTACAGCTGGATATAAGTTTTTTCAAGACACTGGGGACGACATTTAGCGGGAAGAAGTATAGAGTTGTAGGTGATTAGAGGGTTAGTTAAATAGAGATTTGTTTTAAAAAAATTAGAAAGGAGAATCATTGTCCAGTCCATTCATGACCAAAAAATGGATGTTTGCAAAGTTAGGTGAAAAAATGTTTATGTGGTACATATTAGTAAATATATTAACCAATCGGGATAAGCATAGAAGAAGGATCATGTGATGAAATGAAAAAAAGTAAATGATTTTTAGCAAATTTGAGCGTTGCCACGGTAAAAGAATGATGCAGTAATGCGAAATGCTAAGTTTCTCAGATGACAACGGGATTATACAATAATAATGGTTTGCAAGGCCAAACTAAAGCCTACCTTTGACCTAATACTATTAATGAAAGGAATGAGTTAAGCGTTGTGGATGATCTTTCCTCTTGAGACACCTCCACGAACCCATATTTTATGAGCCTAATCATCACCCTAAAACGAGATACGAGAAATGTTATGCGCGTCTTTAGGCCAACAGAACAGGATGCAGGATCAAAACCAAACAATAACAAAGAAAGAGCAAAATTTTCTCCTAGTTCCTCTATCCCTACGCGGAATGCAAATGGCTTGACGATCCGCAAACGCGGCACGAGCCGCTCCCGATCGGTCCAATCACGTCGACAAGGAAGCCGTTACGACCCGACATTATTCACTCCACGCTTCCTTGCCTTCGCTTCACGGGAAAGATTTAAATTCATCCACTAAAGATTTACTCGTCGATAAAATAAATCTCCGTCAGCATTGTAACGCCACAGCCACGCGTAAGACTCGTGGAAGGTGGAATTCCTAATTCTTTACTCGCTCCATGCACGCTTGAGGCACGTTACGTCACCGTCACCCGCGCTCATCAGAACAGAGTAGATGAGCGATGGGAGGACGAGAGAAAACCGCATGGATTATCAAGTTCATTCCCCCCCTCGCATTCAGTTGTCTATTACATGCTGGCTTCCGGAGTCATTTATGAAAATTTTTGTGTTGTACGCGATAGGCATTTAAACTATTTTCCTTCTCTCCCAGAGAAAATCTCCAACCTGATAAATTTCACTACAAGTTCACTTTAAGGTACTTGGGGAACTGTGATTCTGAAAGGTAAAGGCTTTTAACGAAGAACGTAAAAAATGACGCACTATCATTGCCCGACATTGGATGCGAACCCGCTCCCCTTAAGGTTATCGGAAGGCGTCGGAGCAACTTGTTGGTGACCTAATTACTGTTTTCACTTTCTCACCAATCCGTGGGTCAGTGGCATGGATACCTCTGGGTTGTCAAAGTTGTGGACATGGGCTTAACGGCCCGTCGAAAATCCAATTATCCCGACTTGCGTGGTTACGGCAGGAATTCTTGATTCGCGCCGTAACCACGAGCTCGGTAATAGTCCCACTCACCTCTTTCTCTCCCGGTTTCCTTGATGTTCACTCCCGAGGACAGATCTTCCCGTTCCCGCGGTCCCCCGTACTATCCGTCCGGGTGGCTGACACCGCGGAAAGCCCTTGGACACGCCGGCGACTTCCCGTCGCTCGTCAATGCTACCGACCTCTCCTTCGTTCCTGTGCCGAGCTTAGCCGAGTCGTCGCTGGCGAGCCGAACACGCCGGACCGGTCGGTGTCGGTTGGGCGATGATGCCCTCGCCCTCCTGGACGGACGTCTGACGGCTTTTGGGCGTCCGATAAAGCTGGTCGGGCTTCCGGCTGGTCGAAGAGTATGGGGGCCAGAGATCAATGGGGGGGGGGGGCGGAGGGACGGCAGGGACTATTTGGGCGTCCTTAGAAGAGGAGGATGAGGGAGATTGCGTTTGTTGCGTTCACTCTTCGGTCGGAGAAAAAAATGCGGTCCGCCTAGGCACGCGAAGATAATTCGGAGGATAGGATGAACAGGGCCAAATGGACGCGTGTGTATAGGGGTGCTGGCTGTTTCTTTTTCACCGAGGAAAATAATGAGCAAATGCGTGGATATGCACGTGCACACTTAAGCAACAAGCTCGTCCTTCCAGACCCAAACTTCTTCGATCGATGTTGCGATCGGATGTCGCGGGCCAAGTGATTGTTTTGAATACATAGCTAACCAAGTCTTTATATATGGGAGGAGAGGGGAGATGGAGAGGAAGGGAGGAGTCGAATGATTTGAGGAGATATGAGAGGAAGTGCGGTTGAGGGGAAGGTGGTATAGTTGTTAGAGAGGGGTGGGATGGCGTTGAAACACGGGGAGAGATGAGAAAGGGGTGGGGGTGCTGGCTGGTGCGAAGGAGGGCGATAGGGGACAGCGGGAGAACTTGCGTTGGAATGTAAGAAATGACATGTTATGAAGCTGTGTCACAGCATAGAGCATATGCTCCCATACTGCCAGAGGCTACTTCCTAGCGGGTGGAATCATATGTTGGGAGGAATGTAAAAGTGGAATGATTACATAAAAATACACTGCTATTAAAAATTGCTAAAAATACGACTTCTATTTACCATGAAAGTTCAATGTATGAGATAATTCGCTTGACTAATTACTTTGCCAGCGATTTTATTTGTCCAAACAATTATTTGAGAGCATTAAATTTTACTTGTCATTTAATTTTTTTAACTTCGTCTTATCAAGTGATATTGATGAGTGTAAGAGTTCATCTTTGCAATAGATCTCTCAGTAAAATAGAAAAAGGTAAAATGAAAAATCAACGAGGACACCTAGGGGTAGCTTGGCATCCCAAATAGACAGGAACGTAAGATGGAAGAGCTATCATGGCATAAGAAAATAAGTATTAAATAAAAAATGTGATTAGCTAAGCTTTGGATTATAGAGGAATTAAAAGAATCTTTTTCCTAATTATTTCCCTGCAGTCGCAAATTCAAAGAAATAGTAAATGTCATTGAAATAATTTTGTTCTCGAATGTATAAGCCATCCCATCATGAGTGTGCAGCATGAAAGTCACTCGGATCGGGAAACGAGACGAGAATTTTTGCCATAATTTTTATTGGACCACTGATTCGTTGTGTGTGGGAATCTTTATCGCCTCCAATCCAGTGCTGATAGAAAATGAATATACTCGTACCTTTTTATTTCAGCTATAGGATTTGGAAGAACTCCTGTAAATTACAAAATTTTAATAATCTTACCATGTCTCTCACATCAAGAAAAAATTGTGTAATGATCAAGCAATGAATTCGACGGCCGCAGTGATTTTATAAGATTTATTTGAGCTAAGCATTTGTTGAAATTTGAGGTCTTTGAGATATGAATGCGATTAGAAATTAATTTTTTAAATAAAACTATCCAGGCCTAGTTAAAGGTCTTACGCTGTAGATATAAGTTTAGGATGACTATGCACACTTATTTCCCTATTTCATTCTTTATTGAACTTAATTTTGACGAAATTTTATTCGGTGGAAAATTGCTTTGAAAACACATTAATGTGGCGAACGTGTCTTGGAGAACATGAAGAACTTGCCCCGAAACATTTAGTGCGATGACCTGGAACTTTTGAGACATAAACGGATACCAAAACAAACGAGAGATGGATTTCGGTTTTGGTCTGGCGTGTCAAGGGCTAGGGGAGAGAGAGGGGGAGAGGGAGAGACGGAGCACGAGAGAGAGATAGGGATCCAGAAAGAGAGAAAGAAAGAGAGGGAGAGAGAGAGAGATAGGCAGACATTAGAAAACTCACGCACGCGCGTGAGGGAATAAGCAGTGTAAGTAATCGGGTTGGGAAGTGCGGGTGGGAGAGGAGGGGAGAAGGAAAAATAGTCGCAATAGATTTAGTCACAAGCTTCT
Organism: Hetaerina titia; assembly: GCA_037158775.1. Classification (NCBI taxonomy): domain Eukaryota; kingdom Metazoa; phylum Arthropoda; class Insecta; order Odonata; family Calopterygidae; genus Hetaerina; species Hetaerina titia. The sequence continues at coordinate 38,219,167 of CM073768.1, read as the reverse complement.
GGGTTACCCGCAAAGTATGTCAGCTTTCTTGTGGGATTGAGAACGAAGAAAACTTTTCATACGAAATGTATTTGGATTAAATATATGTACCTCTTGACTATGCTCATAATCACCTACGAGTAAATACTATGAGTCGCAATTTGCTTTGCCCTGATATGATTTAACTTTTCTCCCCACCCAAGCATCAGCTGTCAATACCATTCATTACATTGTGGCTGATCTGCGCGAGCGAAATTTCCCGAAATAAACAGCGAGGTTTTGACGGTGGTGAAGTCTTTCCTGGCAAATCCGTGTGAGCATGTCAAAATGCCAAACATGAACATATTCTCAGTGAAGGGAATACATTATGAACTTGGAAGACCAATATTAAAAGCACAACAATTTAATATTTCAAAAATGAGTTTACTGATTAAAATTTTACTTGAAATCAGATTTCGTACCCTAAGGTGTGCCCAAGTACCTAGGCTGAAACCCATCTAAGACGGAATCGATTCCGCGATCTATAGATCAGCAGCCAAGGGCGTAACGCGGCCGCAACCAAGGCCGACATTTCAAACTGTAAAGAATGAGAAGCATTAAAAGAAGAATGAGGCACAACTTCCTCCTCTTGCATATACTGTATTTCCTCAATGAGAAACATAGCCTTGAGGATGCTTTTCCGCCCAGTTACATAACTACTACTTCGGAAGTGAAGGCTCATTTAGGCTCTCGCTGTCCACGATGCGGGACAACCGCACCAGCAGGTTTTCGTCAGCTACGGTCTAAATTACATTCAGATAGGAGATATCGTGGGAATATTCTTTTTAATATAGCAAGGGAGAATACAATTTGTGGGAAATATTGACATGATTCAAACAGTGCTAGTGCATAAAACAAAAAAAGGATTCGAAAGATAGAGCGAAATTTGCGGTCAACGTTAAAGAGGATATTTTTTGCGGATAGAGATAGAGGAGGAGGAGAGGGCGGTGGATGGGAGTGGGGGAAGGAGGAGGAGGAAAAAACGGGTTGGGGGGAGGGTGCTGTATGATGTGGGATGATGAGATAAGGTCATTTGATGCTCTGGCGGGAATGAGGCAGTTGTACATGACTATTGCGTCGGTGGCATATAGCTTTGATTTTGCAATGTCCATTTAGATAAGCTGGAATTTGCTTTCGATGACATGCAATGAGAATCGAATGTTTTGGCTGTAGCTCTCGTGTTGCGCGCTATTTAAGTATTTCAGTGGAACGGGGAGCGGTCGGAGCGGAATACTCCTCATATCCTTTACGGTACGAAACCTACGGTTCCAGAAAGAAAGTTAGCCCAAAGCTTTCACGGAAGTCGCGGATTGTTCTATTCGAATCATTTACTTTACAGCCGAGTGCCAAAAAAAATCATAAGACATTTCAGGAAAGAGTCTGACGAAAGACGGCACGTGAAAAATTTAATGCTTTTTAGCGTCCAAACTGAAAAAAATATTGATATGCATAATTTGGACAAAACGCCTGCACAGAAAACTCATAAGTATTAGAGATTCATGACAGGTGTGTGATGGAATGAGATGATACGATGACGACCAAATCACTCGTTCGGTTACGTATTAGGGAGGAAATGGAGCGTGGGTTAGGTTGATACAGTGGCTAGTTTTCGGGTTTCACACCCGGAGGGTCAGGGTTCGAATCCCGGCGGTGGCGGTACACGTAACAGAACGAGTGATATAGTGGCCACCGTATAAAATTAATTGTATCACACGCTTCCTGTTATGAATCTATAATGCTAATGCGTTTCCTTTTCATTTGGTGTTCCGATCCCTCCTTGAGGTGCTATAAGAAGAGCACTTAGAGCGGAGTGCGCCGTCCGTCTGATGGAACGTTAAATTGTGTGTGATCCCCATGGCGCCTTTCGTTGAGAGTAGGTTTATGTCGATGCCGGGTTTCTTTGCACCCATCCCCCACTCCCTGAAAATTCCTTCACTGCCAAATTACTCGTATATCCATCCATCCCTAAAGGCGCAAATGACCTCAGCTGTCTGTCGGCCCCCATAATGACTGCGAATGATATTAGGAGGTGGATAACACTTTTGGGGTCATCCAGTCTGATTCAGCTCTGTCACGCGCAGAGTAGACGTCACTTTCCCTCTTTTGAGGATATTTTTTGGAGCAGATATGGAAAGTCTCCATGGTAACTTTTTGGCGTTGGTGTATAAGAAAGCAATTAGAATAGGAGTAGGTGATTTTTCTGGTGTTTCCACTGTGTATAAATGACAGTTTCCTCGCCACTGAAATGGGATTTTTTGAAGCATTTTATTCCCTTCTATCACAATCACCATATAAATATTTGCTTTCCTGGTGTGTTGATTTGCTTTGAGGATATTTGTAGACTTAATATAATAGTTCAACTAGTCCCTTTGCTCTCCCACAATTTGATCTGCACAGCGAATTGTAAGGTTCCAGCAATTGTTAGGACAGGTTTAAAAATTTACAAAAATAGAAATTTTAATTTTTTCATGCATCAAATGGTGTGCATTTTATGCCCAGTGTTTACCCTTCGTCTACTCAAAGAACCCATTGACATGAATAAGTAAACTTAGCATATTTTGCTTGCTAAAATATTCCAGATGATATTTCAGGTGAATGTGCTTAACGAATTAAAATGAGAAAAAATTGATAATTTAATGAGAACTTCAAAAGTCTGCAATAATTCAATTAATTACGTTGATGTTACACTCCTATAACAAACTCGATTTTTACGAGGGTTGTTTCATTTTATAAGTATCTAGTATAGCGTATAGCTTATTTAAATTTGAAGCAAAGAGCATGAAATACTGAGACATTGTGGCATTTTTACTTGGAATTTTAATATATATTTTCAACAAAATCGATACCAAAATATTAAGAGTTATTTACCAAATTATTTTAATATATTTTGCGATTTCGTCTCCATAAAAACCATGTATTTAATGAGTTATCTCGTCAAATGTAGGAATTTGCAGCAAAGGCGTTATTCAGTCATTGGCAATAAAATTAACCCAATGGTCAAATCGAATGTTTTTTACGAATAATTCTGTCTTGTATTTGTGCCCAAAATTATTCTAGTGGTGCAAAATAATCATGCGATTTAAGATACAAGTATTTTTTGATTGAGAACTTGCATAGATAGTTTACGTATTCCAGATATGTTGTTTACAGAACTTAGGCAACGCCGTGACATCCTAAAACGCACAATAAAATAACATTGCCTTCCATTATTTATTTATTTAAGGCTTCAATATTTTCTAACTCCCCTTATGCTGGCAAAAATGCCTATTCTTTTTCATTCTCGCTTGCCCAACTTTCACTCCCATCTGTTCCAGCCATCTACACTTTACTGTTTCTCAATATTTCCTGCATCCACTCTTGTACCGGAATCAAAATTTTCACCATAACTTTCTCTCTTTCTTGCTGTTTTTAGCACTTTTTCTTTTTTGTCTGTTCAGATTAATGTCATCCTTTCTTCTCCTTAAGTACATTCCATAATGATTCCATTTGACGGATATTAGTCGTTCCGCAATGGGGAATTTCCGAAACTTACAACGTTCTATTTCACATCATTGTTCATAAATTTCTCATTGACGTCCTTCCTCAAGTGTCTCTACTATTGATTATTCCTCTTTAAAAATGTCTCCTTAGTTTATGTAATATATCCCTAATTTTCTTACTACTATTCTTATTTTCGTAAAGACGGCAGCAAATTAAGTTCTTTTTTCAGGTACTAAATTTCACATGGGTTACTTTTCAAATAACTATCAACAAAGGCTTACGACAGATTTAGTAGTATCCTCAAAGGCGATTTATATACGGATATTATGCAAACTAGATAAATTTATGTGCAGACTTTTTAGAATTAGAATTTTGGAATCAGGATAGGAATCTACTGTCTAAAAAACACCACCATTAAAATAACAAGTATATTTGAAAGAGAGATGGGCGGCGAATACACTATTCTTCGGGTGATGGAGAACGATCCGGTCCGACTGGAAAGAGGTTGTGTGTGTAGAGCATGAAATAAATAGACTAACTAAGATAAATTCCTTCCAAAAATGTCTATATATTGAAGGGTGTTAAATGAGAATAAATATTGATTGGTTATTAATTTGATGTGGGAATAAAAACTTAATCATTTCATTAATATCTACGTGCACAATGACTATACTTTTATTAAACTCGAGAGAAATATGTATAGATTTATACAAAAAATCTGGGGTTTTGCAAAAGGGAAAGCGGATAATTATTGATTGCTTCTTAAAAATGAAGAAATACATATTAAAATCATAGTAATTATCATAAAAAATATGATACCGCCTAAGCGACGCATGTTGGAAATTTACTGGACACCGTAGCCATTACCTAAAATAGCAATCATGAAATTATATTTTATTTTTGTTATTCAACTGTTACTAAAAGTGACAATTTGTTGTTGTTTTGTTTTGATATTGATAAAAATATATTTCTTGACGGTATGATTTTCCCACGGTAGGTGGTTCACTGAGTGGAAAGTGGCTCAGACTATTTGAGAATTAACATCGACATCCGTAGGTATTTTTTAAAGAATTGGGAATAAGAATCACTTGGAGAAAGGCAAACAAAAACAAACGTGAAATACGAGGGTCATCCGGAAAGTAGTACCCGTTCGTGCCGCATGAAGTGCTGACGACGCGAGTAGCCGCTGGACGAGGTCAGATAGCTTCAGTGGCTTGTCTGCCTTCTCTGAGCCAAGTTGCGTGACGCTAGCATTGCCTGTGTTATTTCTGTGATTGTTTACAATGTTTAAAAAAATTGAGAACGCCGCCAGTTGTGAAGTGAGGGCAGTGATTAAATTCCTCAATGCAAGAAACGTTCGCCCATGTGATATTCATCGCCAATTAAAGGAGGTGTATGGAGACAATGTAATGGACGAGTCGTCTGTTCGGCGGTGGTGTCGCAACTTCAACATGGGGAGGGGGAACACACACGACGATGAGCGTTCGGGGAGACCGTCTGTCATTACAGACCAACTGGTGAGCTCAGTTGACGAATTCGTGAGGAACGATCGGCGCGTCACAATTGATGACATCTGTGAGCATTTTCCCAATGTTTCTCGAACAATTGTTCATGAAATTGTTAAACACCATCTGCATTATGCAAAAATTTGTGCAAGATGGGTCCCTCGCATGCTTACAGATGAGCACAAAACCAAGCGTATGGCTGCAGCACTGACGTTTTTGGGACGTTTTTCTGATGAAGGAGACTCTTTCTTGACTCGCATAATTACTGGTGACGAAACATGGGTTTGTTATGCATCACCTGAGAGTAAACGACAGTCAATGGAGTGGCATCATGCTCATTCACCAAACAAACCAAAAAAATTGAAGACAGTTCTGTCCACCAGGAAACTCATGGCAACCATTTTCTGGGATCGACGAGGTGTATTGCTTATTGATTTTATGGCCCGTGGAGACACTATTAATGCCAATGCGTATTGGGAAACATTAAAGAAATTACGGCGGGCAATACAAAATCGGCGGCGAGGTCTATTGTCTACTGGTGTCATTCTCGTTCATGACAATGCCAGGCCCCATGCAGCTGGGATAACACAAAACCTTTTGCAGCAATTCAAATGGGAAACTTTCGACCATCCACCGTATAGCCCGGACTTGGCCCCTTCAGATTTTCATCTCTTTACAAAGCTTAAAGACTTTTTGGCAGGAAAAAGATTTGACAGCGGTGAAGAACTTAAAGAAGGAGTGACCCTGTATCTCAATGAGCTGGCGGCGAAGGACTATGCAGCAGGAATACAGAAACTTGTCACACGTTATGACAAATGCCTTAATTTGCTTGGAGATTATGTTGAGAAGTAGTTTAAAGTATCCTCTTTCAAATAAAATTTTTTATGTTTGTTAATATTTACTTTTGTGTCTTTATTTCACGAACGGGTACTACTTTCCGGATGACCCTCGTAGTTTGAAGCAGAACGAGTTCATCACCATCGGGATATGGATAAAAATAATTTGGAATGAATTCAAAGTCCACATTCTCAGCGGAATGTAACAATCAGCAAATTGAAACACGTTTATGTGCAGTATCCGCACAAGTGGTAAGAAAGACAAAACTATTCAGTTCTGTCCTTATCCTACTTGAGATAGGTGGCGTGGACCACCAAAAATTTGAAACCTTGTAGATTTCTTTTCTTCTTTTGTGTGTTTCTGTGTTGTTGTCTTTGGCCACTTGTGCTAATTTCATATACATTATTATTCACGTCCATGAGACTTTCACAAAAGTGTTAAAAGTGTATTAAAAATTATATATATATATATATATATAATTTATATAATTGCGGTTAAGAGTATCATTGCTACGTTTTACGTGTGGTTCCAAACTCGGATATTACGACATTAATAAAAAAATAGTGTCGCCAACCCTGCAATAAACTTGTTCCAGCCGGTTTCTTTTGAATAAAGGGTTCGGTTGCCATTTCTAAATGGAAAATAATTGTAGCTTTTATTGCTCTTATAAATTCGTTTACAGGTATATCCTTTTCTTTCAGCAATACCTATAATGAATTTAGCCCTGACTTAGAACTTATTGCGTATTGTGTTATGCTTACGTAATGGCATTGCATCTCGAAAATTCGATTTTCGCTGAATGTACGAGCTCGTATATCGCTCAAATAACTGATTGGAGGTTTCATAAACCACTCTTTTTTTCTTCAATTACTTAGATTCTGTAATGGTCATCAATGCTAAGTTTTCCTACGTAGCATGCAAATATAAACGCCTAATGAATAAGTTATGGTCATATTTTTGCGCAGTAGTGGAGGGAAAAGAGAGGTTAGGTTGACGTCACTAAGATTTCAAAAAGAAAAACACATGCATGGCTTAATATTAGTGACGGTTGGCGATTAGGCAAGTGTGCATTCAAAGCTAATTCGTTAAAAAATAGCCGTATTGGATTCAGTCATATAGCTTTTATATTATGGGGAAATTAAGAAGAGATATTAAAGAAAGGGATCTTCCCAAAATAAGTAAACGAAATGGTAAATAAGCATTACAATTTAAGGAGAAAAGAATATGCGATACTCCTAACGGGTGTACCAAATCCTAGGGAACACATGTAAAGTATATTTTGGATGGTATATCTCAGAACAATATACTTTTTTTTATCTTCTCAGTCTCTCTTTCACTTAAATCGTAAAGGGTGATTTCGAATTTCCCGACATATATTTTAGCAATATTTTACTCTCCATTTTGCTCATATTCCATAGCAAATTACTTTAAATTTAAAATAAAAATCTGATTTTGTCATATGTCCCTTTTTTCCAATAAAGGTTTTTCAGTATGTATCAAAATTATTAACTGCTGTTTTGAACTTCTTCACCAGGGGATAAAGGAAGGCTATTTTATTCCTACCAGCTTAAATAATTGTTTCGTTTTATTTTGGGTGTGACATCACTCGTCCTATTAATCGTCTCTATATATTTTACTTCACATATCAGACGTATAATTATTTTTGAATTTGACGTAATATTGATGCAGCACGCGTATCAGCATAAGTTTTTCCATGAAAGAAGCATTTCGTCTGACCCCTATGCACAGCTTTTAAATGTTTAGTCGTTGATATATATGATAATGATTCCCTTACGCAAAAAAACCTTTAATTTCGAAAATGCAACATGTTGGAATAATTTGAATTCAAAGAATGAATAGTTTTACCTCTACATGGTTACATCTGTGAAAACTCACTGATATTGCGTCAGAAGTCGGTGCTTTGTATTTTTCAACAACATACCAATGAATGTTGGAAGTTCACACTTCCTAGCTAGATAATAGATTCACCGACCTCTTAAAATAAGATGATAAGCCGGTACGTACATGTTCCTGAAAACACTAGGGATCGTAATATTGTAAAGTATCACTCAGGGTTTTTCAATTGGTAAATTGATTGCTGACCCCCATTTTAACCTATCGAATTCTAATAATTTTAGGTAGTAATGGATATTATTTTCACCACTCTCAAAAGTCGACGCATTTGACTCATGGAATTCTTCGTGGGATCTTCTTAAAGTTATATTTTTATGACATTTTGTATTTGACATTTTGTATATGACATTTTGTATATGATACTTCAAATGGTTATCTTTTTATGGAGATTAATATAAATATACCCGTCTACTACACGTATTTACTACTTGATAGTTCCTTTTCCTCTTCTATTTTTCCTCCTCTAGCGCTTCTATTTTTTATACTTCTTTATTTTCATTTAATGTCCATTTGGTTTTCGACATCCGTTTCCAACACCGGATTTCGAATGCCCCTATTCTATCCTGGTCTCATTTTTCTAGAGTCAATGGCCTGTGTCTCTACAGTTCCATACTTTACAATCATGTTTTAAATAGCTTCTTCCTTGTTTACAACCGCATTATCTTTATGCGCAATAGTTTTCTTGCTATCAAGGTCACTTTCTTATCTTGAGATATTTTGCTATTGAGGTCAAACTTCATTTATTCCATTTTGTACTGCTTTTAAGTTAGGTGAACCTCATTGTTATTCAAATGCCCCAAAAATCCATCGCACCACATTTTTCACTCTTTGAAAAATGTGCTACGGTGGTTTTTTTGAAAATTTTTTCTCAAAGATATAGCCAACTTTGTCATGGCGAAGAAAGGGCACTGTACTTTGGTAAAATATGCCAAAATTTCATGAGTAAACCCCTCAAGCGAGCCCTCTACCATTATTGCTCAAATCTAACGCCAGATGTTTTAAAGACAATTTTGATCCTTCTTTGCACGTTGCGTAAGTAATTGCATGATAGTTCGTTCTTGATTCCGAAACTCATACTCCCTAGTGATTATAAAATCGTTGTTTGTGATTTCTCTTTCCATCTAGATTGCCTCTTTTAAATGGCTTATTATTTAACGACAAGAATAGAGGAGACTTTAGGACTTGAGACTTGTTAATATAAATCTACTTTAATCGTATCTAGGTATCATCGCGTCGTGCAATTATTTTTTATTGCTAAATATGTCATCTGGGAAGATTGCCTGCTTCTTCGAGCATCATCGATAAAGGGAAGCGAAAGATAAATGGTTATAAGACATGAAATGAGAACAGGAAATATATATCACATTGCATAAAAAGTCGAGAATACTTCGGTAAATTGAAAGGAAAAATTCTGTGGCCATGCCATTTTAAGTATTCCAAACATGTGGCATCTATTGGAAAAATCTTCATTAGGACTTAGCACTCAATTTCTGGCACTCGCAGGGGTGAAATCGGGAAAACTGTTCAGGACATAATCAAGAAGATATTTCTTGTGATTGGAAACGAAAAGCCGTTTGGAGATGGATATGCGAATATGCAATAAGCTTGAGGCAGTGAGCGGGTGGGACTGTCGGAAGGAAGGTTCATTTTTTGTTTGAGGGATGGGCTTTGGCTTTTTTGGAGAAACAGAAAAAATACCTCTGGAATTAATGGGGGTAGATTTTTTAAGGACTATTAATTGCCTAAATTATATTTATTCGTTAAATTAAAATATGTAGTGCTCAAGCCAGAGCACATCAAATTTCAAATAGATATATAGGTATAAATAAGTATGTAGAGGTATAATCGAGGTACTAAATCATTTGCAATCACTTTCTTTTCTTCGGATAAAATTTCGAGAATATTGTTTTTTATGAGGTTTTCCTTGTACATAACCACACACACAAATGTAACATGTATTTAATATTATCTTAAAATTTACTGAAAAAACTACCCCTCTCCCTCTAGCCTCATGTTTTTCTTTTGATGAATGCTGGGTAGATTTCTTACTCTTGCAGGAAGCTTAACCGTCTATGAATGTTATTTACCCTTGTTTGTCCTTTCGAGCAACTTCGGTTACATCTCCGTATTTTTTGGCGTGACACATAAAATAGTTGCGGAAAAACGGAGAGGCAAGCGTCATCAACTTCTGCGTCATTACCTCATGGGCGATACCAGTTTCTTATCAGTAAGCAAGTCTTTCGTTCCGTCCTTCCGACATTCTCCGGAAGCTAAGATGCGTAATGAACGAGCGTTTCGACATCTGTTCACTCCTCGAAAGAATTAAATGCGTGATAATATTCATATTTGGCAAATTTTTATAATGAATACCTCAAAATGACCTATAGTAGCTTTCCGAATAATTTATTTAAAAGCGTCATTATTTAATGACCAATTTTGTACTTACGCTATGCAACCTACGTGATAAAGCATTAGTTGAATAAATGCAGTTCAAATAATGTGCTTGAATGCATTGTTGCGTTTTCAATTACATCGATTCCTTAGCCCCTATTTTACTCCAAACTTCTTGAGATTAACGTTTAGAGAGCATATTTTTCAGGATCTAATGAGTGTTTTTAATCAATAGAAATAGGCTGAACTTGACGATCACTAAAATAGCTTTTGTCATACTACAGGTAGTTCAGCTTCTGCCACTTGGTGTGAATCATTTAAAAACCATAATTAAGTTACTGTGTTATCATCTGTATTGTGTGATAAGATATTCCGTTTATTTGCGTTTCCTTTATTCAATAATCGTCAGATAATTATCCAATAAGTGACTAACATTCTGCATTTATCGAATTAATTTTTATTATCTTTTCTGATTGCTTTAATAGTTATTCTTTATTAGCAGTATGCGTGTATATTTAAGTTATATTTGAGATTATCTCCCATAGATTGAGAAAAATTGTTTATGGATTCTTATTTCACCATACCAAAATGGTTACAAATTTCTAATGAAGACTTTGAGACTTAATGAAAAATCGGAAAATTACGATTATTATTTAATTTTTAAGTAAAAAATCTGCCATCATGTCCCTAACACGAAGAAAATTTAACCGAATACAATCACATTTTCCTTCTCCAAGCATTTTTAATTTGAAATTAAAAATGCAGACCAAAAATGAGTGACATGAATCACAGATGATTTCATAGTATTCTGCGGCCTTTCCATGGCATTTTGTGCCCCCCCCCCTTCACCCCGAGCAAGAATACAGCCTTTTAGGCGCATTTCACACTAAAGATTCTTACTCGTGTATCTTTCCGCAATAAACCGTCCGACGAAGCCATTTGTGTTCACCCCTCGTGTCGCTGCGGCTAAATGTGCTTAGAGCCTCGGGGAATCCCATTAGTGATGCTCCAAGAACTGCGTTTACCATCGGCTTCCCACCTCAGCGGAAAGCCCTCGCTGGGAGTGATGATAATGGTGTTTCCAGAATATGAAGCAGATATAGATAGCATTTAATTGTACTACCATCCAATAATGAAGTAAATAAAAGCCATCAAGTCTAAGAGAACTATGGTGTTACTTATTAAAACAATCTATCTTAAACAATGATGTCGAAGTTTTGTCGATGAACCATTTCGTTATGTATTATTAAAAGAGGTCTATTGGCTTAGGTAGGCTTTTAAAACTATAAACTATCTGAGAATTGTACAATTTGATGCCACACCTAACATGATGCTGCACAAAAACTCTAAAAATTTTTTTCACCCTCTCAGTTTCTGGTTATTTTATTATTTATTTTCTTTTATTCATTCTTCCTGATTTAATGTTCACGTTCTTCTATTTCCACTCTCTTCTATCTTCCTGACTGTCTCTTTAATTCAATACTTCCTAACCCTTTACCTATATATCGGCCCTATTTTTTCATTTGCGGTTTTTGTTCTCTCTTTCATAAGATACACTTACTTAAACCAACCTTGATTCTCTTCGTGAACTTTTGCAACAGCTTCCTCCTGTTTTTCTTTTTCTTAGTTAAAACTTCGGAAGTTTATTTCCTTATATTTATTTCCTTTTTATCTTACTGAAGTTAGTATGACATTTCAAGAGCACTAAACAGATAAATGACTCTGCTTCCACTTCCGTGAAACTGTGTGAATTGGCAGCGCTGTTCTTCAATTTATGTCTAACCTGAATGTTATATAAACTGATATAGGCAGTTAACACGGAAGTTTCCACGTTTACATGCGTAAAGTTTGGTGTTTTAACCAGGTTTTAGTTATTATTAAGGAATTTCATGAAAACCTTCATTGTTTTCTCCCCATGTTATTTTTAATCATAAACCATAGTCCCCTGCCACAATCCTTTGCCCACAACTGCATTTAAATCCCTCGTCACCATCAGGTGCTTTCTTCTAGGCCCATCCGCAATTATTCCCCCTGGTTTATCGCGTACACACAGTACTTCTTCCTGTTATTCTGAATGTAAACTTGAATAAAACCAAATTAATTGGATTGGCTTTTATCTGTGAAAATATCCCATGCGATTTTCAAGGCAGATATACTGGTTTTAAGCTTGTTTTACTGTCCGTTTTTGCCATTAGACAGTGTTTTTTAAAAAGCAATTGCATACCTTTTTGGAATGAGATTGGAAAATAGAATAATTTCCTAAAATTTAGTGTTTTCGGAGTAACTTGGCGTTTTAATACTACAAATGGACATTTTTATCATGAAATCTCTATCAATGAAAGCACTCGTAACGGTTGTATGACGGTAATTTAGAGGAAATGGACATCAGAGGATACATATGCATTCCACCCTTCGTTTTGACTACTACCTTACTCACATTAATGATTACATATTACGTCGGATTTCCAAAGGAGTTGAATACTAAGAGGATTTGGATATCATGGATCACAGATGAGATGATTTAGAGGATGGGTGAAAGAAACAATCGAAGTACCGTAACGTGGAAATGGTGAAGAGTACGAAGAGAGATAATTAATTAACTTGGATGCGAAATTAATGGGGCCAAGGAAGCATGGTGGAAAGATTAATACTAGGATGTGAACAATTTTAAATGACAGGAAAATGTAGGAGCACTATATGGTTTGTAAGATAATTGTCAGGACGTAGGAAAAGGAAAAAATATCCCACCACGAGAGAGGAAAGTGATTAATGTGGTATGAAGGGAGTATTGATGTGTATTAATACATATCAAGGGACGGTAGGAAGAATACGTAGGAGAGCTTGAAAGTAAATTTACTTGGCCTATCAGTTTAGCCAGATAGAACGAAATTTTGACATAGACAAGGATAGCTTATGCTCTGAAATATCGGATATCGAGATAGAAGAAGCGCCAAGGGAGATGAATTACAGCAAGAAATTGGAAATAATAATACGTATATCCGTAGAATTATTGTAGAGTTATGGAAACTAATGAACGAATTGATTATTTGCACTTATACGCAGTATATACAAGTATGAGCCGACACTATGGTCAGAGGTTTTCTTCAGATAAATTTAATTTCCATTCCGAAAAAGAATAAAGAGGCAGAATGTGAGGACTATAAGACAGTAAGTTTAATTTTGCGTGCAACAAAACTAGTTCTAAGAAGCATCAATTAAACTACGCAAAGACTTCCGAAAGATGATGTTTTTCTGGAGTAACATTCCGAAAATTCCATTTACGTAAATGCATCTCATTAACGAGTGCCTAAGAGTTCTTAAACTCGAATTATGATGACCGCGATAGTTTTTAATCGTGCTTTCCAAAATACTTCGGTCGAACAAAACTTTTATTAAATGTTCTTCATTTTAATCATTAAAAATAATCGACATATTATTTCGTATGCGCCGGTTCAGTATATAAGAGGTTTAAATGCATTGCACTATCACGCACTAAGCCAATTTCTCAACGTTCAAGAACGATTTCAAATGTGTTGGACGATTGCTATTACCAACTTTTTAAATATTTTTTCATTGTGGTTTGCCACCTTTTTTCGTAACTGCATGCGACTAGACCTCAATAGTATCACATATATCTAAAGTTTCACAACCAGTTTGAACGGAATGTCGCCCGTATGTGGTTAGCTTGGTATGAAAAGACAGCATATTAATCTAAATCCTGAAGGACCATTTCAGGTTATCGTGCTCCTTTCATTAAAAAATGATCTGCCGCAAGAGTATTAGGTAGCATTACGGGGAAATGTTATAAAATATATTCGATGAATCTTCTCTCCAGATTTTATTGGTGGAATCAACTAACGGAATTAGCGTAAAGCGGATATTTGTTTCTAGGAATTGTTTCAAACAACTCTTCCATTAACAGTAGCAGTAATAGATGTCTGGTATTAAATAAAAACATTAATATGAGAATATCAAGAAATAGTCGTCAGAAGTTGAGTGCACTAAAAAGGTATAATTATAAACTTACTTAGAAGGAACACGGTGAAATACGTATCATTGATTAAAATAAACTTTCAAATCAGTTCTCTAGGAGGGATTACATTAGATATATAAACATTATTTACTAATCTTTTTGATCTTAAAACGATGTAGTGATGTTAAAATATAGGGACAACAAAGAGTATTCTAATAGGCAAACGTTTGGTGGAAGCCCTGTCTAAGAATAAAATACTTGTAATCGAATACTGAAGAGGTGGCGAACGTACTTTTTGTGGTCCAAGTTTCACGTGCGAATACTAATAACGAATTTGCTTAGTCACATGTAAATTGGCTGCAACAAAAAATGTTTGGAATAACCACAAAAAAAGAATAAATATTCGCGACCGAAAATGTGCAGTTAAGTCATATATGAATCACCTTATGCATAAAAATTTAGATACGTAAATCACGTTATAATTCAGATTAAGCAATTAGGATAAATAGTCCATGAGAAAAATAGTGAAAAATAAGCTTCAAGACTAGCCTTTTATCTCAGCACATGCCATTTAAAATACAAAAAAACCGTGGAAATTCCTAAAATTGCCATCCTTTTCTTTTTCTTAGTTGCCGTGTATATTCGTTGAAAAAGTATAAAAACCCAATAAAATGTATGCTACTGTATAGACATTGAATGTTTCATTCAGATTAGTGTACAATAGAATCGCGCGGCGTAATTTACATCGAAGTGTTTCAATAATAAGTATCAATGTTTTCATTTATTACTTTTTACGTGTAAGAGGAAGTAGAAAATTTATATTTATTGCATTTATAAACATAATGTTGCTTATGATTTTTAGACAGAGAAGTTGAAAGCAAGTCTACAAGAAACGTAAGAACAGCACTATATACGTTTGAATAACAATCCATTACATTCAAACTTGATCAAATATTTCGATCGTTTCAGGTTTACTTCGACTAAGTTCTTATGTCTGGAGGACAATGAGATCGATTGTTCTCCAAACATGTGTACACATTTCATTTCTAAGATGGTGAAATGAAGAATGAATATATTTGATCCATCGTGTACGTGATAGGATTTTACTACGTGTTCACTTTCATGGTGATTGAAGCAGAATAAATGTAGTAGCAGTATTTCCTCTTTATGTACTTATGAATTTTATTTTCCCAACTCAATTCAAGAGGTGAAATTATATTTAGTGTGAACTTGAAAGATAGTGCAATTAGTATTCTTAAAAATTATTCTGCTTATTTCTATAAGATATCAATAAGATCTAGGATAATAATTCTGAATCTGTTTTTCTCTTAAACATCGAAAATGTTCTTTCCAATGCTTTCACGCAGACGTCTTCTGTAAAGTATAGTCCTTTGTAAAGCAATAAAAAAAATTAATGAGTTTCTTTGTGACAGAAAATTGCAAAGGATTACCTCATGATAATGAAGGAGATAAAATAAATTCAATTGATGAATTACTCAATCGTGAATCACCACTTATGGCTTCATCTATCCATACTTATTGCTGAAATAATAATGATGAACCATTAAATTTTATTTATAGTTTTGAACTGACCTTCTTACTCATAATATCCTAGAAAATCTTCGTCTTAATTGGTGTTGTAATCGGTATTAATTGAAATAAACTCATTAATGAGCTGGAAAGTTTGGTTGAGGGAGTAGAGCTGTAAATTAAATTTTAAATAACGTGGAAGATATTATCCTCTGAATAATATATCAATGCGATTTTAGATTATAATAAATTAAAAATAGACGAAAGAATGACTGTAGCACTAAAATTTAATTACCTAGAACGCTAAAAAATATTTTTACCCTTTTTAAAAGTAATCGGTGCAATATATCCTTAACCCATGGGTCATATAGTAAAAATCGTTTTCCAGTTTAGAAGAGTAAAATTAAGGGTGGAACCTAGATAGTATTACGCCTAATCACCGATTGGGAAACATATGCATTCAATGTATACGGTAGTTTTTAATTTGGCGTCAATTAACTCCCATCTTATACAAAAGAAGTCAGACCAAGTGGATGGAGGAAATATTGAGAGGCAGTGGGATGTCGAAAAACAAGGAGAGAATAAGTTCACGTAGAAGGTATGGAGAATTGAACAATGCTCATGTTATAGAAAACAGAAATAAGTCTATCATGACACTTCATAAGCATAAAATTAGCCTTTTGTCAGCTTTAAGCAATCAATATCTTGTCATCTGTCAGCAGTAGCGTGTACTCGTAGTCGTTAAGGACTATTCAAAACCTATGCATGATATGTAGATAACGTATGGCGATGACCATAATTTGTCTTCAGCTGTTGATAAATGTACCTTAGCCATAATATGACTCGTATAACTGCTTTTGGTAGATTTATCGCTTAAAAAGACTCACCCCATACATAAATATATATATATATATATATATATATATATATGTATGTATGTATGTTTGCATGTATATATACGATATAGTAGTAAAGTAATCATAAATATTATCACATTAGCGTTGGTTGTGTCATTTTGGGGATTGTAAAATATCAGGGTTCAGATAGTGGAGAAGAGGAATAAAAAACGCAGCCGATGTTGGCTTACTATAAAAGGAAAGCGTCAAGGGGTCCGACTCAAGGAGCAGCCACTATACCTCAAACCCTCTCTACGTAGCAGCAACTTATAGCAGGAATTAGGGCTCTAACAACTCCGCCTCCGCAGGGATTAGAACCCAGCACACCACTCACCGCACCATTTCAAATCCTGAAGATTCGTAAAAAGATTAACAGTATAATATTATTATAGATTAATTGTTATGCAATAGAATATTATTTTCAACCAATTTATATAAGATAGTGGGGCTTATTTTGGCATTCAATGATATTGAACGAGGTCACCCTGACCCCAGTGTCCTTGTTTCGGACCAGGCGATATATTGTCCGATAACGATAAGTTTTGAAGAAGTTGCTTTACTGTTCTCAACTAGGGTGCTCTTTTTCCTTTTGTTGAATTTTGAATTGATTGCAATATTTTTATTTTACCCATTGCGCGACCGTTCAATTAACGATGCATGGCCAGTCATAAGTGATTAGGAACCATGAATATTTGCTGAGCTGGGAGCAGATAATATTTTATTAACTCCTTTTGCCGATGGCATTGACCGTACGGAATAAATAAAACAATAAATATTCGACTAACGGGGGAATGTCCATAAAAGCTCCAATGTATACGTGTGGAAATTGGAAGTCTTTGTGTTTGTGCACCGTGAGTCAGTTATGAGAAGAGCTTTGGTCAATTATGAATTAACTATAATGTCTTCCACCAAAATTAATCATCGATTGGTCAGTTTTCTATGCAATTCCATTCATATGTCTGTGCTGTCCAAAAATATCTAATTTTGATTGTTTTGTGAAAAAATAACATTTAAATCAAATTGCGTCCATTTTCAATCCATTTCAAATCCATTTTTAAAAGTGGCGATTCTTTCAGGCATGGAATTGTTCTTCAACTTGATTTCAGCATGTATTAAGGTAAAACCTAAATTATTCCTTATTAGAAATACACGCAAAGGCTATTTAATTGATATTCATTGGGGGCAATGAAAATGATCGCACAGTTCCTTATAATTTATTAACAAGCAATCGATTTTTAAATCTTTTTCTAAACAACGTTGACGTGAGTTCAACACTCTGTGTCGTTTTTACCTTACATGTCTACATTTATATTTTTATGGCACACTGTAAGCCACCGATTTGCGTGGTGCATCTATACCAACGTGTACAGTATACAAAGAGTTGTGGTCACGTACCATATATTCATGCCTGGTGGTTATAAAAGTCTCGTGTCATATTAGGGTAATGGAAACGTACGCGACTCAAATTCGCGGAGAAAATACCATTACTACTAGAAGAGAGATAATGCCAACCAAAATATGTATCTCTAAAAAAATAGGCAAAGACACTCTTAAGTAAGAATAAAACGTTTATTGGCTACGTAAGGACAAAAAGTAAAAAAATATCGAAGCTGAAACGTTGAAGCAGTAGAGACGTTCAGACACAATAGAGACGTTTGGACGCAGTAGAGACGTTTACAATGACGCAGTAGAAACGTTGAAAATGATGCAGTACCGTCGCTAAAATTTATTGCATCAATTATTGCCGTAGAACGGTGCCCTTTTTATTTCCGAATAAGCGTATCACTAGATTTTAACGCCTGAGACAGTCAATAAAATGTACTTTCACTTGATATTTACCCTTAGTTCTCCAATTTTGTTGACGTGGAGCATGCCTATTATGGCAATAGTTCTATCGTGTGATCGAATGTGCATGGATAAATGCTTCAATATACAGTGGTATAAAAATATTTTTGGCCGTAGCGGGATAGTAACATCCAATTACAATTTTAAAATCTCCTTCATTGTAGCCAATTTTACATTGAAGCGTATTGAAAATCAAATAACATTCTTTCATGCATGAATACCAGCAGTTCTAAAAGACATATCTGGCGTAGAAACGTCTCAGTGTATAAAATACGAAGAAACATTTCGAAATATTCTTTCGGAGTTCTTTTTCATAAGCGATACAGCACCACCATCACTCCTAACCTCTCCACCTCTTGCTACCAACATCCATTCCTATGGCCCGACCTTTCGAGTGGATCAATTTGAACTTGCTTCCAAATTTTCAAGCGCCATATGGAGGAAAAATACTTTTCGAGTGACTCTTAATAATCTCCGGTTTCATCAGCAATTAAAAAAAAACGCTACCATGCCGAAATGCTATTACGCGTTGAAATTTCCCCGCAGAAAATCAGACGCAGTCCTTCAAACTACCAATGAAACTTATCATTTTTATGTAAAAACATACAATGAGCTGTAAAACTTTTTTGTAACCTTGCTATCAATATTTTAAAATAGTAATTGCACCTACGTTCACGCCGGCACGCTGTCCCTAAAATTTTCACAAATTTGATGCCTAAAAAGTCCATACAGCACTCAGAAGTTATAAAAAAACAATATATTTGTAATATATAGGTTTTTAATGTGCCTTTTTGGATAAAAACCTTTTTAAGAGGTATTATAGGTTATTTTTCCTTACCATAACGTGATTAGCATGCTGAAATAACAATGAAATAACTTTTCAAATGGCTACTAGTTTTTTGTATTCCAAAATTACATTCTTGAATGAGAACTTTCCGAATGCATCGCAATTTTCTTTTTCAATTCTTTCAAGAATAAGCACTATATATATATATATATATATATATATATATATATATATATATAAATGCACACACACACATATATACACACACACATGCACAACGAGAAAATCATGGCAGTTCCAAACACCCAAATACTATCTTCGATCAACACTCGAGAAGAAAATACTTATGGAAGATGCCTGGAGACTAAGTACGGTACCAAATTGACCACATCCTTGTCAGGAAGAGGTATAATAACCAAGTTAAGAAGTGTAATAGCTACCCCGGCGCAGATATAAATAGCGATCACAACCTGGTGAGCATGGACAGCAGACTGCGATATAAGAAGATGAAGAAAGAGACACAACAACCCAGAGGGAAACCAATGACACTGGAAGAAAAGAGCGTAAGAGAAAAGTTCAAGAGATGTATATATGTCGTATATCATCATTAGTATTTCAATCCTAGGATTGGTTAACTGCAGCCCTCCATTCGACTCTAGTTAATGTCAATTCCCTCAATCCTTGATACCTTCCCTGTTTTACGTCATTCTTAATTTGTCCTATATACATGAAAAAGGCACAGTTTCTTTCCTTGTCCCACCTATTCCGGGCAGATTTCATGGAAGATCTGGTACCCATAAAATAACACAGCTAGGGTGTAGCTGAGTGTGCCCAGAGTCAATTGTATTTGAACTCAGACCCTTCGATCGGTAAAACAATACTCAACCGCTTGGGTCCCCACCTAATGGGTCGAGTATTGTGGTCATCACGCTCCCAAATAATGAACTACCCAAATAATTATTGCCTCAATTATTCTCTGAATACTTGAGAAATACTGCGCAAATATTATGTATTATAACTCCCTTGATTATCTTCATTACTCTTAGTGCTTCCTTCGTTTCACTGTTATTCCAATACTCTTAACTCCTCTTCTCCTGTGCTCTTCTGATCAGCTCGCTATCTCTCCTGGTCCCTTGTTTTGTAATGAAATTCTTCTAGGTATGCTCTATCCACTTTTCATGGATCTTTTTGTTTTTATTTATGAATTTCGTCTCTCTTACGGTTAGCATCATATTTTCGTTTTTATCTGTCGACAAGGTTCATCCTTTAACTTTCATTTTACATCCTGACATCTTCTTATCTAACACTTTCTCTTCAATTTTTCCTTTAATGAATTTCATTTTCTTCACACCCTTTTTCATCTTAACTAATTTATTTTTTCTTATTTTATTTATTTTTGAAATGTCCTTTAAATTTTTTTGTTTTTCAAGTTTCTGTCGATTTTACTCTTTATCCGACGTTTATCTGCTTCTCTGTGCGATTCATTTTTCGGCATTTCTCGTCCTGTGCTGAGAAACCCTCTTCATCAATCCATTGCTTACAAATCTTTCCGATTTTCTGCTGCTTTTTTGAGCAAATCTTTGCTCATGTGTCAACGTTTTCTACCTTAAGATTTTATAAAGTAGCTTCAAATATTTCTTTCTCTTCTTATATTTCGCCCTTTTAAATGCAGTTCCAAACTTGTATCCCAAATGGAGGATAGTTTAATTTTCTTTAATGCTGTTTAGAGAAAATTCATCAGTAATGTTAAAACAAAATATAAGTGATATATGCCTCACCCAAAATATTTTATCTCTAAAACATTTGGATATAGGTTTTAGGTAAAACGTACTCTTATCAAATGTAAAAACGTTTGAAAAACTTTTATACTGATTAAATCGCACTTTATTCACGCTCTTGTGAATCATTAACCAACGATAATTTCTCTGTCTTATCATTAATAGCATTAATGAATATAATTAACATACATGATGGTGGTTGATGAAGTATAATTCCCCAATTCATCCCAGAGCAAAATTAAATTGAATGGAAATTTAAAACGCTAATACCTATTCCTATTATACTTTATTTGTAGTATTTGTATTTTTTACCTCAAATGCAGGAATTGTTTGAGCCCAATTTTGACCAATAATCCGCTCTGACTGTAAATAAATGCTGGGGTTTTGTTTTTTCATGCATGTATGCGTTCTGCTTATAAGATTCTTAGAATTTACTAGTAGTTCCAGCTCAAATGGAATTATTATAAATGTGAGGGAATGAAGTCAAAATTATTGAAGCAATGATTTTAAAAGCAGAATTTGGAGTGAATAACAGGAAAAAATTATGCATGATAACTTTCAGTGCAATGAAACTCCGAAATTGAAATCACCTTAGAGCTTAGATCCATTTGAACAATAAGAAACTTGATGTCAGAGAAGCCAATTTCGTGTATTGTTGGCAAACTGTGTTTAAATGATGATGGAGTAGACACTCGTATTCAGCAGCGTCACATTTGATGGCTGCAATGACGATATCACGGTCCTCGATGAGAACTTCCTTCCAGTGGTGACGGATGTGCGTCGAGATAAAGCCAGAAGAAAACAGCAAGAACACTATAGATGATAAGAAAGTTTTGAATGCATACGGAGTAAGAGCTTTGTATTAATCGGAACTTGATTAGGAAAGTGATGAACGAGGACGCAGAGGCTTCGAAGAGCGTGCGTCAATATTCTTCCGCGTTTCCGGAAAAAAATTGCCCAAGAATCCGGTCGCATGATCTTCCCTCGACACAAGCGTCAAGGGCGTCTGTCTCTCGAAACCAAATATTCACTTGATGTGGCTCGAATGCCGACGGGGGAGGGAAAAATGAGTCGCAGGGCATCGTTCAACAGCTTCGCGTGTTGCGGGATTTCGTCTGCCTGTACCCGAGATGAGAGGATGGTGAAAAGGGCGTGCTGATGTTTCTGGCCTTGATGAACGCTCCTGTTATCATGCTTCCATCATCTACGTCAACTCCCCTGTCCCTCTCAATCCCAGTCAGCTCACCTTCCACCTCGATTGGCGCGAATCTCCGCTTATGATCGCGTGTGTGAGTAATCTTCGACTCCCGCCAATGGGAAGGCGACGTCGGGAGGGCCCGTCTTTGGGGTGTCTTGGACCCGTCCAAAAGTTGCGTGCGACAGAGTGCGCCGAACGGTCCACAAGGCCGACCGGAATCTTTTTGGAGGCGGGCACTCCATTTATTTTCTTTCGCCGAGAACGAGTTTCGGCGGGGAGAACTAATTTTATCCTCTGAGGAGAAGAACCAGGGGGAGAGTGAATATTTTTCGGAGCAGGTTGAAGGGGTGGTGGTTCCTAGCTCATTTATTGGCTTAAAAACATTCAAAGTCGTAAACTGCTTTTCACTGTTAACTCAACCAAGGTCTTTCTTTAGAAACTTTCATTGGTGTTTGTAACAGTTAACAAGTTTTAGTCATCACCAACACAAGCAGTCGTGGCCGAGTGGTTAAGGCGTCTGACTAGAAATCAGATTCCCTCTGGGAGCGTAGGTTCGAATCCTACCGACTGCGATAATTTTTATCACATTATATTTTGGACTGCTTGAATTTATCATCCGTGTTGTGGTTTCAATTTTGTAAAAGTCTGAAGTGTCTTAGTTTACTGGTGAACTATATAATGTGCATGCAGCATCGTAAAATAATTATAGGAAGCAGTACAAATTATCCCAGCATCGTTTTGGGGAATTGAATTAAATTTAATGGCCAATATTTCGCCAACTTTCCGCGGCAATGGTTGGTTTTGAGCTTCGCAGAATAAATTAACAATCTCAATCTGATTATATCGACTGCCGTGAATACAGGCACGCACTCCGTACTATGGCAAGATTGTCACTAATTCGTTTTTTAAATGTCTTTTTCACAAGTCTTATCCATATATGTATAGGTTTGTAGTTCTTGTTCTTGAGAAACAATTATTTCGCCAATAATATGGTGTGAAGGACGTTATAGGTCACATAATTTAGGGAAAGAATTAATTTTTAAAATGTTTTACCCGATGATCGGAAACGTTATGTATCTTGAGGTTTTTTGCGTGGCAATGACTACGTTCAAATTTTAAAATATGGATGAGAGTATTTGTAACTTATCAATTATAACCTAAGTCGATTTTCTCAAAATATTTACAAAAATTTATCCAACCGTTTAAGGTTTTTAAATTTTTGTAATCTGAACTTTTCTATTATTTTCACGATCAGGTTCCTTTCCGTTGGCATGAGTCAAGCTAATATTTATTGTAATGTGCCATTATCCCCTTTAATAGGCATTGATCCTTGCTATGACAGCTCGGGACTGTTGACTGTTTTGGTTTATACTTTCTCGATCAGTCGGCGTTACATCGCGTTACTTGGCTGACGCAACTCTTTTGCCCAACGGCCTCACACCTTTCTTCATATATGTTATGTAGGAAATGATTTTTTTGATTTATGATGATTTTTAATCAATTCTTAGAAAAGCCAGAGCAACTAAGCATCAACTGATTGTGGATCTAGAATTGTTGTTTTCAGCAAACATGCAAATTGGGTGCTGATTGAATGTGGGGGATTACCAATGACGAAATACGATTCCTTCTCGCTATTTCGAATATTTTGATCGGAATTATTTCGCAAATACTAGATCATTCATAAACAACACAAGATCGGCGTAGTTAATAACTGGTTTATTACGATGGTAGGAATTGCTAGTTTTTTTATTTGAAAAATATATAATGGTTGTCCTGTCGATAAAAGCGAAAGAGAGCCATAATGAAATAAATTCTGCCTCCCCCTAGTTCTTACTGAAGCATTTTTCTTGCATCATCTATGTCTACTGATGAAGCAGACATAGCTGATTTATATATTCCGCTCTCTTCAAATTGTACTAATACCGCTCATTTTTCTATGTAGCATTGACGGTAATTACACTTTCCAACGTCAAATAATGGCTGAGAGTGCAAGTAACTCCGATGCCCATTGAAGTTAATGATATATAGGTATTTTTGTTAAACTGGCGCACACGTTGTGAATAATAGAATTCGTGCTCGGATACGTATATGTTCTTTCAAAAGGTATGAGGTGTACTAGAAAACACTCAATAATTTATGTTGTATGGTTTGAAGCGTATAATGGATAACACACCGACTACTGAGGATAAACTTTGAGAAGTTGTATTTCAGGAAATGAAAATTACCTCTCTAAATAATTTTTTGCCTAATCTACTCGTTTATAAATAATGCAAATTTTGGGAAAAATCAGGTTTACTCTTCCATATTTGTCTCTGTGCGAGTGGAATGTGGTATTCATGAAACTGCCGTCTTGATAGATATCGTTAAAAAATATCCGCCTATAAAATTCGTTTGGGCAAGAATGTGAAACTAGTCTCCTGGCATAATTTCTTCTGGGTCACTTTGGGAGTGGAGGCAGGCAATGCCTCGGGAATAATAGATACTTCCAGAAACACAATCCAGGTGCTGAATTAGCGGGGATATTTTCTCTAGAATTACTGACAGTTAGTAGTTCGAGTGCGCTGGTCCTACTTTTTTGATTACCGCAATTTCTTACTCAATGGCTTACATTACTCAAGGTGGAAAATATCGAGATTATTTCGGGAGCTGCTGTGGTTTATATAAACCCTTTTTTCTTCAGGTCAGACTGCTGTCTGACCTGAAGAAGGCCTCGGAGTAGGCCGAAAGCTTAAATCATCTACAGTGTGAGTGTCCTTTTACGTGTTATCTGTTTTATTCTGTGTTCTGTGTTCTGTGCTGTATATAGGGGTTGCAAGCATTGCTGAGTGAATTGGAGGTTCAGTGCGATAAATATGGGAAGAGAATCAATATTAATAAAACAAAGGTTATGCGATTTTCCAGAAAGAAAAAGGCTAAGCTAAATATTTAAATAGGCGGGGAAAAAATAGAGCAGGTAGAACAGTTTACATACTACCTTGATCAAAAAGTTCCCGGAATTAAAAATACAAGTTTATTCATCTAAATCTATATTGTCCCCTTCAAAGTAATCCCCATCGACTGCAACACACTTATGCCAGCGCTTGATCCAATCCTCGAAACATTTTTTATATTCGGTTTTCGGTATGTCCATCAGTGCTTCCTGCGATTTTTCCATTACTTCCTCTCGGCTGCTAAAACGCGTTCCCCGTAATGGTTTCTTAACTCGATTGAACAGAAAAAAGTCACAGGGAGCCAAATCAGGTAAATTCGGTGGCTGTTGGATGGTATTTGTTGCATTTTTCGTCAAAAAATTACGAATAATGATAGCACTGTGCGACGATTTCTGGTCTCTTTCGGCGAATTGCTTCACGCAAACGTCTCATAACGCCCAAATAATACTCTTTGTTTACTGTCTGGCCTTCTGGCAAAAATTCATGATGCACTACACCGTTGTAATCCATGAAAACCGTCAGCATTGCCTTCTTTTTTGACTGAAAACGACGTGGTTTTTTTGGTCTCGGCTCATTTGGTGAACGCCATTCACTTGCCTGATGTCTGGATTGCGTGTCGTACTCATAAACCCACGTCTCGTCTCCAGTAATGATCCTTTTGATGAATGTGGGATCGGATTCAGCCTCGCAAATCATGTCTTTTGCGACGTCAACACGGTCTCTTTTTTGCATGAAATTGAGGTCTTTTGGCACCAACTTTGCTGCTACACGACGGAAACCCAAATCATTAACCACAATGTCTTGGGCGGATCCATAGGCAATGTTCAAGTCCTCCGCTATTTCTCTGATGGTTAATTTGCGGTTATTGACCAACATTTCTTTTACTTTATCAATTTTTTCACCGACTTTCGATGTCGATGGTCTGCCACTGCGTTCATCATCTTTGATTGACTCACGACCACTTCTGAACCGCTCGTGCCACTGGTAAACGACCGTTTTTTTTAGAGAATCGTTGCCGAAACACTTTTCCAACATTGCCAACGTCCGTGCGCCACTAAATCCGTTTTTTACGCAAAATTTAATACAAGTTCGTTGTTGCAAATTTAAATCCATTTCTGCAATTGTAAAAAATCGCCAACACACACAGAGATAGATGTACTCTTGGCTACGTAACCTTTGCAAATGTCAAGTTATGACACTAAGATTTAAAGGGACTATCAACAACAGATGTACCAATTTAACAAAAAAACAGAACTCAAATCGGAAAGATGGGAGCCCCACACGGTGGTTACTCCGGGAACTTTTTGAACAAGGTAGTATCTCGGAAGGTAGGTTTTTGGATGGACACCCCTATCAAATAAACATTTTTAGTGACTCCCCACCTAGAAAACTAATCTATATCAGGTTCCTCTTCATCTCTGTGTACTTCTTTCCTCCCTTCATCCCGTCCAACATCCCTATCCTGTTCTTGCCCTTACCTCGCTTGCCCAACATTCTCCCCTCTATTACCTTCTTCAACATTCCACTACCGCTCAATACGCCTTTCATCCATTTTTCCTGCCTCCATAGGATTTCTCTCAACAAACCCCTCTCCTCGCCCACCATCTCTAGTACTTCCTCATTTGTTTTCCTTTCGGTCCATTTCACCTTCTCCATCCTTCTCCACACCCACATTTCAAAAGCCTCCAATCTACGTCTATCCTCCCGCTTCAGTGACCACGTTTCCACGCCGTACATAGCTACGCTCCATATCAGAGTTTTTACGAGTCTTGTTTTAACATCCCTACTCAACGTCCCCGTCATCAACTCCCTCCTCCTTGAGAAAGCCTCCTTGCCTAGCGCAATTCTTCTTCTTACGTCCCTACCACTTTGACCGTATTGGTCCAAAACACTTCCGAGATACGTAAACTGCTCTACCTGCTCTATTTTTTCCCCGCCTATTTTAATATTTAGCTTAGCCTTTTTCTTTCTGGAAAATCGCATAACCTTTGTTTTATTAATATTGATTCTCATCCCATATTTATCGCACTGAACCTCCAATTCACTCAGCAATGCTTGCCTTTGGTTTATCTTGCTTTCGGCTATTTTATTATTTTATAGCACTGCAGGCCCTCAGTGATCGTTCAGGTATTTCTTCATTTCGTTCCCATTAGTTCATGTACCAGTTTTGAGATTTAGTACCTTCCCTTCACGGTTTCCTCCTTAGCTAGTGTCCATTTTTGCTGTATCCTTCCATCAGACTACTTTATTTGCTCTACTATATTTTCTCTCCTAATCCAATATCACTCTGATATGGAGCGTAGCTATGTACGGCGCGGAAATGTGGTCACTGAAGCAGGAGGATAGACGTAGATTGGAGGCTTTTGAAATGTGGGTGTGGAGAAGAATGGAGAAGGTGAAATGGACCGAAAGGAAAACAAATGAGGAAGTACTAGAGATGATGGGTGAGGAGAGGGGTTTGTTGAGAGAAATCCCATGGAGGCAGGAAAAATGGATGAATGGCGTATTGAGCGGTAGTGGAATGTTGAAGAAGGTGATAGAGGGGAGAATGTTGGGCAAGCGAGGGAAGGGCAGGAACAGGATAGGGATGTTGGATGAAGGGAGGAAGGAAGTACGCGGAAATGAAGAGGGACCTGATGTAGGTTAGGTTTCTAAATTGAGTTTTGTTTGGAGTTACAAAATGTTTATTTGATGGTTGTGTCCATCCAAAAACCTACCTTAACCAGTAGATTACCTAAAAAAAACCCCATATCTTCATGTGTTGCCAGAATTACATCTAGCTGTGCTGGAATGCTAGTTTCAATTTTCAGCGGTATTGTAAAGTATTATTTATAAAAATGGTTATATCTTGCGAGTGAATGAATATGCTTACATGTTTTATGCAGAAAATGAGAGTAAAAGGTAATAGGCAATACTTTTAATTGAATGCAAGTCCTCTAATCCACGAATCTGATTTTGCTTGAGTTTTTATCATATTCCATTGGTTTCTATTCCAAATAAATATCCCTTTCCCTTCAAAACAAGAGTTTAATTTCACTCTGTTTTTATTTCTCGTATCCGTTTTTTGTTAAGATTAATACGTACATAATGTTGGGTTTGATTTCATTTTTCTTCTCGAACTCTGAAGGTGGAGTATGAACTACGAGTGGCTGCACTAGGAACAATCTCTTTCAGCATATTTGCCATCGACAGCGCCCACTAAATATTATTCTCATCTAGCCCCCACCCGATATTCATTTAAAACATAGCTTGAAATTTGAAAATTTGTCGTCATAAACGCATGTTGTACCTTAGTCAAATGTTTAGCATGTTGCTATTTTCATTCTAATTTTTTATGGCATTGCGCCTGTTTTAGCATGTCTCACAAATGAGGTAAAAAATTATGGGTGAGAAAACATTAATGAGATCAAATTTTCAGGTCCATAATCATGCAAAAAAATGGTAATTTATGAAACATGTGTTGTACCTTTGTCAAAATGGAAACTTTGAAAATTTTCCCCTTGATAATTTCAACACAAATCAAAATTTGCTATGATTTTTCACGAACTAATGGAATACTTACCCATATAAGTCGAATGGAGACAATAATCTAGGCTTCGGATTACATTCGTTGGCTAGCTTGCATTGAATAAGAAAAATCTACGACCAAAGGCACGCATAAAAAAAGAGTTGTGCCATTCGCTCATTTTTATGCAATGGTAATCGTAGAAAAACATCACCTTATTAACATTTTTTTCTTTATGGCTCTGTTTCTATGGACTGGTTTCCTAATATCACATAGCAGTCAAAGCAGCGTGACCACTTTCAGTCAAGGATAAGATGGATGCATTTCCACGTACTCTAAGCCACAACACTCAAAATACACAATTGAATGGTTTAACTTCATCACATTTCTCCAAAATTATAATGAAATAATTATTAGAAGAATGCTTGGAAATTTTCCATTAGAAACTTTATGCACTAATATGCTGCTTAATATGCAATGCCACTCGATTTATCTTATGAAGAATTCCTATTATTTGATAGTCTTATGAAATTATTTTTCTCACCCCGGGATATCTCCATCCACAACCTTAATGTAAGTAAGCCACAACTAACTGCTTAAGCAAGTTGAAATGAAAAGCGAATATTTGTATTTAAATGATGGAGGTGAGGAAAATCGTTACGCTTAAAAAGCATTTAGACAGAAATGTGCAGCCGTACGGTAGGATTTTAAATGAATAGCCGTGCATAAATTTTATCTATGATAATCTATCGTAATACATAATCTGTTGTTACCAATATTTTAATTGGCAGAACCGATATTTTCTTTTTTTTTTCAAGGTATTATTCCTATTAATCGTGAAGTTTGGCCGGTCACTAAGATTATTTCCGTCTACATACGTATACCGAGGACTTCATTTTGTTTGCTATTAATAATTTCCTTTTTCAGTTCTTCTTAGCTTCTAGCAGTCTTATTCCGGGCCAAAAGCCTGGTCTATTTTTTCATCTTCCCTGCTTACCTAACATTTGCCCTTCTTTTACAACCTTCTAATTTGCCTCCAATACTAGTTTCCAATCCAGACAGCTATGCACTCCAATAATAAGGCTTTACTAAATTTTATTTACATCATTACTTAGGTTGACCGTCACAAATTATTTTAATGCACCTCACCTAACATCTCTAACTAACGCAATTCTTCTCCTGGTGTCCCAATTTCTTCGCTCAAGTTCTTCTAAAGTACTATCCAAATATTTGAACTACTCTATCTGCTCCTGTTTTACCCCTGTGATTAATATTCACCCTATACTCCTCTCGTATTGACTCTGTAAAGTCCTCAGCAACAGCTGCATTCTCCTGCATGTCTGACTAGCTACTGCTTGATCATCGACTATCCTAACTGACTTAATCATTATTATCTCGATGCCTACTTTTATTTCCGGCTGTAGCCCATGCTACCGTTATCATTTCCTCTGTATACGATATATTTGAAAAAAAACCTATAATGCATGATTCCGTGTCACTTGCCTACTTTTGTTTCCCATCCCGTTTATCCCTCTGGTATCCTGCCCCATGAGTGCCAAGTCGTTGGGGACTGTCGCTGTGTAGTCTGGAATTTGAATGCATTTCATCTAATTATTCTGATAAATCTTGTCTTTGCATTCCACTGAGGCACGGGGAAAAATATAAAAAAATGTGATCAGTTGACTCAAGTTCCAAAATGTTCGTTCACCTTAAAGGTAATGCGGTAAATATTTATGGAATATTTTATTGGTATTTTATGATGATTTCCTACTTTTACATTTCCAATAACTGTTATGAAAATTACATGTTCGTCAAAATTTGAAAGATTTCGAAATAGTAGGGTGTTAAGTGCACTTAAGTATTTATAGATTACATGATCAGTTTAGTTTGATGACTCCAATTGTCTAACAAATAATTAATTCTAGTAAGAATCATAAGGGTTATGACCGGACGAAGTAATTTTTTCTAATCTTGAATATGTTTTCTTGTTTTTGCCATCCGCTCAAGTGATATATAGATTTAGTTCTGAGGAATGTTATGTCACTGCCCTTCCTTTGACATTGCAATCCCTTACAGAAATGGAGATAGGTATATCAGGCGGTGGTGACCCCTTAGTGACGCACTTAAAGGACGCTCGACAAATGACCCTTTAGCACCCTCGTGTCACTTTCTCCTTCGCATAGTTATTAAATAGATAGCAATGCATGCACATCACAGATGTTGATCGAAGGTGATATTCAATTTGTGGATGTAGCATGTCAAAGTTATATTTATATTTTAAAATATCGAGACAGACCTTTATAGAATACCGCGTCATTGGTTAGAAAACACTAAATTTTTTATGGTATTATATATATTATGGTATTATATAAGTGCTCTGTTAATGCAAAACCGACTTATTTCGCAATCCAAGACGGCGCAGTTTAACTTCACTAAGCAGTTGCATAATGTTTTCGTCATCCATTCGCTTCTTCCAAATACTTTTATTTTAGGACTTCTCTTTTAATTATTACTGGTTAGTATCGCGGTGAATTTAGTTATTTTTATAATATTTGAAACTCAGTTGTTTCCAAATTCCTGCTGCCATCTTTAAAAAGTCAGTGATCAGGTAGAATGTGCTAAAACTTTATTTTCTCTTCTTACTTTATATTTACTTGGTTTAAGTAAAAGCAAGCTCATTCAAGTAGCCATCAGTTAAAAGATAGTTTAGCTGAGACCTCTATTACTCCCTGTTTGATACTAATCACTTCGCCCCTTGCCTAATCTTTATTTTTATTTCGTTTTACTTCGTATGGCTCTCTCTTTTAATAAATTAGCTATTTTCTTGCTTTACCTATCCTCATTATCTTTAATATCTCCCTCCGTCTAGATTTTTTGAAGGATCCCATTCATTGAGGCCTAAGCCTCCAGGTTAGGGTTCCACATTTTTTTCGATGAAAATAACTCGGAGAATGATTATATGCATTGATATAATAAGAAAGCCATTCCTTTAATATTTGCGCCACTTTGATTTTATCCTTTCAAATTGCCTGTTAATTTTCATAGCAACAAATATAATTTTCGAGAAATTGACTTGCACTTTAATCCTTAGACTATCACAGATATAGCCTTAAATAAACCAACCTTTAACCTCTGTAATCTGACTAAGAATATTAATTTAATGAAAATTTATCTTGCATAATCTGTTTTCTCCTGTATATGCCCCATGTCTCTGAATGACGAAACTGTTGCTCGACATTTCCACGACCTCTAACTCAATATTTTTTATGCTACTTTTACTTTCCGCCAGCCTAGAAAAATGGATATAAGAAAAACCTTTTTATCTAAAAAAAATTGCTGAATTCGGGCTACGATATTTCCTAAATAAAATTTCCCAAATCAAACATTTGTGTACGTCGCATCCCGAGAAGTGTGTTTGTTTGAAAAAAATATGGCTACTATTGACATGACAAATAAATGGATAGTAATCTATTTTATACCACTTAAGGTGGGCTTTCGGAGGACATAAAACAACAGCAAATAGCATCACCTCTCATATCAACACACAACTTTATATATGATGTAACATAGGCTAGGATACTTACCCTTTTTCATTTCCGTACACTTCCCTCGTCTCTTTATTCCGTCCAAAATTCCTATCCATTTCCCTAACCCTGCATCGATTGCCTAACATTCTCCCCACTATCGCACTCTTGAATAGCCCATCACCAAACAAATTTCTCTACATCCACCTTTTCAGCTTCCTTTTAATTTTTGCCAACAATCTCCTCTCCTCCCCATCATTCATGGCACTTCCTCATGTGTTTTCCTTTCTGTTTATTTCACCTTTTCCGTACTTCTCCATATAAACAATTCAAAAGCCTTCAACATATACTTATCATCTTGCTTCAACGACCATGTTTCCAAGCCATACAAGATTACACTCATTATAAATGATTCAACTAGCCTTTTCTTAAAGTCCTTTCTCAACGTCCCTGTCATCAATTACTTCCGCGGGAAAGCATCTTCGTTTAACGTAATTCTTCTTCTTGCCTCTACTACGAGGGCTATTTTTAATATTAGGTTCTCTCGGTCATAGGAAATATATTTTGGTTAGAAAAAGTTTTTATCGCCGGCTTTTGTTTCCTACAAACCTACTTCACTTTCCTACGTAATTACCGTTCATTTCTAATCACATTTCACAATGCTGCACCTACTTCTTTAATTCCTCAGCATAGAAGTTTGCTGCCTGGAAATTTAATAGTTGACAACAGCTGTCTTGGGTTTTTAGCTGTCTTCAAACCGTTTCCCAACGACAACAAGCCACTGTTTTACCCTTACGAAGAAAAATTAGTTGCTAGGTGCAAGGTCGGGACTCTAGAGTGAGTGCTCATAAAGTTCAAATACGCTCGTACAATCAACATTCCTTGCCATTTGTGTTGATTGGTAAACATTTTTGGAACCCACCTTGTACACAATTTGTTCTTCCCATGACATTTTTATTAACTACTCCACGTGTACGTTGAAAGGAACGGGCTCTTACTCCTCTTACTAACACTGCCCATCCCGAGTCTCCACCCGCTACTCAAACCAGAGTATTAAAATGGAAGAAGTAACTACGTATTTCCACACGAATGTATTTAAAACGCGACCTAGGTTTCGACGTTGGACGTCATCATCAAGACCTGTTGATGACGACCAGCGTGGAAAACTCGGTCGTGTTTTAAGAAAGTTCGTGTGGAAATACGAAGTTACTTCATTCATTTCAATATGTAGTGTAAATTCCATAAAGCTACGTCCAAGACAAGGAATTTAAAACCTGAGTAATCTGACGCATACACTGATTGGAGATTTAACTTTCGTCCTTAACTCCAAACTACTCCTACTTTACGTAATACATGCATATTCAATAATTCAACCAAATTTACTCTATCAAACGACTTCTTCAACCCCACGAAACAAAATAAAAATACATACTAATTGCATTCTATGTTCCTCTATACTAGTGACGTGACATCACGCGCGCCTCTTCCTTTCTTGAACCCAAAGAGCTCATCCCCTAAGTAATCATTTTTTCTTGCTCTCCATCCTCTTTATGATTATCCTAAGTACCGCTAAAACTGCGTGAAAATCAAACTTATAGTTGTATAGTCTTTCAATATGGCTGAACTTCCCTGTTCGGAGGTAGAATTAATGCGACGAAATGTTTAGAACAAATTCCTCCCTTATTAATTCCAAGAATTAGAAAATGAAAATTCTTCCTTATGCGTGTTTCTAAGCCCTTAAGTAGTTTGCGGGAGTGTTATTTACACCTACGGACAAATTTGAATTCAATTCCCTTTCCATTTCGCCAGAGAACATGAGGATTACCAAATGTGCTTGCACCTCAGCTATCTTCAGCCACGTGATATTCTCTTTCTATTGTTAAACTTGCTGACAAAACGCCTTTACTATATAGATCCGAAATGTATCTATCCCATTTCTATTGAAACTTTAAAAATTAATGAATTGCCTCACTTATTTTTGGAAGTGTGTACAGATTTCTCCTTCTTATTGTCTATCAGTGCTTTCACCTACTTGTACAGCGTACCAATTTCGGCCTTCTTTTTTTTTAACTTTCCAAGTCCTTGAATTGCGTCTTCCCCCACGCTTTCCTTATCCTTGCGACTTTCGACATCCCTCTTTTGATATGTTTTTATTTTTCCTCTATTGTTCTCAACTCCGAGTTCTCACTCAGAATGTTCTATACTGCTTCTCGGTGCTCCTTTCCTTTTTGCCCCGAATAATGCTTTGGCATTCCATTTAATCAACCCTCATCCCGTGTTATGCTTTCGGATTTGTAGTCACATTTTATTAGTTCTAAATTATGATATGAATCGAATCTGAAGGGAAGAATATTTTCAGCCAGAAATGTGTACGTAGATTATTATTTGGTAATCTACCGGTTAAGGTAGGTTTTTGGATGGACACAACTATCAAATAAACATTTTGTAACTTCAAACAAAACCCAATCCAGCAATCTAATCTACATCATGTACGTAGATATATTACAAATATTAATATTGTAGAAAATATATGCATACTATTTTTGAATTTAAGTTTCTTGTTTTCACTAAGAAAAAGTATACGTGCAACGAAAATTAAAAATGCCACTCTTGGTGTGTCAAATTGGCTGACATTTGAGCAGATTTTATATCTAAGCTGAAATAATAATGGCACATTTTTAAAGTGCCAATTTTTAGTCTTTTGAGCTGTCATACTACACCATGCTGGCTGTTTCTAAACTATAATTTAGGAAATATTATTAGGGTTGTTATTGAATATGTGCCGAATTTAAAACCATTAGGATATTATTAAATTTAACGTTACTTAAAGGTCGTTAAAAGACCTTGCAGACTCTACTATCTGGTCACGTCCTAGGCCACACGGTAGGTCAAGCGTGCACAGTTTCCGTTGGTCTGCGGTTGCGTAGCACTGCTATCGTGTGTCGATTGGAGAACACATCTGTACTAACAGCATGATATCAAAAAAATACTCTGAGGATCTTAGTCGCAGGATAACCAGAATGAGTAATTCAAGGAAAAAATGGCAATCCTTTCACAAAGCAATCGATTATTATGCTGTTTTCGATTAAATATTATCAAAGGTTTTCTTCCGGCATTTTTAGATGGATTTTGGACGTTGTGCACGGTGTGGAATAGAATTCGCTCGATATGCAATGCCTGTTCTAAAGCTAGCAAGACTGAATCGACAAAACCAATTTATAGCGAGAATTGGTACATTCACCCAATGGCCTTCGAATTTGCACTCTTGTACGTTCACACACCACTGCCAGCGGGTTTTCCACGCCTCGTACGCCTTCTGGAAGGCGGCGGCGCCCGGAATGCTGCTACACTCCCTAGTCACGGCCAGTTGAACTCTACCATCTTGCCGTAGTGACATTCTTTCAGCATGGAGTTGAGACGGAGGAAGAGGATAAAGCCTGTTGGATCGTTGTATAAAATATTTGGCTCCTCACTCACATGGTCGAGAAGCTCTTGTCAGATCCGCGCGAGAGTTTCCTTTTGTTCGTCCGAGGGCACTCGCGCCATCAATATCGCACATGCCTTTCTCATTCTCATGTTTTCTGTCACAAGTCGATGCACATCACTTTTAGGGATATCGAGTTCATCAGAAACTATGCGAAAACTTGATCTATCCAACAAAGCCTTCACTCTTGCAAGATTTTAGTCGCTTTTTGAGGTCGAAGGGCGTCCTGAACGTTTGGTGTCTTCAGCATCTTCTCTACCCTCTGAAAACAACTTGTTCCACTCAAAAATACCCGATCTACCTGTGGCGTTATCACAATAAGCTGCCTTGAGCATCTTATGAGTCTCATTCCCGGTTTTGCTCAGTTTCACGCAAAATTTGATGACATAGCACTGTTCCAGTAACCGGTTCATGACGGAGCGTAACGAGGTCACGTTATAGAGGTTTCGCAAAGAAATGACCCACACTCCGCAAAGGCTGGGAGCCAAATTCCACCGGCCTCCAGCCTTTACTGAGACTCCACTTCCTCGGACACAGCCAGAGAAACCGCCCCTCGTCCGACTATCTATCCGAGAAAAAATAAGTCATACTTGTTTTGAGGCAGACCTAGTATTTTACCACTTAACATGACATTCAATTGTTTTCTTAGTCACGCAATAGAGATTATATGAAAGCAGATACTTGAAAGTTTTAATAAAACTGAAAAAATTGAAGACAATTATCAATATAGCTGTCCCTTTAATTTTTTTCATTATAACTACTACTCTCTGGAGCACATTTTACTGATTGTGTGCTTGGAGCAGTATCAATTCCTCATAAGTAATCTGAATAATCTGCCAAATTTTTATATGTCTATGTCGTAGAATTGCTTAAAATTTTTGGTCTGTTAAAAACAAAAATACTTCAAGCGTCAATAAATTTGATTCCTTTTTGCCTAATTTTGTGAAATAAATCCGTATTGATCAAGAGGGTATCCTGAAAAACGCATGCTAAACTTAGGGTGGGTGATTCCTCAACCATCTCCTCATAAAAATGTTTATATTAACCTGAACTGAAATAAGAAAAATGTAGTTCGACTCGACCTCCACCTTTCTTCAACTAAGGAGTCAAGAATTCCGTCCCGTTCTTCCTGTCATCTTATTCAGGAAGTCAGTTTTACAGGCACAGTGCAATTCATGGGTTTAATCTACTTTTTTGGATGCAGATAATTTGTTTTTGACGAAAAAGATGCAGCCGTGGTAAGAAAAATAGATATCAAAGCTTCAAGATTCAATACTAATAGAGTGTTACAGCATGTTTGGATACATATTTCCGTGTCAATAAAACGGAATGAGAATCCAAAAATTGACTCCCTTTGAATGGATATAATAAATTGGATACTATCAATCATTCTCAAAATATTTTACCTTAAAAATGGCGCCCTGATGTTGAAACTGATATTTTGATTGTAAAATTTGATAAATGTGATAGAAAATTTTATTTGAATGATGGTCTCTCCTAGTAACCTCTGCAGAGGAAAAAAGAGCTACCTTCACTTTTTGGTTTACAGGTTTGGCCTCTTTTTCCCTGAGGTTATATTGCCTACCAATTTTCTTCTATTCAAGGAATCTGGATTACAAGCTGGATAATATGGGAATGACTTCCACCACCCTGTAGTTGAAAATCTGCAAATTACATGATAATTTCCTCTACGTGAGCTAATTGCACATATTAGACTATTTAATTGAAAATTTATTCTTCTGTTTATCGATTTATATACTTCCGCAGAAACTATGAATTTGAAAGAATGAGAAAGTTCAGATTGTTTACAGGTCGTATTTACTCTAAATATTACGTTGTCGTGCATGAAATGAATCTTTTCATCCCATATTTTGTAAATATGTGTACAACCTCGTTGATTGAATTCAATTTATAGATTCTAATATCGCTGTAGAAGTGTTCTTGACAAATCCTCTGATGTTCTCCAACTTGCAATTTTCATAATCTTATCAGGTTTTTTCTGACTTGACGATAGTTGATTGAATGTGTCTACTGGCTAATTGATGATTCTTTCGTCTTTATTTTATCATTTTGATGAACACCAATATCAGCGTCATATTTGCACATCTTAGTGGTCCGCCTTTATCCCATTACATATAGTCTGTTGATTAGTACAAGTGATGAAATTATACCATTTATTGCCATGCCATGCCATACTAGCATGCATGGTATGCTAAAAGAAAAAAAAATGAACCAGTTGTGGTGTTCGTGCACGTACTTGGAGAAGATCTGCGATGGCTGCCATAAGAGCAAGAAGCTCAATTTTGTGGAAACAACTTGAATTACAGCCATGGAAAAATAATCTATTACCCGCATTGGAGCCAAGTCATCACACTGCGAATTAAAGACGGAGGTAAAATAAAACTTAAATAAATGATCCAAAGAGATGCATGGAATCTCCTGGCTGTTATATTCCTAGTATTCATGGAAAAGTCATAAGGGAAGACAAAGGAATGGGTGCTGATGAAGTGAAAGAGAATGGCAAAGACATTAATACTATGATCCGTTGTGTGGATACGTTTTCAAAATACTAAAGAATTCAGAACACTTGTAACTAACC
This sequence comes from Hetaerina titia, assembly GCA_037158775.1. NCBI lineage: Eukaryota > Metazoa > Arthropoda > Insecta > Odonata > Calopterygidae > Hetaerina > Hetaerina titia. The sequence continues at coordinate 38,180,973 of CM073768.1, read as the reverse complement.
TTCAACGAATGAAGAAATGGTGTGATTTGAATTACAATGCAACAATTTCAGAGAGTAAAAATCATTCGCCTTGACCGGGATTCGAACCCGGATCCCTCGATATCCGGCCCAGTGCTTTAGCCAGTTAAGCTACCGAGACGTCCTCTTACACTCTGAAATTTTAACGTAGCGGATGACTCCGTTAAAGTTACTGTTGCGGCATCTCCCGCAGTTTCTTTGAAAAGTGTGATTTGAAAATAACTAGAAGGTAATCAAATTCTACAGCACGCGAAATGGAATAGCTGAAGCCAGATTCAGAGCTAAGAGAAGATGAAATTAGGGAAAATGGAATCTTTCGGATTCTCGGAGGCGGTGCGGGATAAAAGGATGTCATCAGTAATAAAAACCAGAGTATTTCAAACTGAAAAGATGGTTGTAACGAAAAAGCTATGCCGATACTCAATGAATGCAATGCTACATCGAAATAAGTAGTAGGTGAAAACATTTGTAGAGAACTCCATTCGGTGGGAACTATTGGGGAAGCAGAATGGAAATGAACAGAAGTCTTCAGAAAGGCAGTCGGTGAAGTTTAAATGATTTCTTAAAGTGAGAATCGAGGTAGTGAAAGGGATAGAAGAGGAGAAGGCTTTATGGAGGACTATGCGGAAAAGGGAAGCCAAGCAGATTGAGCGCACCTTGAAATATACTTAATGGGTTTTTTTAGGGACGTAATAAAATGGCAAATAAAATGAAAGGCCAAAGATGAAAGAGTAAACGAGTTGGCCAAATAGAGAGGGAATGGTTACCCGTATATGGGAAAATTAGAATTGGGCAGGGAGGAATGGAATACGGCAAAATATATTTTCGGTCGCAAGAAATGATTAATTCCTTCTTTCTTTGTCTTTCATTTTAAATGAAGGAGATATTAACGAAAGTTTTTTCATTGAAACGTTTATGAAGAGTTTTCTGATTTCATTATTGTGACCAAATTCGGGTTCGACCGAAGTTCATGCTCAAATTTGTTAGACAATAGAAATAGTCAATAATTTTGCAAATGGTAGTTTATGACATAAAATGACGCTGCAATTTGCCCTCAACCGTCGACGTATCGTACCTCGACTACATTGTGCTCTCCTGGAGCTCTCCATTGATTTTTATATAGTATGTTTGCTGGTGAATCAGGTTTGGCGTTGTATTTGGTTTGTTCATGCGTCTTAAAAAGATATACGTGAATGCTTAGACTGTGGTTAAATTTGTTAAATTAGAAGTGAGTTCTCGTGAGCCTTTTGCATGGTCATTGCAACTACGCACATTATATACGCTTTCCCCCAATAGGAAGCGGAGGTAATATATGAAACTGGTATCATATTGACCGGAGATGACGTTCATCCATTATTTTCGCATATACACATTAAAATCTGTTCGTAAAAACGAATTTTGGGAGATTTCTGTTCCATCTCGAAAATAATTTTTTAATTAACGTTCTACTGAGTTATTTGGTAATTCTTTTTAATGTTCCAAAATGTGGGAGGGGGGCGATTGCTGTCCACCCACCGTAGATGGGAGTAGGTAGGGAGACGGGGAGCTAATTAATTTACTCAGATTTGCAAATGATGTACCTTTAGTTAGCCAGTCAGATAAGAAATTGTTATCATTGTCGAGAGCATCAAATGATCAGTATGAGTGTACGGTATCACCATGATTAATATAGAAACAAACATTTGCTCAAGAAGTGCTACATGATAAAAAGTAGGGGATAATACATATAAATCAATAGGGGAGGGTAACTTATATGAGTTAAGCATTATGAAAGAAAATGAAAGTGTTGGTAAGGACATTGAACAATATTGCATAGTAAAAGAAGTTTCTGCATAGGATGGGTGGGGGCTTAAACTTGAAGCCTTGGGGTGGTGGAGAAAAAGGGAGGAAATAAGCTGATGGAATGGAAAAATAATTAAATGGTACTTGCTCTGATTGAATGGTGAAATGAGATGATTGGACGGAGTTGATAGGAGGTTATTTGAAACTATCGAAGAATACGTAGTACGTGGAGAAAATGTAGGAAAACATATGCAATTTGGGTGAATTGACGGGTTTCTGAAATTATTGATGACTTGAAAAAGTAAATATTTTTTAGCAAAAGGCATTAATGTCTTGTAGAATGCTTTATCGGACGGAGATGATGCCTGCGGTGGAGAGTATTCAAGGACTGCCCTATGCTTCACATTTCAATGGATACATATGTAGAGATAAAATAGAGGTAAAAAATCATAATGCGTGCCTAGAATTTTCAATAATTCGATGCTGTTGGAAGCATTGTTATGGAAACCCGTCAAAAATACAAGTAACCTTGTTTTTTTATACTAGCGTGAAATCCGTATTTCTCAGTTCCAAGAGCGGCAACGATGATGGAAATTCGTGCCTTTTAGATTACCATTGAAGATGGTATTTGAAAATTGGACATTTAAAATTATTATAGGAGTGTTAATTTCCAATCTCATGAATACAATTCCTTTTCAAAGAGGCTCAGCTGTAATCGTTTCCAAATCTCTATTGCTGCATTACAGTATATGTATATATGTTTGTGTTTATATATATAAATATAAATAAATAAATAAATAAATAAATATATATATATATATATATATATATATATATATATATACACTTTTTTGGAAAACCCACAAACGTGTAATATAAATTCACTGATAGTCATAACAAACACAGAAACCAAAACACACAAAAGAGGGGCTCACTGGTTCTCGAATTTTCGGTGGTCCAACCACCTTTCTCAAGAGGAATTAGGAACAGACCTAATTCCTTTTGAGAAAGGTGGTTGGACCACCGAAAATTCGAGAACCAGTGAGTCCCTCTTTTGTGTGTTTTGGTTTCTGTGTTTGTTATGACTATCAGTGAATTTATATATAGTATATATATATATATATATATATATATATGTGTGTGTGTTTGTATACACATATATTTATACATGTACACACACATGCATAAACGATAATCCCTCTTTTATTCAGGCATATTTCGTAATCGCTCAGGGTCATTTTATGTAAGACTTAGTTTCTTAGTTCTCTTTACATTATTCTGGAAATAATAACTTTTCTTTTCACCCCATAACGCTCCCATTATTTCTCGATTCATAAATTTTAAGTGGAGGATTTCATTCGCGCGGCGGGAGACGAGGAAACTACTCAGAGTTCTCTCGAATCAAACAGTTCCTCAATCCTCCGCCAGTTGACGCCTCAGTACATTGTCGAAGGCGCTCGGCAGTCTTTAAGAGGCTTGAATAACGTTTCTGATCGCCTTTTTAACCCCTGATGACCGAAGGGAACACGCACCCAAAAACTTTTCTTCCCCCCCCTCCCTCGCCATGCACCACTCAATACCCATTATTTTTCTCGCCCTTTATTTTATTTGAAAAGAGAGAAAGCAAGGGGTTTTTGAGGGTACAAAATGAAGAAGGAGGGAGGGGAGGGTGTGGAGTAGAGGGGGTGGGGGACGGGTGGTGGAGGTGTAGTTTGGAGTCGCGGAAAGAGGGATGATGGGGAGCATGTGGGAAGGGCTGGAGGGGAAGGGATGTTTGCGCATGTGCAAGGGACGGGCATGAACCATTATTCAGATCGCGGGTGTGACGGTGGGTAGGTGAGGAGGATCCAAGAGGTTTTTGGATGAGAAAGTTGGGGATAGGGTTATGAGGGGTGGGGCGAGGGTTTGCGGGGGCGGGAGGGAGAGTTTGACGTTGAGTGGAAAGGGTATCGCATCGAAGGGGTGGAATAGTACGTACGCGAAGCGGCAGAGGGGGTTCACAGCGGGCGACGCCGACTCCGTGCGTGAGGGGGTTATGGTGAGGGGAGGAAGGGAAGCCTATCCTCGCAGAAACAATCGACGGTCGTAGTCCGTTGGTAGCGGCGCCAGCGAAGGACGCCTCCTCCTCGGGTCCATCGCCGAAGGAATTTGGACGTTGTGGCGTGATTGCCTGTTTTCATTCGGCTAACTTCTTACGGAAGTGTGTTTTGGTCACTCGTTCGGCATCATGTGACTGTTGGTGAAGTGACATTGCTCGAATACTATCGTCTTCATAGCTGCACACATACCCTTACCATCCAGTGGCCATCCTGCTATTAAAGGTCGTACCTACCCTCTCCACTGCGATGATTGGACACGCTCCGCGGTGTGAACCATAGCGACGGTATCGACTCCCGAGACTCACTATGGAAACTTTGGGAGATACTGAGTAGCCACCAATCCATTGGCGTTGCCCATTTCTGTACGAGGGAGTCGAGTTGTTCATGGAACGTAACGCGGAAATCGATAGTCCCATTCTGACTTATTCATATCGCCCGGGAATTCCCCCAAAATACGGAACCGCGGAAAGGGGGAAGTCCGATACCCCTACATAACCCTCCTGCATAGTGCTTTACAGATTGATGCATATCCGTGGAGGTGTCTATGGGGAATCAGGAGGTGGAGGATGGATGAAAACTCGATCATGCTTGGACGGTAGCTGGTTTTCAGGGACCAGGAGTATTCTCATTTTCATCGAACGTTTTACGACTCGAATGACAATTTCATTTCCCCAGTTGACCCGAAGTAGGCCTTGGTTGTGCATTTTAATATGACCACATGCTCTGGGGATAAGGGAGATAAGTTGGATGGATAGAGAATGTTTGGAAATAATGTGCAGGGTAGTAAATATTTTAAAGCGAGGGCAATATAGATAGGAGTAAAAATGGACGTCGAGCATTATTGAAACCATTCAATCATTAACGATAGTTGAAGGAAACACCCCTTTCGGATTTTCGCGTGTTTATGGAAGATATATCAATTCTGTTTCTTTGGATTGCCTCCAAGGAATCTGGGAAATCGTTCGATTTGAATTCATCGGACGTTGAAATCGTGTTCTCCGACCATCTAACGAAGCCGACTGTTGCCTCCAGAAGCACCCAGCCGTGAGGTTTCACTCTCTTTCCCATCTAGAGACATCATTCTTCGACGGCACGGCTGTGCCACCGGAACCCTTGAAGGACGAAAGCACGTGAAAGGGTGTCGGGGGTCAGGGATTTCGTCAGCCCGCCTCGCGTCACTATCTTCCCTCGGGAAGGGAGACGCCAACGGGAGGAGAGCCGTCGGCCTTCCGGGAGCTCCCGGAGGAGAGAGTGGGAGAGAGGAAAAGAGAGAGGGAGTGGGAGAAAGAGAGAGAGGAGGGAGGAGAGAAAGAGCGAAGCTGGTTCTTCTATTTTGCGAGCGGCGACTCAGAGGCTCGGTGTTGCGACACGCGTCCACCCCACTCTCCCAAAACTCACCTCCACCACCCCCATCGTACCCTCGCAGACGCCGCCCCCTCTCTCCGAACTCCTTCCTAAGACTCACCTTCCCTCCTCCGGACGTGAGGACGGAGGTCAAGGAGGGAGGGGGGTGGGACGGAGGGAAGGTGAGGAAGGCGTGGGTGGAAGCGGAGGTAGGTGTGGGCCAGGAGTTCCATCGCCATCGGAGGTAAACGCCGCAGCAGGGGAAACTGTCCCCGTTCCTCCAGGGGTGCAGAGCCTATCCCCGTCACTATTCCGATCGGGACGGTCCGTCCCGTGGATGCGTCCCTCGTTTGAGTCGAGTGAATCAATCCCGAACCTCTGTCCGTCGAATAGATCCTTCGGTCGCGATCCGTCGACTTCCCTTCGGCGTCCCGGATCTTCCGAACCCCTTCCTTCTCCCATTCCCCTAGGACCCCCACCCCTTTCCCTCCAACTTCCCTCCCCACCCCCATACCTCCACGCGGGTTCTCTTCCCCCTTCCCCGTCATACCCCCACTCCGTCTCCCTCACTCAGTCGCGGTCTCTCAAAATAAATGCACGCGGGCTTTGGAATTCCCCCGAAGCAAATATCTGCCGCCGCAGCCGCTGGGGTTGGAGGTGGGTGTAAAGGAGGGGGGTGTTCTGAGAGTGGTGGTGGTAGGGGGGGAGGTGAGTGGAGGTTGGAGGGCAGGGTGTTGAGGGGAAGGGAAGTGTCGGGAGAAGGGTGGGTGAGGTGGAAAAGGCAGCATTAAATTTAATCCTCTTTGATCGGGACGAAAAAATACTGCCGAATGGGTTTCGGTAGGGCGATGGGGATGACCGAGGAGCGAAGGAGAGCTATTTCCATTCGAGCATAGCCCTCTCCCTCCCCGCAAAAATCCTTTCCCCGAACGACTCCCCCTCCCTCCCAACCCTCTCCGAGAGGCGTGCGAAGGGAACGAATTTTCCCCCATTCATGGGTACTCCGATAAGGGGAACACTTGACTATCCGTCCCCTGTCAATTTTACTGAATAAAAGTCGCTCTTGAACAGTTGATCGAATCCTTTTCAGTCTTCTTCTCTCTTTTCAAAGAGAATGAAAGATAGAGACTAATCCTTTCCCGAAATTCTCACCTCCGGATTGTACTCTCCCGCCTTCGTGAGCACCTGGAGCCCGACCACCTCCAATCAAGTCAAGGAATTAATCATCGCTATCCATCTCCCATTGTTCCGTTGCCATATTATTTCCTCCTCAGCGCCGACTTTTTAAGCAACGTCGAAAAAATAGCTACTTGGTGGATAGAAAGAGTAATTAATTCGGTTGCTAATTTTTCCCCCATCCTTGTTGTCTCCCGGACGCCACTTGCACCCTCGCAGGTTCCCTTTGAGAGGCGACAGAGAGAGGGTAGGCCACTGACAGAGGAGGAGAAGAGTTGGGAGAGAAGGAAAGGGGTTTGCGGCCCCCTCTTTCACCTTCCCCCACATCTTCCCGGAGGAAGTTTAACAAACCCACCTCTTTACCCGATCACACCCCGCTCCATGCCCTAATCCTCCCTACCACCTCGCGGGAACATCCTTCCACAACTTACCTCGAGGGGACACCATCGGCTGGCTGCCTCTTTGCCTTCCACCCGCAACGCCCCCACCGTGTGTCGCGGTCCCACCACTCCCCCCATTTGTGCACTCACCTCTCCCCTCCAAACTGCCCTCCACTCGCGTAGAAAAAGAGGGGGAGGGTGGTAGTCATTCCTCCCCCTCAAACCCCTCGGACATCCCCTTTCCACTCTCCCCTCCCTCCACCCTTTCCAAATATCCAGCCCGCCCCCAGCCTTCCTACCCGACCTCCCTCCACCCGCGTAATGGAACCTCTTGCCCGTCGCCGACGTCGACGAAGACTGCCCTCCCCACTCCACAACGAACACCTCCTCCGCCCCACCGCCGCCGCCGCGCCGCCCACCTCCCCACCTCCGCAGCCCTTCTCATCCTCATCCCCTCCACATCCCTCCACAATCTTCTCCTCCTGCTCCACTCTGCACACAGGCGCCGATGCCTGCCTGCCGCACCGCCTAACGAGTAGCCGCCAGGCCGAGGGGATTTCTCTGGGAGCGCCAGAAAGCAGCTGATACCGAAATAATACGAGCGGAGGGTGGGGGGAGGAAGGAGGCGGAGGAGGAGGGAGGAAGCAGGGGGAGGAGTGGGGAGACCGTCTCTCTCCCTCCCTCTTTTTTCCTCTCTCGCTCTCCTCCGTCGAGGGAGTGTGGGGGGGGAGTGTGTGAGTAGGAAAACGCGAGCCGGTGTAGGAGATAGCGTTGCGGTGCGTGCGTTCTTGTGAAGGAGGGAGAGGCTCAGGGAGAACGCTCTTACCCTCCCCGAGATAGAAAAAAGGTCTCTTTTTGAGTGTACGGGTGGTGGGGAGGGGTGTGTATGCGTGTTTGTGTGGAGGTGTCTGAGAAGGAGGAATATAGAAAGGAAGAAAGTTGGAAGGACTGATGGAGTGGGGATATATATAAATATATATATATAAACCAATTTTTTAAATTCTTCTCTCTCCCTTCTTTTTTACTTATTTACGTGTATAACGTCTCCCTTTACTCTAAAACCCCCTCAGGATAATTAACCGCCTCCACATTTCCTTCCTTTACACACACTTCCTCTCCATTGCTTTTCTCTTTCTCGTTCCCCCGATACTCTGGATCCTTTCTCGCATCTTCCTCGTCTCCTTCCGTCCTCTCTCCCTCCCCCTCCTCGCGGCGAACACGCGTCGACGCGTAATGGAAACATCTCTGCCTATATCCTTCGGCACAGTTTTCCGTGACCCGCGCGACCCAAAGGCATCTAACGCACTCACTCACCTCTCCCCCATTAGACTACATTCTCGATTCCTCTCCCATTCTCTTCCGCATTTACAACCCATTCAAATTTATTTGATTCGGGAGGGCTTCCTCCCCATTTTCTCCGTCCCACCATTCCAAAATAGGACTGACTGAAATAAAAGAAAGAGTGAGGCGTGGTAAGGGAGTGCGAGTGCATTTAGAAACACTGCAAAAGTGTCGAAGGTTCGGGATTTCGCCCCATGTGCGATTAGCACAAAAGCCAATTTGACCGAGTGACTTAAGAGTTTGCAATTCGACCTCTGGCTTCCAACTTTTCGCGGATCTCTCCAGCCACCAACCCCACCGTCGTCTTCACTGCCCGCCTCCTCAAGACGCGGCAACCGCCCGATTCCTCCTATCAAATACGTTTTTTCAGAAGGAAAAAAAAAGAAATTCACAGGGATCCTGGGACGGTACCTTCTCCTCTCGTCGCAAATTTTCCCTCCTGCCCCTCCAAGACTCGAATCCCCATCGTGTCTGTCTCACCCTCTCGATCGGGCGTGACGAAAAGCAAAATAAAAACTCGAGTGGAACTCAACTCTTACGCGCACTTCTCTCTCACACTCCGCTCCTCTCACGTTACCCCTCTCGTATTCTCCCCGTCTTCTCTCGCTCGCACCCCTCCTACCCCCTTACCCCCTTCCGCCGACGAACCCCCTTCCGCGACGACAACCGTAGTGAAAAAGGAGTCGAGCCGAAGGAACACGCACTTTAATTTTTTTGTATCTCGTCGCGGGCTCCGATCGAAAAAAGTGAAGGGATACCCACCCCTAAAGCGACACCTCCAGAGTCAAATCCACACACACACACACACATAAACGGACACAAACGTTTGAACACACAAACACACTCGCACACAAAATCCCTTCCGTTTCACCCACGCACCGGGAACGTGCCGCGACTCGGCGCTAACCTCTTTCTCGGGGCAGCCTTCCCCGTGAGAGCGACGGACCGTTGGGGTAAGAACAAGTGAGCGTCGGGGAAGGTGGGGCGGGTAGGCAAGAGTGAGAGAGGGGTGAGGGAGGTGAAGTGACAAAAAAAAGAGTGGCGAAGACTGTGCGCAAGGGAGCCGTCTCGCCGAAAACACACACATGCACCCGCGGCTCCACGCGCGGGGTCGACCTCGCGGCGTGCGCGCCTGACTGTGTGTCTGCGGCCGCGACGTCGGCTGTGGTGGAGGACCGACCGCCTCAGGGAGGGAGGCGACGTGCCGTCCCGGAGTTGCTTCCATTCCCCGCCGCGTCCGTGCGAAGACGACGGTGGGGTGGTGCGGAGGCGAAGGGGAGCGGAAGGTTTGATCGCGGGAGAGGAGGTGGAGGAACGAGAGGGAGGAGGAGAGACGAAGTTTTTCAAACGGAGCGACTCCCCGCGCGCTCCTCTCTCTCTCTCGCGCGTTAGAATGAGGCAAGGCGGTGGAGGCGGCGGAGGGGCGGCGGAGGTGGTGGTGGTGCCGGCGGCGGCATCGAGATAGGGAGAGAGACGGGTTCGGTGCGGTGATAAGTATATATATTTTTAACCGGGGATCGGTGGTTCGCTCCCCCGTTCCTCTTCCCGTCTTCTTCTTCTCTTCTCCCTCTCTCGCTCGCTCTCCCGCCAGCCCTCTGTCACCTACTCGCCCTCCCCCTCTTCCGTCCCCCCACTCTCTCCCCAATCCGCCCCTCTCTTCGCCTCTGTCTCTCTCTCCAGAGAGTGAGAGAGAGGTTCCCCCCTCCGGTGGTACGCCCCCCTTTTCGTCCCGGGGAAAGAGATAGAGAGAGGACGAGGTGTAGTGAGATCCGCTGGCCGCGGGGCGAGGAAGTGACGAAGCCTCTCCCGACGGCGAGTCTGCCCAACAAAGGAACGGAGGCGGAGGAGGAGGAGGAGGCGGAGGAGGAGAGATGATGTTGGTGGGTCGAGACAACGAAGCGAAGACGGACTACCGCACATCTTGACGCCTTTTACCGGAAAGGCCCTCAACCCTATCATTTTTTTTTTATACTCGAGGGGAAAATTTTTCAGGAAAGAAGAAACCTGTGTCGGAATTGTTCCATCTTTTTCTCTCGTGTTTTATTATTTACCCTTCCGCGGAAGCAACAAGGAGGAAGATTACTGAAGAAACACAGTTTCCGCAACGTTTCCCCAGTTCCGAAACCACGTGTGCCATTATCATATTAAAATATATATATATTTTTTGTGTGTGTTTTTTGGGAAGCGCTCCGCCTCGAAATATCAACCGACTGTGTGGATTTTTACAACCGTTTTCAACGTGTCGTTCGGTGAAGAGTTAAGAAAGATAAAAATATATATATATATCAAATCGAGTGTGATCCCACCCCACTGTTCCTCGCTACCCCGAGAGAAGTTTTTCGAGATTGCCCGTAGGAACCGACGGGATAGAAGAAGCCCCACTCGTCCATCTCCGCCGCAATCTTTTCCCTTCCGGATCTCTCCAAACACCCTCTTCCCCCCCTCGCTCCTCTACTTGACCGTACGACGGCCGAGGAGAGCTCCGCTCCCGGGAGAACTCGCCTAGGGGACACGGCGCCTCAACAACCGACGGCAGAGGAGGGAGCCGAAGAGGACAGAAGACGATCGAGATGCAGAACGCCCCGGCAACCGGGAGCATGACCCCCTCGCAAGGGGCAGGCCCCCAACAGGGCCAAGGGCCCCAGGTCAACGCGAGCCAGGCGGCGGCGCAGGGAGCCGGACAGCCCTCGGCGTCGGCCGGTGCCGGTGGCGGCGGTGGTCGCGTCAGCGGCGGCCGATTCGACTTCGACGACGGCGGGACGTACTGTGGTGGCTGGGAGGATGGCAAGGCCCACGGCCACGGCGTGTGTACGGGACCCAAGGGACAAGGAGCCTACTCGGGGTCGTGGCACTACGGCTTCGAGGTGTCCGGCGTGTACACGTGGCCCAGGTGAGTGTGTTGGTGTGTGGAGACGGTCTCCTCCCTCGCTATCCGCCTCGCTTTCCACTCTCGTATCGCACTCCAGCCTTCGGACCCCCCCTACCCGCCCATAACCCACACTCGCAAACATCTTCATTCCTCCCCCTTTCCGTCACCGATTCCCCCCCCCCCTCTGCCGCTCCCCACTTCCTCCCACCACGCGCCCCCTCACCCACACGCACCCACTCGCCCATCAACCTCCCCTCTCCCTCGGGCAGCGTAAAAAGGTTGCCTTTTCGCGCATGCGCCCCGCCTTTTCATCGGCCGATGTATAAAAGGATTTTTGGAGCTGGATAAACCGTGTGGGAATGGACGTATCCGCGGATTCGAGGGAAATGGACCATATTTTTTGTTTATTAATGTTTCACTTCGGCGAAGCTCGTTCTGAGTTTCTCGGAAGTTTAGAATGGGTCCAGCTCTTTTATGTATTCGTTCCTTATCCGTTGTCGTCGTTCCTCTTGTGAGGGAATGTGGATTTTGAATGATTCTTGTTCGAAACATACATCCTCCCCCGTCCTCTGTGTATTGGGCAGGGTGTCAATGAATAGAAGGGATTCCGAATAGTGAATTTATTCGGCAGCATACTAAGCCTGGTTTATTGTCAATTCTTAGTTGTTTTGCGGTTAAACTAATATTTCATTTTTTTGTATTTAACAGGAAAATGCTCACCTTATATTTCGAAACGTTTTTGAGCTAGAGAATAATCTTGAGTGTAGAGTACACGGTGGATGAATTGGGAATTCGGTCCATTATCGAAATATCGGGAATTCGGTACCTCTCTTCATTTTCCATTTAACGGAATGATTTCATCGATACGCTCCCTTTGTTTTTCTTCTCCCAGGAAAAATATTTAGCCGCTCTCCTTTAGAAAATCTTTTGGCTCGTGGTTGACTTCATTAAATTTGAATTAGGGAGATGATTTACATACGTGATGTTATTAGCTTCGTAAGCCAGACTAAAAAGTATGAGATTGAAAACTCCTTCTAATTTTACTGCTATTGCTATCAACCATCGGTATATGTACACGTATATAGTATGTGTAGAAAAAACGTTTATGGCTTAACATTAAGCTAATCTGCCATTGAATCTCTTCGTAATGTTCAGTTATAGGTCCTTAAAATCATCATTTTAATCCAACACAATGGTGTAATTAAAGTTGAAATAACGTATGAATAATTTACATACCCCCTTTAAAAACATATTCACTCTTTTGTTATCTCCACATGGAATCAAATTACCTTAGATCGCTGAATAATTGTATGAATTTTTAGAATATCTACGATTCACCCGAATGATATTTTCTTCACCTAATGATAACCTTTAATCCCGTCAGTGTCTATTTAAGAAGTCTGAATTGTTAAAATTCGTTTTTTGGGTGGCATGCAATTGCTACTTTTTACTATATTCACGCTCGTAAAATTAAAAAAAAATATGGTACAAAAATTTGGCAATTTTCTGCACTTAATCTAACCGATAGTACGATTTATAAACCATGTTTTAAAAATCATTCCATCTAAAACATTTTGGTTTAGTTGTTTCAACGAGCTACTTAATAGAAATAATTTAAATGAGCATGAATTATTGGGTATTACAATAAACACGCATACATTTATGCATAATCTAAGTTTTTTTTAAGGATCCATCATTTTTATTAACTACAGGGTGAACAATTTGCTCGAGCACGAATAATTCTTTGTTAATCTTACGAGGAAGGCGTGCGCGTTTAGATATTTATAAAAATTGAAGGGTTAAAATACTATTGGTATTACCGAGATAAAACCATTCATGCACTTAAGAAATTTCCGAACAAGAAAATTTCAACATGCGAGCCTTTTTTATTTTATTTCTTAACATACATTGTGCATTTCAAAATATTTTTGTAATGATTTATGTAATTAAAAGGAATTGGAAGTTTTATAGATGAGTAGCTCATGAATTATTAGTGCATTCATAAAACGTTTTACATCTTTAATGGTGTCTACCATATGCTCTAAAACTTTCCAATTAACATTTGCATTTAGTTTTCATTTAATCATTTCCCAAAAACTTGGTACCATGATATTAAATGATGTGTTAAATAACTGACTAAGCAAATGCAAAAACGTCACGCAAACAATCTTGAAATGTACGAGTATTTGGTGCTTATAACTGATTTTATCTTTTATATTCTAGATTACTTTTATTAATTCGGTAAAATTTAACTTTTGATTAACAATTGAACTTGTAATTTTTTATATTTTTAATTTAGAAATGAATTTTAATACCATACTTATTCGTAAACACGCTAAAGTTCGTTAATTAGAAATCCCTTCCCTCTAGTTTTACGTTTACACCCTTTCCGTACTGGATTCGGTATTTATTAACGGTATAGAAATTGTTATTTTCTGACTATTTGAGGCATGTTAAATGAAATTCTTCAATTGATAGCACATTTTTAATTTAGTTCCCAGTCACTCGATTCGCTCTATTGTTCTCACTCGTTATACACGTATATGTATGCGTGTGGGGGTATACATAGTTATGTAAGCATGTCGCGGTAGTCCAGGGATAGAGGGTTGGACTACTGACCGGAGGGCCTGGGTTCGATTCCCAGGGAAGCTTCTCTGGTAGCCTACAGGTCCACTCAAGCTATGTGATTTTTCGGGTACCAGATCTTCCTGGGAAACCATAAGGAAATAACTTCCCTACCCTGATGTGTGAATTGCACACGCCATTGGCCTTAGAACTGGGTGAACTCGACAATCACCTACCAAACCGACCTTAGGGTCGATTACTGTGTTTATAGTTTATATATGTAATTACGTCTGTGTGTGTGTTTGTGTATACACACACATTCATGTACATATATATATATATATATATACACATACACAAAATCCTGCCATACGGAGAAAAAATATTCATTCACATGGAAGGGAAAAGGATAGGAACACTTATAAATTACGAACACAGTAAAAGTAGAGGTGGGGAAGGCGGAATTAAGCAGATCACCAGCGCAAAAATATTTCCTTGACCGGGATTTGAACATCGGATCTTTCAACTGCGGCCGATGCTCTAACTATATACACACACATATACACACATAAATATATTGATTTACATACACACATATATGCACATATATATGCTTTAACAATATATTTATTTACCTAATAATAGCCGTTAGTTGCAAGTTGCAAGAGCAAAAGTATCTCGAAAATTAATTTTGTATACTTCGTATCTAGTTTTCGATTGGTTTGAAGATGGCCGTTTGGAAGAGATCAAAGGAAAGACAAAAGTTCATCGGAAATAAAGCTGATTTCTTCTTTTTCAAACTTTTACGCGAACACTGAAGTAGCATCCTGCGGTATGACGAATTGCTAGGCTGTGTTCATTTTCGGCCTATTATTTTTCCCCTTTTATCCTCTTATTTCGGATGACTTAACTCCACCCCTTCTCTCTGAATGCAGTTCAAATTGTCCATCCATTATTGAAAATGGAGATACGCATATGGATTCGGATTACGAGTATTTAGCCGATTTTGTCTCAAATGGTGACGCTATAGATTCGGTGGAAGCATCAAGTCATTGGAGCGCTTCATGAAATAAAATTCGCTAAATAGGAAGCGATATATGTACAGCGGCGGTAAATTACCCAGAAAACAGATGGGAGATGTAGCCTAGGTTGGTGTGGTTTAGCGTAACTCGCTGGCCATAAATTACGGTGATAACATACCAATTGCTGGAAAAAAACGACTGACAAAATTAACTTACTTCCAATGAACATTTATATGACACCAGTAAGCGTGAATTGTTTAATAAAGTTTATCTAATACTTGTCCAACGTAACCAATTATGCAGCGATAAATACTACTGCATTGACGTTCATATCCTGTTCATTCCTCTTAACTCTGCAGTGATATCGGTACCCGGGATACATTGTAACTGGTATGACAAACATTAGGTACTAGTATCATACTATTTGTTTCTGTTAATAAACTATGAATTTTTTGAACAGGATAGATATTGACTAAATTTTCATTAAAGCAGGCTAAAATTTTTTCATACTAAGTAAATAATTTGTTATTTATTTGCTCGACACAGCGCCATTTCATTTTCCCTGTGCACCTAAAACTTCATATTGAAAAACCATGATAATATCCAAATGAAGTTCTCAAGCTAAGAAATATTATTTTATGTAGTGAACACGCTTTGAAATTTCGGAGATCCTCTTGTCTTAACAGCAACCCAGTATGCATTCAGCATACGACGGTAATATTACAGGCATACACTAGAACGCTACGAAGCCGAGTTCACACATGGATGGAAATAATGGATTGGAGCAAGTTGTCGTCTCGTTCGGGGGAATTCACTGACGCGTCAGCACCGGAGGCGACGGTAGCGTAGGGGTCACAATAATTTTCTCCACCTCCTAATTTTGAAGTTTATGTGCTCCCAAAACGCTCGCCTCCAAATAATCTGTAGTACGTACGCAGCGTGTGGAGGGAAGGGGTGAGAAGGGCCCTCGGTGGTGAAGTGGGAAGAAAAGATCGGGTTATCTACGTGGCGTGAGTACCCTTGGTGCACGCGCAACGGGTGAGCTGCACGGCACGCGAGGAGGCCGGCGGGATTCGGAGCAAGTGTCACACGGCTCCGTGGCTGGGGATGGCGCGCACGCCAGTCGGGGTATAATTGACATGGGGGAGGGGTAGAGCCTCCCTGAGGTTGGCGAAGAGAGGGGGGGGGGTGAGAGATAAGGCTTTAGGGGGAGGCGAAGGGACTTGGATCAATGACAAAAATTATTTCATTTGAATCGCGTTGGCCTAGGTCTGGTGTAATATTACGCGCGTTCAATCCAAAAGTGTTAATTATTTGCAGCACCGCGTTTGCTTTGCAAGAGTTGATCCTGTTTACGACATCTTGTGGGTATCTTCTTCATGGAACTCTTGAATTACGAGACCCCAGACATAATGATTAATAAAATAACTCACGTGCAGCCGAGTTCATGTAATAGTAGCGTGTGATACGTCCTTAAGTATTCAGGTAGCCAACTTGAGAATACTTTGATATTTATTTGGGGGACCATTCACTCTGTTCGTCTTTGCCGTCGCTGTGTATTGTTCAGAGACAACATTGCAATTTTTTAATTCCTGGAACTAATTTAATGGACTTTTTGTATACCGTAAACTAACATGTCAGAGGACGGAACCGTTAGAAAATAATGGAAATAGGACCTAATATTTCTACTTCATAATGGGTGTCTCGTGCGACCGAAAACACATATTGCACAATGGAACATTCCATTTTAATCCTCGTCAAAATGACGGAAAAGAAGGCAGAGCCTCGACTAGTTTTAATATTAATAAATGCGTGAATCATTCGACTTAATCATACCCTCACTGCATGCATAAAAATTTCAAATGACCCCGAACATTTCGAGGAAAGCGGAAAAATCAATTAACACGGGTTTTTGAATTCGGCCTCAACTTGTCCAATTTGCACAATCCACGGGATACCTCATAAATGAGCAGGACCCCGGGAATCCCATGGACTCTCGAAGGTCCCCCGAACGTCTGCACCCAATGGCCCCTTCCGAAAATACCCTCTCCCGCCGTGGGCTTACCCGAGGCATGCCCCCCGCACACCCGCGGATCAATTCCCCTCGCGGATCCGCGGCGCTCGATGTCAAGGGCCCTTGCGTCCTCCTCCTGGAGGGAGGGCGGGGTGGGGATAAGTGGGGGTGGAGGGGGAGGAAAGGAGGGGAGGGGGAGAGGAATGGAAAATTCGCGTCCGCAAAAAATGAGAGCGAAGGGGGCCACGCGAGAGGGCACCACTCTTTATTTAAGTGGAGCGTGGAAGGGTGGGCACGTACATGCATACACACACATATCGCGCATGCATTCGACCTCCCGAGAGATTGCGTCGCCCCGTGGGGATGCAGTCCCTCGGCAGGGTCCACGTGGGGAGGTGTGTCTGGAGGGGAGGTGGGAGCTGGGACGGTGGGCGGAACTCTCTTATTTTTTTCCACTCCAACGTTTTGCCCCCACCCTCTCAGCGAATGGACCATCCGGGCACCCGGCTCACCAGCCAACCGACCCACTGGCCACCGAAGAGGACATGGTCGACCCCAAATCCCCTCCCTTCTTCCACCTTCTTCCTCTGTCTCCACTCTCTCTCTCTCTATCGCTCTTCGCCTGCCCCATCCCTCTTTCCGACTCTCTCCCCAGCTCATTCATCCCCCTGTGACTATCTTAGTCTTGTCATCTACCTCCTTAATGTGAAATCATTTGCTCCACATTCTCCGGTATTCCCTTCTTCATTTTGTCTTACTTTCGTGCTCACTTCCTTGCTCGCCGTACTTATTTCCCCTTACCACTACTCCTTCTCTGTGTCCTCTCATCTTGTCTCCTTCTTTCTGTCTCATTGTGGAGATGCGATTGATCAGGGAAGGTGATTGACCATAAACTTCCTCATTCATTTAAGATCCGAGTTAAAATATTGATTTAGGTTATTTTTCTTCTTTTTAAAATTATTATTGCGGTCTTATTCCCAGTTATTGCTCGATTTGCTAATGGTGCAGCGTCGTGTCGAATCAATTTCTGATTAAATGAAACCTGAGTATTCATTCTTCCAACTTGAAACTTGTTTACCTACGTAATTTGCTGCGTCATTTCGATGTGTAGGTGTAAGATGAAAGATTAAGTCTGCCGAGTTAATTAAAAAAGAATCTGTCAAAGGTTGCTATGAGCGAGAACTAGCTCTCCCAAGAAGTCTCGTATTCGTGCCTTTTGATGCACGACGATTTTATGAGGAACTCAACTTAATACTATAAGAGTACAAGACGAACGAGTTTGGTGTTGATGCCAAGAGAGTGTTTACCAGTTTGCGGGGGAGTACTTACGCGGATGTAGATTCTAAAATAGGGGTTGATGTATTTTTGGGCGTTCTTATATTTATCCATTGTGGAGGGACCTCAGTGTATCTTTTGAGTGAGGATATTTCCCTTCCAAATGACTCAATGAATGGCGACATCGGTGGAGGTTGCTTTCTATTTACGAAAAACACCCCAAGATTTCCGCCAAATGACGTTATTCCATGTAGCGGAGAGAGTTTCCATCCAGTTTAAATAGGAGGAAACGCAATATGATAAATGAAAATAGAGCTGAAGAACCTATCTCATGCTTCCACTAGTATAAAATGGTGCAATTCAGTAATGGAAAAAATTAAGCCGTTACGGTAGATTTATGAGTAAGAATGGTAGATTGGAAGTTTTCTCTAAAGACTGTCTTTATGTAGTCGGATGCAGGTATAGCTTGATCAAAGCCAAAGGTGGGTAAATGTTAGCTATAGTTTCCGAAAATACCTATTTTCGCAACCACGTTGCCCAGACACCAAAATTGGCAGGAAAGTGAGTTGTGTTGAATGTGTAGTTTTTTCATTTTATCTTAATTTTAAATGGGAACGAGTTAAACAAATAGGAATGAAATTGAAGCCATTTCGGTAAATCATAAATGGCTTATCTTCTAATGTAATATTACAATCTTGATTAATTGAAATTCGAGAAGTTTAAATGGAAATAAGCAGCTCTGCCACCGACTGTCGGCTGAGGAATTAATGAAAAAGTCAAATTAATATAATTATTTTGCATATAATGTAATGTATGTATATGTTGTAATAATTAAATTGTATAATTACTCAGGAAATTTGATGAAAAGATCAGATATAGCAGACAAATTCTAAAAAAATATTATGTCGCATATTTGGGATGAGCAATGCTTCAGGCATTCGAATCTATTAGGCTAAATAGTTATACTTGGTTGCATAGTTATGCCTTCATTTTTGATTAGGTTGATGAGAAAACATCTGGATCGCGTGATTACATTTGCATTCTGGCGTGACTAGAGGAAAGGGAAATGAAGGGAAATTGGAACCGCTGAGTCTACATTTGAAAGGGCCTCGAGGCGATCCTCAGAGTGAAGAAAATACCCAGGTCAAAGTCATATTGAGTTTAAGAGTATAATATAAGTTTTCTATTTGGGATGTGGTAAGGTGGTTTGCCTAATATCCCAGGAAGTAAAATGGACTTGAAACTTTACACAGTCTGCTGGAAAGCGAATTATAAAAAATGCAAGTTTTTGATAAATTATTTATGCAAAAATGCACGTTTAATAAATTTTAATAATAATAATAATAGTTAGTTTCAATAAATTCCAGATTTTTTGTTCTCAAAATTTTCAACCAATATTTATAAAAAATAAACTTTAATGAAGTTTAGTGAAGTTATGGTACTACATTCGAAACGTAATTTTTCCGCGTTTTTGTAGACTTACGTTGCCTGTTCTGAATGTCAAACTTTCAATTTATCACCTAATTCAACTCGGCAGATAGAGACCCAGATAATGCTCCTAGGAATAAAACAATCTTTGCCGTTCCTCCTGAACACAGCAAAAGCTTTGACCTCGGTAGCACTGAAAATTGTGTTTAATTCCTTTGATTCACACAGAGAGTCAATATGCTCGGTTAAAAAATGGTTCAGTCCTGTAAATGAAGAGTGAAATTGGGCAGGGGTGGGACAGTGATGGAGAGAGGGAGAGATGGTTGCGGGGAGCCTTGGGTCTCCTTTGACACTCCACGCTCGACTTCTTCGCCTCCTCCCTTCATTGCTTCTCCTCCCTATTTCTTCACTTCTTCTCATCATGCACGTCCGCTTTCTCGTAGTATCCCTCTCTTCTTATTTTCACGGTCCTCAACCGTCTCCCTTCCCTCTCCGCTCCCTCCATTGTCGCTTCCATATCGTCGCCGTCAAATTCTAGATGAGATCGGAAATTTCCGCCCAAGCACCGAAATAGGAGGAGGCCCATTCTTGTCTAAACACGCTCCTTTTTTAAGCCCATGCTTGCTCTCAGCCGATTGGGGAATCCTCCTCTACTCCCTCCAAGCCCTACTCCTCCAATATCACCTCTTTCTCATTGGCTGTCATTGGCCGCCGAATATGCGCCAATGTGCATAGTCCAAGTCCTCTCTCCTGTGTATTCTTTTCGAGGGGCGCTGACCAGTGGAGACGGGAGATGATGACGAAGAGTGCCGCCTATTGAAAACCACGCCGAGCGCTTCTGTTTAAGGTTTTATCTACTCGGTCTCATGTGCTGGTGATAACGAGTGTACATTTTGGAAGGAACATTTATCTGTTTAAGTACGAATTCCCCCTTACGACTGCAAATGACCTGTATTGCACAAAAATATCGTAAAAACGACTATGGCATAATGCAACTTTTTGAAAAGCGCGCAAATTGCGCAAAAATACTATTTCAGTGGTTATTATTTTTGTGTCTATTGAATTTTTTCAAATGTTGCGATAAAGTTGTTGACGCATTATAGAACTTTTGATCACTGATTGCATCTTGTTGATTTAATTGATACCTTTTTCAATGACAGAATTCTTGCTCGATCAATTCGAAAATCGGGTTATTTGACGTCTGTATTTTCTTTGCTCTAGTTCTTAAGTGGTAAAAGGGAATTTTCTATCATAGATACGTTCATGATAGTCACTCCTCTGGACTATGAAGATAAAAATACCTCTACAAATATATGAATCACTATTATCAATGGTAATCAATCATAGTATTGTCTTGAGGTAGCTTTGGACACAGTTTTCGTATCGGCTTCATGCTGTTATTTTTTTCCATTTCTACAATGTTGTTAGTTATCTTATTTATTGTTTATATTCATATTATTACCATGTAAATGTCTCACCTGGGACCTTCCTTCCTCCATATTTCCTTCCGTTTTCGTTCCTTCCAGAACCCTTATACCTTGACAATGGGTTAAATGGAAGAAGGGACCATTAGGTCTCAATTTCGCCCAAATAAAGTCCTTTATCTATCTAAATATATATCTATCTACCTTATACCGCTATAAATATGTTCAATAAACTGATACTTGTTTTAAGTGTTTGTCATAGATTTTGTATATAAATATTATTGCTCTTTCTTTTTAGGAAAGTTTAGTTTCAGTTGGTTGATCCTTTCGTTCAGTCTGTATCTTCTCCATACATTGATAAATATATATATATATATATATATATATAGTATATATAAAATTGGTCTCATCTTTTCAGTTCAATGGGCATTCGATTTCAATTTGACGAAAACTTCACTCAATCTAAACCTCTTGAAGCATGTTCTAATATCGAACCATATTACTAGCTATAACGTATGTAGATAATAGCTATGTGTAATGTACAGGAATCATTTTTGCTGCGATTTTATTTCTTGTTGGTAGTTGTTATTATGGGAGGCGAGCGTTCGCTAAGGTCATTTGCTCCATTAGGGATGGACGGGAAAAGTGGGGTGGAGAGAAACCCAGCGCGGCGGCGGCATTGGCCAACTCTTAACGAAAGGCGCCAAGGGGTTCGCAGTTTAACGTCCCATCCGACGGACGTCGTATCCACTCAAAGTGCTCTCCACACAGCACCTCAAATAAGGATCGGGTTACTACTGAAAAATATCTGTTTTCTCCAGGATTTAAATCCCTCTCGGTGGGAAGCCTATACGTAAGCCACCGCACCATCCCGATCACTCTTTTATTTCTTACACGATAGTATCGTCTGGTGGTTGTATTGTTTTGCGATTTCCTGATAGATACGCAAATTTTTTTCCAACATTTTATATTCTTCAATGCAAAAAATTCTGAGTGTAAAAATCATTCGCCTTAGGAATGATTTTTACACTCTGAAAATGTTTCATTAAAATGCAAATGAGTGGATGACGCCGTTAGAAGTTACTGTTGCGGCATATCACACAGTTTCTTGAAATTGTTTATCTTGCCCAAATTACGAAGTTATATGACTAATTTTTGCCTTTGGATGGCCTTTTTTATGCTTACACTGTCTTCAGTTTTTATATAAGACAAACGAAAGAATCTTATCTTCTACGGAACATCTTAGATTAGTTATTGCGTATCCTTAGATTATATTAGTTCATCAGCTTCATTATTTTAACTTCGTATCCCTTACTTTATTTGTACCAAATGATAAATGTCGCTTTTCCGCTAATTGTATTACCCAAGGAAATGCTCTGTATAACAGGTAAAAATGCACATTTTCCCCTCAATCCTCTTCTTGCTATTTTTCATTTAGGTCAGATAGAATTACAGCCATATAGATGTCAAATAGGCAGTCAAGCACTCTGTTTTGATTATGACACCCCTATGGCCTTCATAATAGAATGTTCTGTTTCGGTCAATATTATTGATTGCATTCTTCATATCCAGAGGTGTGATAAATTTGTTAGTTCTTTTCCAATCACTTATTAATAAGAAGCCTGAATGGCAGAATAGTCGCTTTTTGTACCTCTGTTTTTCAACACTTGAAATTCAGTCTTCTGTGAAAAAAAACCTCGCACTGGTATCCATTCTTCTGTAGATCAAGCTTGTCAAAATGTTCAACGAAAATTTATATAGCCTTAAACGAATTCATAACTTTCTGCTTCACTAGAATGTAGTCAAGTTGTCCTTTTTCCATGTTGCATGTTCCAAATATTATGTTCTTTGGTATACACATTCGTCGTAAGTACTCGCTTATTTCGTTAACATCTACACAAATATTTGTCAGCATGATAAATAGGAATTGATGCTCTGGTTCACATCAAAAAAGCTTCAAAAATGTGTTTTTGAACGGATTTTGATGCCAGGAGTTTGCCTCTTCTTAACATATAAATGACCCTCAAATCTCTCGGAGACGCATCCTCTCAAGGATGTGTGGATTGTTCCACATGTACATATATGTGATCTGAGCAATAAATGCGCGAACTGGTGAAATATGGCGGCCATGACGTGGACTATAACCCCGCACACTAGCGGTGCTAGTCGCCTGGGACCAAATGAACCGTCTGTGCCTGGCGAATGGTCCAGCTGTGCGAATGGTGTCAGTTATGTTAGTTTCTGTTGTCCTTGTTTTTAATGCTTTGTCGAAAATGTAAGTTGACGAAATCACAGAGCAACAGATGAACATAAAATATTTTGGTGAAGTGCGGTAAAAGTTATCAAGAAATTAATTTAATGATGACAGCTGTTTACGGTGATAGTGTTCTGAAGAAAACATCTGTTTTCAAGTGGATTAAGCGTTTTAAAGATGGCCGACAAGATGCCACGGATTATGTAAGGCCGGGAAGACCTTCCAACCACCTGTGTTGATGACAACATTGATCGTGTGCGGTCTCTTGGCCGTACCGATCGTCAAAAAACTCTCCGAATGACAGCTGATGAACTGAATTTAGGGAAATCAACAGTGCACACTATTTTAACCAAACGTGTGATGGAGGGATCCTTCACCATGACAATGCACCTGCACATTCAGCATTGATTCTTCGCCAGTTTCTGGCAAAAAATTCAATCACCATCCTTGATCATCCTCCTTATTCGCCAGATCTCGCCCTCTGCGACTCTTTCCTATTCCCAAAATGCAAACATTTGATGAGGGGACATAACTGGGAAGATGTGGACCCAATCAAGCAAGAAATGACGAGAAAATTAAAAAGCCTAACTACCGAGGACTTCCAGGAGTGCTTTAAACAGGGGGAAAAGAAGATGGAATAAGGGCATGGTAACGAATGGAGAGTCATGAATAATTGATCGTAGCACTTTCCCACTTGATATAATTTATTTTACGAGAGGGTTTCCATGTATTATACCATCATCAGGTTGACCTCATGATGATGTAATACATCGAAACCCGGTCGTAGAATAAATTCTATCAAGTGGGAAAGTGCTACGATCAATTATTCATTTTATTCGACTTCCACCACATCACGTCTGAAGCTACTCAATTTGTTGAATAAAGAGTACTTTGAAGGGGACAAAATCGATGCAGACTAAATGTTGCAAAATAAAGTATTTATGCCTTCAGTTCGCGTATTTATTGGGTAGACCTCGCATATCTCTCCCTCCAATCTCACTCCTGGCTGCGCGTCTTACGACACCCGATATCCTACTCCTCTAGGAGAAGAGACACTTTGAAATCGGTGCGGAGAGAGTGAAATGAAGATGTCTATCTCTCTCTCTCTCTCTCCTCATCCTTCTCCATTTGATATTCCCCAGCGGAATAAAAAGTGAGCGCATCGGATCGCTCCCTTTCTTACCGTCGCGTTTCGCTCTTCCGCACTCGTATACCGCTCCATTAGCCGGGACTTCTTGCTAGTTTCGTTTCGCCGCCGTATCAGAGGAGGGGAAGGAGTGGGAAAGAGAGGTTCGAGTATAAAAAAGAAGGTGATGATGCCATGGTTTCTCTCGTGTTCTGTCTTTCGACTCAAATCCGTCGCCGCTGACCATTTTTTCCCCTGCTTTGTTTCCGCATCCCCCTTCTCTCCGTTCCGCGTTCACACGCGTGTCCTCTTTCGCCACGCTCGAAGACCTTGCAGTTCGTGCAAATTGCTGACCTCTCACTGCTCCCTCCCCTCCGCTAGCTCTTACTAGCTCCAGCGAGAGTCATTCACTTTTTTTCGCCTCAGGAACGTTGTCTTCCTCAAGTTTTGGCAAGCGATGAGTTATTTCTCCTACATGGCAGTTAGTAATTGCCGCAGTAATATTTTCAGACTTCGATTTATTATCCTCACCCACCCTCCATCGCTGGAGCATTAATTGTTGTTTTCGAATTCAGATGAAGATGAATCGAGTGTGACTATATATCGTGTGAGTTAGCAGACTGGGAACAAAGTGGGATAAAATACTTTTTCAATTTTAACTTCACACTATTTTTCAGGAAAGTGTATTAACCAGGCACCTACATATTTAAGACTATATTATATCTTTTAAAAAAATACGCTTTGTTTTCATTCAAAGTAAGACACTTTATCTCCATAAAATATCCCAAAGATATCCCTCTCAATCATAAATGATGATTCAAGATTTTTATTTTCATTGGTTTTTTCCGTAAGTAATAGCTCTATACTAACTCAAAAGTGTTACATTTTACAATTAATTAACATCTTTATTTGGCGACTTAATATTTATTCCCCATTTCAAGTAGAACACTTAATGCTTACTAGTGGTTGACGGATTAATGTCTGAAACTTTTCTGTGTACCATCATGGCGTGTTTGTCTGGGAAAACACGAATAAGTAAGCATATATTTCGATCATTTTACTGTCGCGCATTCCCCTGTTCTTCACTCCAGAGCGGACCTCATTTTAGTTAAACTCCAATTTGGAGTCAATAGGTATCGTCTTAATATTGATTGATTCTGGTGTAGGGGAGTCAAGATTATTTTCTCTGGTCTACGAAATGACTAGAGGGTCAGATTTCAAAGCCAGATGCGACAAAATGTTCCTCGGCCTCCCCTCATGATTGAAGTGCCCCCTGGAGTAACAATTATGAGACAATTTAAACCGGATTATATGGCATATTTTCCAAAGGGCTAGGTGAGTTTATGAAAATTGGCTTTGCCGATTAATAAATCCTTTATTTTTCGCATAATTTGTGATTGTGCAAATTATCAAGCAAGGCAATTTGAACATCCCGAAATGAAATGTTAAGAAATATACAAAAAGTGCTTATTAACCTGATGTTTCGTTACTTAACAGAAGTCGACGTGGTAGCTTGAAATGAGAAATATATATCATGTCTAGAGAACTGTTTTGCACACTCAGCGGAGGTATGAGAAGGGGGAATGGGAGGAGGGAGTGGGTTGGAAGGCTGGACGTGCGTGCGCATCATGTCGCTCATGCAAAAACATTTTGCATTGCTCCTGCCAATCCACGAAAGCGCTCTCAACCACGCACCTCCCGACGTTGCTTCCATGGATGAGGGGGAAAAATGCAGGTAGGCTTCGGGGCAAGTTGAGGAGAGAGGAAGAAACGATGCAACAAAAACTAAGATCTGAGGGATGAACCCCGTGGGGAAGCCCCACGCTCACCGCCCCTCCTCGCGAGGTTGGGCGTGATACGCCGGAACCAGAGGAGTGTGCTCAGAAAATTCCCATTCTTGGGACATTTATTCTTTCACGGTCTTCAAAGGATGTGATGATGACTTTGAACGCGAATGTTCATTTGAGTTATTACGTGACAAGGAACTGTCAAATTCATTTCATAACCAGTTCTGAGTTTGCGCAAAACAATTGAAATTGTTTGAGAGAATTACTGCAATAAGTTCTCTTTCAGCGAGAGAAACTTTTCAAATAATTCGTCATATTTATTTTTAAAATTTTTTAATCTCTCTCGGTTTTTTATGAAGTAATCTTATCCAGTAGATCCAGGAGACGGAATAACCACATACAGGTGCATTTCATAGTATTTTTTTACTAACTATTGATTTAATTTATTCTATGATACTCTTCTTATGGAAAAGGAAATAATGAAGAATAAATTAAAAGTGGTAGCGGAATATGGAACTCCCGATATCAAGCTATTCACATAGTTGTGCTAAGTTATATATATATATATAATTCTAACACATAGAAATAGATATATAAGGTGTATATCTAAAAGGTATATTATATAAGGTGTATATCTCATATATAAGATGTTTGTCTTTTATATGTTTTCCTATCCCCTTTCCTTATATATCTATTTCTATGTGTGAGAATAATATTTGTTCGCCGTATGGCGGGATTTTCGTGTTTGAATATGTGTTTGGCCAATGTGGCTCGTCTCTTCTTCTGGCTATGCGTGCCATAAAACGCACCGTTCCTTTCCTTTATAATATTGTATGAATGCTTTTCCACTATCCTTTCCCCTTCTTGTATGCCGTCTATTTCTCCTTTGGTGGGTGAAAAAGCTCCCTAACGCCATCTCTCGGGCAACAACTATCGGAGCACTTTGGCGCTTTATAAGATCGCAGATCTCAGTGTAAATCTGGTTTCCTTATTAGCTTAGTTGGTAGAATATATACACGTATATATATTCAATATTATATATATAATATATATATATATATATATATAAAATTTTATCCACGATATAAATATATATATATATATATATATATATATGTACACTTTTTTGGAAAACCCACAAACGTGTAATGTATTCACTGATAGTCATAACAAACACAGAAACCAAAACACAAAAGAGGAAAAACTCACTGGTTCTCGAATTTTCGGTGGTCCAACCACCTTTCTCAAGAGGAATTAGGAACAGAACTCCGAACTATATATATATATATATATTTATTTATTTATTTATATCGTGGGTCGCGGTGGTCCAGTGGGTAGAGCGTTGGACCGGAGGGTCCCGGGTTCGATTCCCGGGAAAGGCACTCTGGGCACCTGCAGCTTCACCCAAGCTAGTTGATTTTTTGGGTACCAGATCTTCCTGGGAAACCATAACCGGCACAGGGAAAGGAACTGGCCTCCCTACCCTGATGTGTGAATATTCGCACGCCGTCGGGCTTGGTACATGGGTGAGCTCTACCATCACCTACTAAACCGACCTTCGGGTTGATTACTGTGTTTATGGTTTATATATATATAGCAAGCGACAGATAGAATTTTACTCGTAGAGATTAAAGCAGAGCCGACGAACTTGGTCATTATTCAGGTATACATGCCACCGAGCAACCACAAGGAGGAAGAAGTCGATAGGATGTATGATGAGTTAGAGGATATCATCGCGAGTGTTCCTGCAGGGAAACATTTGATAGTGATGGGGGATTGGAATGCGACGGTAGGCGAAGGAAGAGATGGTGGTGAGGTGGGGGACTATGGGTTAGGCACGAGGAATGAACGCGGGGAGAAAGCAATTGAATTCTGCAGGAGACAGGGGTTAGTCATCACTAACACATGGTTTAGACACCACAAAAGGCGTAGGTATACTTGGAAAATGCCAGGTGACTCAGAAAGGTATCAGTTAGATTATATTATGGTTAGGCACAGGTTTAGGAACAGTGTGATAAATTCGCACAGTTTCCCAGGAGCGGATGCGGACTCTGACCACAATTTAGTTGTTATGAAATGTAATGTTCCTTTCAAGAAGATAAGGCAAGGGCGGCGGGTTAAAAAATGGAATTTAGAAGCAGTAAATGAATTAACGAGGAAGGAGTATCAGGAGGCTGTAGAGAAAATGATGGATGACGGTAAAGAACTGAGTGCTATCGAAGAAAAATGGGAATGTATCAAGAAAGGGATATTGGAAGCCGCTAAAGACACTATAGGAACCGTTAACGGGAAAAGAATAAGGAAACCATGGGTAACGGATGAGATGATTGCGAAGATGGATGAGAGAAGAAGATGGAAAAATGTAAACACAGAGTTAGGCAAAATGAAGTACAAGAGTTAAACAATAAATTGAGAAGGGCCACAAATAAAGCAAAAGAAGAATGGTGGAAAACGCAATGCGAGGATATGGAAAGTTTACAGAAGAAGGGTGAAATTGGTGCTCTATACAGCAAGGTTAAGTTATTATCGGGAAGTAAGAAGGCAAGATCTGTGCTAACAGTTAAAGATAAATGGGGTAAGATAATAGTTGAACCAGGAAAAATCCAAGAGAGATGGAAGGAATATATAGAAACACTGTATGGAAAAGAACTTAGGCCGACAAGGTTAGACATAGAAAAGGAACATGACGTAGAAGAAGATAGCTTAGGTCCAGGCATACTCGACGATGAAATAGAAAGGGCATTAAAGGAGATGAAAGCAAATAAGGCTGTGGGGGTGGACAATATTCCTGTAGAAATGTTGAAATGGTTAGGGAAAGGTGGGAAAAAGGCCATATATGGACTGATTCGTAGTATCTATGAGGAAGGAATCTGGCCGGAAGATTTTGTGAGATCGGTGTTAGTTCCTATTCCAAAAAAGGCAAAGGCTTCGTCATGTGAGGATTACAGAACAATAAGTTTGATATCCCACGCAGCTAAAGTTATTCTCAGGATCATCAACAAAAGGATAGAGAGTAAGGCAAATGATTACTTAGGGGATGATCAGTTTGGGTTCAGGAAAGGAAGAGGTACGCGTGATGCCATTGCAGTAATGAGATCACTAGTCGAGAGGAATATAGAATACAATCAGGACGTTTTTGCCTGTTTTGTAGATTTCGAAAAAGCGTTTGATAGAGTGAATTGGGAAAAATTAATGCGTGTATTGCAGAAAATAGGAATGGATTGGAGGGACAGGAGACTGATCCGCAACCTGTACATGTCTCAGACTGCTCAGGTGCGAGTGGGGAACGGAGAGTCTGGATGGGCAGTGTTAGGAAGAGGTGTAAGGCAGGGTTGCCCATTGTCACCGGTACTGTTCAACGTATATGTAGAGGAAATGATTAAAGAGGCATGGGAAGAACTGGAGGTAGGAATGAAAGTCGGAGGGGAACTCGTAAAATCGGTTAGGTTTGCTGATGACCAAGCATTAGTTGCTCAGTCAGCCAAGGGGTTGCAAGCATTGTTGAGTGAATTGGAGGTTCAGTGCGATAAATATGGGATGAGAATCAATATTAATAAAACAAAGGTTATGCGATTTTCCAGAAAGAAAAAGGCTAAGCTAAATATTAAAATAGGCGGGGAAAGAATAGAGCAGGTAGAGCAGTTTACATATCTCGGAAGTGTTTTGGACCAATACGGTCAAAGTGGTAGGGACGTAAGGAGAAGAATTGCGCTAGGCAAGGAGGCTTTCTCAAGGAGGAGGGAGTTGATGACGGGGACGTTGAGTAGGGATGTTAAGACAAGACTCGTAAAAACTCTGATATGGAGCGTAGCTATGTACGGCGCGGAAACGTGGTCGCTGAAGCAGGAGGATAGACGTAGATTGGAGGCTTTTGAAATGTGGGTGTGGAGAAGAATGGAGAAGGTGAAATGGACCGAAAGGAAAACAAATGAGGAAGTACTGGAAATGGTGGGTGAGGAGAGGGGTTTGTTGAGAGAAATCCTATGGAGGCAGGAAAAATGGATGAAAGGCGTATTGAGCGGTAGTGGAATGTTGAAGAGGGTAATAGAGGGGAGAATGTTGGGCAAGCGAGGTAAGGGTAGGAACAGGATAGGGATGTTGGACGGGATGAAGGGAGGAAAGAAGTACACCGAGATGAAGAGGGACCTGATATAGATTAGTTTGCTAGGTGGGGAGTCACAAAATGTTTATTTGATAGTTGTGTCCATCCAAAAACCTACCTTAACCGGTAGATTACCTAATAAAATAAATATATAATATTATTAAATTTTATGAATGACTAATATTTTCAGCAAACACAAAACATTCTACTTTTTTAAACTTATCATTTTAGAATATAACAATGAAATCATTAGTGAAGTCTGTAGTCTAACTACAAATATATTTAACGTACTTCAATCACTGAATTTTATACAAATAATCACATTTTATGCTTGTTCGTATTGTGATTAGAATAGCATCCTGTAAAAAGGGCGAAAGAAAAATATGCGATGTCAATTATTGATTACAGAGTAGTGTGTAGCATGTAGATAGCTTTCTTCTACTGAGCACAGGGTCCCAGGCCTTAAACCGGAAGATACCACTGGGCGACCTTCACCTAAACGCAGGCTGTTTGATATTCGTGCTTAATCGGATCGTAATGGATAACCGCAGGCGGCATAAGAGGAAGGAATTGGTCTAACCGAATATGTGAATTTCTCACGAAGTAGTTTTAGTACCTAGTTAAGCTTCATCCTTAGTTGCCAAACTGACATTCGAGTCAAAGGCTGTGATTGTTGGTGATCAATCTATTATTATTCGGTGAGGTAGGAATTCAGCCCGCGCATTGAAAACCGAATTGTTCATGCAAAGAAGGAAACACTCATGGATAATAGGAAATCCATTCACCCTAAATCCAAATGCTACTGGTCCATGACCTACCTTGTTCATTTATGAACTTCGATTGGAATCTTATTCGTATTTTATTTTACTGCAAATTTTGGTTTGTTCATTTATTCATAACAATCGATAATGTTAATAGTGAGGTTGCAATACTGTTTTAAAGGATAAGAGAAAATACAAAATCATACAGTAAGTTTACGATATTGTCAACTAAGTAGTTAATTATTTGTGTGGCAAGATTTCGGTTTATTTATGAAATAAATAATGTGAAATTGTTAACTGTAGGAAAACTTATTATTAATAATGCCAAGAAAATACAAAGTCCAAAATATTAATATTTATCACTGTCCAAGTTCATTTTTTCGTGAGATACTTTTGTTACACAAAGCAAACATATTGAAATAGGAGCTGTATACATCTTTCTTGCAGGTTGTTATTCTACCTTTTGGATTGACACCAATTATTGAACGCTGATGTAAACAATTTGAAAAATTTAACATTAATACTTAGAATCGGCGAAGACCTGTAATTCTTTCTACTACAACATTCGTAAATGGATGTAAAACCCAAATTCAACTCCTAAAATATCCACTTCAGCTACTTTTCTCCTTTAGAAAAGAATACATCCTTTTCTTATGGCAAAACTAAATAGGTTAAATTTTACAATGATTCATTCAGAAAAGTGATCCAATTTAAAGTAAGTGATCAATTAACAAGCTCCATGTGTGCTCCATTGCCTTGTATCCAAAGAGGCAATGACATATTTGGCAATGGAAATACCTTTGAAACGTTGATGTCATTAGAGAAGACGCCATGAATGAGGGGACCTGAATCTCATGAAAAACCTTGCGTAAAAATGTTATGTATTTCTTAGGCTAGTCATCTTAAAATTTTTCAATTACTTTGCTTTCTTAGACAAGTTTGATCAGTTCTGCTTGGCGCATCTAAATTTTCGAACTCGTCGCCTAATTTTAAGGATATAATGTATGATTCAAACGTCGTCGGAAAAAAACACAGTAGCGTCGGACCTGTCATTGTGCGGTAAATAGCCATGATATAATGCGAGGAGTTCGCGGAGGGGGGGAGGTGGGTGGAGTATGAGATCGCTTGGCGAGAGGTTGATGGGAGAGCGGAGAGGGAAGGGGAGCGACAGAGGCCGGAAGCGAGCGCGTGGGCTTTCGTGCTGGCGACGGGGACGTGGGAAGTGCAAAGCATAGTGCTTGCATTGCAGTCTGAGGTCAGCCCCTCCACCTTCCCCATAATCCGGCTCCTGCCTTTTCTCCCTCCTCGCCTCCTCTCCCTCCCCCGTGGACGCGAACCAGCTAAATACACAACCCCATTCCTCCCGCTCGCTCAAACACCTCCGCCGACCGTCGCGACCTGCAGCTGTGGCCCGCCCTCCGTGCCCTACTCTTCACTTCCTGGAAATACATCATGTTTCTTAGCGCGCGCACAAAACTCCCCCATTTAATCGTCGGTCGAGACGTGATTCGTTCCTTCGTTAGGGGCACAAAAGCGTTGGAAAGTTTTTGTCATGCCTCAATCTGGATATTTTATTGTTAGACGTAATTTGAATCTTCTTTTTTCAATTTATTTTGTAAAAGTTCTCAAATATGGAGGAAGTGGCGACTCATTTGAAGGCGACAATCGTAGACTGCAACTAAGTGTCTTTTTAATTAGTGCGGAGAGATAAATAAAAGCCCTGGAAAGTTTTTATCGTGACGATATTTGGGCGTTAATTTATTAGATAAAAGTTAATATTTGTATCCAGTTACTAAATGAAAATAACGGAGTGTGGACTAAGTGACTATTCGATTATCGCCACCAGTAGTAGGCTGTACCTTTTGGGCGTCTATGAGTCCTGTTTGGGTGAACTATGAGAGTACATTATTGAAGAGTGATATCTGAGAAAATGGTGCATGCAGGACATATCTTTATACGTTATTGTCTAATTTCCTGGATAATGAGGCTCGTTCCTCTTAATATATTTCTTGTTAATTTTATAACAAACAAGTCGATAATTGGGCATTAAATTGAACTTATGAGATATCAATTCAATTCGACAGATGCAAAGGAAAATACATTAAAGTTATCAAAACTCATTTTAAGAGCATTATATTCCGAACTCCAATAAAGGTCTTCTTGAACATAGAATTACTTTGGTTTGCACTTAATCACAGCTGCCATAGACTATTCTAAGTCTACATCCGATCAAATTAGTTTTGGAATAGGTCGAGTTTAGTTTAATCATGAGAAAATGAAATGATCATTAATCATTCATGTTTTCTCCATATCGTACACTGGCCAACGTCTTAGCTTTCGTTGTTTTCACAGTGCTACTAAAGAGTTTTCTCTTATGTTTATAGCCCACGGAGGATATTTTCAAATAACGAGCTTTCTGCGGAATAAAGTCCATGGGTATCAAGGGACATTCAAACAGTTTTTTTCGCGATAAACGTACTTCATTCGAAGAGCAAACGTGACGCAATGGAAGAGTCAAGTTCAAAATGGAATGGCTCCCAAGCCGGCTGTCGAACGTGAGACTTTGTTCAAAAGGGACGTTTGTTGTACGTGATGTTAAAGCTAGAGATATTGTATGTATGAACTGAGGTCACTTCTTTCAATACGTTATCCTCTGTCCTGCACCCCCTCTTACGTGTCTATACGCATTCATCTTCAAGATTCTTCCTCGAACACCTCCCACACCTACACCTCTCCTCCGCCATCTCCTCTCTTATCGCTCTCTCTCTCTCTCTCACGAAATAACGCATTGGGCTTATATTCTTGGGAGGGAAAGAGGAGAGAGGAACTGGCAGGGGAGGTAGTCCCTGGCTATCTGCCCGCCCGTATTCTCCGGAGCCTACTCCCTTACCCCTTCCTCTCCTCATCTCCCTAAAACGTTACCCCCTCCTCACTCCTCCTCCGAATCCCTTTTCCCTCCTGTCTCTTTTAGTCCTGTTCCCTCCCTGCCCCCAACTTCTTGTGACGCTACCCTGCTCTCCCGCTCTCCATTTATCGAATAAAATCGATTCGCCACTTTACTTAATCAATTTATCGATCGATTTGGCAAACACCGGTTGATTGTGTTTGTTTAGAACTGGGATCTATATTATTTCTCCTGTGGTTCGATTTCTTTTTGCAAATTATTCCCTTCCGAAACTTGAGGGTCCCTAAGGGTGTCGGAAAAGAATAACTTCTAATCTCCCTGAATTTAAAATTGAGTTTCCCGGAGATTGAGTGGTAAAAGTGCTTTACGCCATGATAATGCCAAGAGTAGGCGCAAAAGCGTTGAGGGGTCTGGTTGGGTGATCCCTTTTGGCGAGTCGTTGCTAATAGGTTCAAAATTTAGGGCACCGGCAAATGGTCACTACTGTAGTTCCACCATTAATCTAGTCAAAAGGTTGGCAGCGTGGTTATGGTGTTCTCTGGAAAAATTCCAAGGAATTCTTTTCGTTGTTCCCCCAGTCCAAGAAATGAAAAATAGCATTCCTTTCGGGTCAGTTTAGGCAGAGTAGTCTTTACAAGTCTTTGCAGTGCGAATGAAAACTTTTACCTTATTACTTTTTGGTGTTTTGAGTTACCAATCTTGTGCTGCCCTTATAAAACGAAACTTTATTGAATATATAGTGTATGTTATTTTATAACATACACTCTACATAATGAAGTAGAGTGTATGTTATTTTATAACATACACTCTACATAATGAAGTAGATATTAGAAAATTCGTTAGAGCTACAGTATACCTGTATTACCAAAATTTAGATCGGTATTCAATATTTGTCACTATATGTTTCATTGATTATTATAACATATTCAAAATGCCATAATACATCAGTAGCTATTGCTTTGAAGTACAATTCCATGAAACTAATGCGTATTCGATGGTTGTCAAACCTGGAGATAGACTTTGAAAGAATTAGATTCTTCATAGCAACCAAAATTCCCCTTTTTATACATTTATCAAAATAAATCATCAATTTTGATCTCATTTCGGTCATCAACCTTTGATTTTGATACTCATTCCTCCATTGAAAACTTGCCAAAAGAAAAAAAATCAATGATTAACATAAGCGTAAGTATGCGCTCTCAATAATTTCATATTAAAGGTGCAAACGACACTTGCCAAAAAACCATTTCGCTCGTTTATGATGTATCTTCCTCAAAACGAAGAAATGAAATAAAACTAGATGGTATGATCTCGTACGGATTGCAAAATTGACGTCTCTTCCGCAAGTACTATCGTTGATTAGATCCCATCAAAATATGGCCGTTTCACGTTTCTTTCTGCGAGGACCGCGAGCGGTTGTCATTTCAGAAAGAGTGAAGAAAGTTGAAGGGTTCGAATGCGAAAAGGGCGCACTTAAAACTAAAAGACCACTCCTCCTCATTGCCAGAAGTGGCATCCTTTGCCTCTTAAGTTCTCGGCGTGTCACTCTTAGGGATCTTGGATCCGCGGGCTGTAAATTTTACTCTAAAACAGAAAACTTAAACGTTCTCGGAACGCATTGCTCCCAACCTAAAAATAAGCATACGCTTCATTTTCCGAGCGCACTTTATTATTACAGTATCCCTTTCACGACAAAGGAATGCGGACCCATGAGGGAGGAGGGGGGTGGGGCTATGGAGGAGCAGTCGGGGGGTGGAGGTGCGGGTAAGAGATAGGGTAGAGGGAAGGGGGAGGCGACTCGGAGGTGGGGGAGGGAGATGAGTCTGGAGACGGGAAACTGGAGGAAGGGGCGCGGGAGGGAGGGAAGTAGAGAGGGGTTGGGAGGAGGGAGTGGAGGTGGGCGAAGGTTTCTGGGCAGAGGGAGAGGAGGCAATGCTAGTTTCGGAGAAGGCGTGCTTAGATAATTGGGACAGATTGGAGAGGGAGGGTAAGGAGAATCGGAACTCATTAACACATTGGCGAAAGCCCTAAGGTAAATAAATATACATTCTTTGGACCAGATAGAGACTGGAGGAGAAAACAAAGTACGTAATTTGCTCGGCCATAAACATGGACTTACGAAAGGAAAAGGGTCGACCAGGTCAAATCGTTGGGCAAAGCGCCCGGCGATTTGCCCATAGCTCGTGAGTACGAAGACTACGGTATGCGTAGATGCTGTGTTGTTAAGTAATTACATTTCTGAAGTTTTTAACTTTCGACTTTGAGGGAACCCTAATCCAGATAATGCTAATATAATTTAGAAAAAAAATCAGAGAGAGGATAGCTAAACACGAAAATCCTTGCTTTTGCAATCACTGATGTGAATTGATATTGTTACAAAGTAAGTATTTCATGTAATTTTCTAAAAATTAATTGACTTTCCAAAGAAAGGCGGATGTAGGAGAGATAATGTTATCATGCTCCACCTGAGATCGACATTTCCACAATATCTTTGAATTGGTGATGTTCTCATGAAAACGTGTTGTATTAGGAATGTTATCTTCTAAATTCGCTGTTATTTTTTATACCAATACGGCGTGTTGTTTACCATTCCCATGTCAGAAGCTACGTGTTGACAAGCTAAAAAATTTGAAATATTCATGCTTTTATGTTTTTGTACATTTTATGTTATGAATAAATGTTAACTCAATCTCCATCACCATTTTACTTGATAACTAACGTTTAATCATATATAATTTTGAAGTTGGATGCCTGGTGTGGAATAATTCAAGACCCCACACCTTAGTGGTAGCTTTCAGCGTGTCATAGAAAATTAGAGAAACTATAAGGATAACAGAATTTTCCAATATGCTAAAAGCTCATCACGAAAATGAAATGAATCAGGAGCATAGGGTTCCGAAAATGGCGCAAACATACTTGTATGTATTTTATATATTCTCCCTATTCTGGAGAGTCAAATATATCTCGACTTCCAAAACACTGGGAAATAGTTGTCGATAATTAATAGTCTAGCATTAGGAATGCATCCAATGGGTAATGAGGCTGGCTGAATTCATATGTCTTTTGTCAATTTCTTGTAGAATGTACTTCGTGGCATTCTCAGCATAATATAAAATCAATTAAACCCACAAAATCATAAAAACCACAGGAATGTTGTAGATATAGACTTGTTCGTCTATTTTACTGTATCATGGAAGCAGCGGTCGTGCCCAGTCATTGATTCTATGAACCTCATTTTCTTAGAAATTTGATTCTCTGTAAGGGTATTGCTGAATACAACTTAAGATTGGCAGTCTGGAGGTGACTCGGTAACATATTCCGTTAGAATTAATCGACAAAGTATTTTTGCTAAGCCTGGCTTCCCAATTATCTTGGCTATTCCAATGTTTATGGGTTTCTTTGGAGTTGCTTGCTGGATTGATTGATTTTATTGGCTCATTGAGTTGACTGAAAAGATGAACCATGAGGTTAATCGTAAGTCGCAATTGTAGTTGTGAATCTCTTTCGTGTCAGGAGTGAGTGTCCTTGAATTGGGAAATAGAGAGGTAGGTTAGCAGGTCGTGGTTGAGGGGCATACGAGAAGGCAGAGGAGAAGGTACGATAACAGGTAGTAGCAGAAGGATGTGTTCATAAAACGATGATTTGTTAGGGGAAAGAACGACACTATTCTCGATTTAGAAAAAGATATCGCATTTTTGTGTCTAAGTCATGATAGCTGAGGCCAATACTTTGTTGAGTTCCATTATGATGACAGGATAGAAGCCTTAGTATACTATAGACTTTGCATTTCACAATAAACCTTTATTAGGCATTATTATTATTCAATTAGTTTTATTGCATTGTAGAATCTTCAGGATAAAATTCAATATTGTAGTAAAACTATTTTAATGATAATTATATTTTCTGTGGAACGCTAAGTCTATATTTTGCTACCTTCCTATCGAATAAGTAATTTTCAATGCATGGACTTTGAAAATTGTGTCTTGAAATGAGAAGTTTGAAAATAGTATGGGCGATAAAATAATACATGCACCTATCGAAATCTCCCCAAATGTATTCAACTTAAAATTAAATATACTCCATGATATTATTAAAAACATCTGAATAAAAATTTGATGGAGGTAATGAAAATTTATGTTGAAATGAGTTTAGAGAGGGTTAAGTGCTTTTCGTGTTTAAAGAAGAGGGGAAATCATGCAGGTGAATTCAGTTGGAAAGGGCGTTTTTGGAGTAGCTTGATATTTTTATAAACATATATATTTAGTAATTTGCTTATTTAACCCCTACATAATCAATTTGTTATAAAATGTATTACGATTAAGTCGTTTCAAAGAAACTGCAAAGGTTATTGCTATACTGCTCTCAAAACCTAGGGAAGAAAAATGTAACATATGGTAAAACAAAATCTTTGGATGGCAAAAAGTTTGGATTCTAAACTAATACTTTCAAGGCTGCTGGCAATAGTTTTTTTGTTAGGGAGGCGACTGACAGCTAAGGCGCCATGGGCTGAGCAGTATAACGTCCCATCCGACGGACGTCGTACTCACTCCAAGTGCTCTCCACAAAGCACCTCAAGTCGGGATCGGAATACCACTGAAAAGTATTTGTTGGCTCCAGGATTCGAACCCGGGCCCTCTGGGTGGGAAGCCTGTACGTTAGTCTCCACACAATTCCTATCCCCCACACTGATAATGTATTTTCCATTCAGAAAATTCAATGGGCTCAATAACTCGATTACATCCAGCATATTTTGAGTTGAAGGACCAATAGGGCATGGCTTAGAACAAATTGCATAATTACAGGTGTGATTTGGTGGGATTGGAAGATATTAATGACCAAACATTTTTTCCACCACATACAAACTTATTACTGAACAAGTTTGGATGCAATACATCATCTCCAGGAACGTGAATGAATGTAGTAAATTGAAACCAGGTCGGTGATACATGTTTAACTGGGATAGAAGTGCTATTATCTGGTCACTAAAAAGTGCTTAGATAATTATTTTGAAATTCGAAACTGTCTATTCTGCAAGGAATGTGAATGACACTATTGTTCTTCAAGGTTATCTATATTCTCGACTCATATGACTTATATTTTTCCCCGAATATGAAGGTAACTATTTTTGAAAATGTTTTCGACATAGGGTTTTATACTAAATTGGGAATCGAAGTAAAGAACCGATAGTTAAAATTATTCATTTTCTAACCTGAAAGTTATACATCTCAAAGTATCAGTAAATTGAGTTCCTATGGCTCTGTGGCTGAATTTTGTGGCTTTAAACTCTGATTCACATAATTTACATGAACTTGATGTTATATTGTAAGGGCCCGGTATATCCACAAACTTATTAAGAATAAATCAGTTCAAAACACAAGTCAAAGATGAATACAAAGAACGCTCATGTTAAAAATTCGTGAAATTTCCTAAGGTGATCATAAAATACACCAAGTCAGAGGAAAAGGGCCAAATAGGAGTTACACTGACAAAAATCTGCGAAACGTAATTACTTATTTTCTGGACTGACTACAAACTCTTTAAATTACATGTTCAACACAGGGAAATAAAACGCTCAATTTATATTATTCTGAGTAAACTTAATAAAAATAAATATCCAAAAATAATGCCAAAATTTTAAGAATTGGGAACCATGCAATTATCCATCCACACAACTATTTGGGACAGGTTAAAAAGGAGCTTAGGGAGTTCGTGGATGCGGCTGTGAAATCATTCGCTGTGTCTGATTACCTCTCCGGCGGTTCAAATATAGTCTCTCCAACTCTCCTCTCGCGCCGACCTCTTGAAAAGCTCCGGTCTCTTAAATAAAACTTTAATTATAGCGTGTTGACAGAGCCTAAAACCTATGTTGCACCTCCTCCACCCACCATGGCTCCGCGCTCCGCCTGAGTGGCTGCCCATACGATGCCGTCGACGACGAAGTCACCCTGTCTCTGCCCAGCCCTTTGTCGCGAGCCCCAGATTTACTCCCCTCATATCGTCTTAAACATGCAAATGGGACCATGGGATACGGGGCTCAAGTGTTGCTGACTGAAGACTGCATTTCTACCCAGGGAATAACCTTGGAGACCAGAAAAGTGGTCTCCCAATCACATGCGTGTGTCATGAGACTGCGTGACCCACTTGATACGATTGTATTTCCAATGAATGAACACAATTGTAAAATTGACACATTAGGTATCGCTTAAACTTTTGTTGTTTCACTGCAACGCTCATTTAGCGGATGACACTTGTAAGTTACACTCGCGGCACCTTCCGCAGTTTCTT
This sequence comes from Hetaerina titia, assembly GCA_037158775.1. Classification (NCBI taxonomy): domain Eukaryota; kingdom Metazoa; phylum Arthropoda; class Insecta; order Odonata; family Calopterygidae; genus Hetaerina; species Hetaerina titia. The sequence goes on along the minus strand of CM073768.1, from coordinate 38,141,016 downwards.
GGAATTTATGAGAGAATTTTCAAATCCGTTACGACCATTACAAATTAAATTTATGTCATATAAAGCACATTTTAAAAAGTAGAGTCAAATTTATCCTAAAATGAGGGAAATTCGCTTAAATATTCATCTTTAAAATAACTAGCTATGGATTCCAATCGTTCTTCGTTCCACTTATTATGAATTTTATTTATTCTACACATTGTAACTCCAATTTAATGCGTGAAGATTTCAAAGGAGGTTGCTCATGTATCATTTAAACTATACAAGTGAATAAATAATATGTTTATTGAACCTAAATGATATCATATTTTATCACGCATTCTAATGACACAATAAATACAGAACTCGGACGAAATGTCTGGCATGGCATAACCCTTGAACAATTGAGTATTCCTTTCCTGTGCTGCATTTAGCATAGAAAATATATCCATGAAGGATTAAAGAGTGAAATCAGGAGAGACTAAAGAGCGTTCCTCTTACCTCATAGATGGTATAATTTATTAAGGGAGGCATAATTAAGAGAATGTTTAAGAGATTTATTTATATTTTCACTTTCTAAATGCAAGTTTGCAAATAAGTGTATTGATTGGCATGCTTGATATACAGCATTTTGTTATTTTACGATTATTTTATAATTATTAATAGAAGTATTATACGTGTATTCAATGAACAGATGCAAAGTTTTAGTTTTATTAAAAACTAGTTTTAAAACTTCACTGTCAATTTAATGCTACACGTTTACCTTTCCGAATTTTTGGAGTACAGGCACTTTACTCGTATCTTCCCATAGATCATTTGTTCGTCAACTAACCCAAGAGAAGACGCTTGAAATTCCGCCCGCGGTATTGCTTTGTGTCACTGGAAGGTTATTTTTCTCTTTATTCGCGGCTATGGGGTGCGAGGTACCCTCTGCATTTGGAGAGCCTAAGCCACGTTTACGGATTCCAACACTGCCAGGAACGTGGTGAACAAAGGTTGAATCGTAAAATAATTCATCACCGGAGGTCCGGGGCCAACAGCCGGGGGAAGGGTGCTAGGTATCCCTCCCCTCTCGTCGTCGCTGGCTCTCCTTCGTATGGCTTTGGGACGGGGCCCTCGCTCTCTCACTCCCATTCTCTCTCTCCTCCCTCCGGCGAATCCTCCAAAGACACACACGGCAAAGCACTTTGACCACGCTCCCTTTCCCGAGCAGGGTACGCTCATATTGGCATTGTGTCGGTTATACAACCAGAAATGACCTGACTTGAAGAGTTACCAGGTTTAGTATTTAGTAGACGTTCCGTGTGAAGGACTGGAAGCGTTTTTATTTCGCTGCAATTTATTCAAGGGTAAACAGTCACTAGAATGGCTTCGATGCTATAGTGGAATAAAAGGCTTTTGGATATTTATAATTCCGCCTCCAATCTACTTATACAAGATGGATAAGTAGCATGAGTCCTTCCAAATGTCCTCATATTAGACTAAGACTGGTGAATTTAGGAAAATTTAGGAATATTGAAGCTAAGTATTTGGAAATTTCGTGGTATTTAACATTGATACTAATTTTTATTGAGAGAAATGTTTATTTTTTGGCTTTCATGTACGAAATAATTTATTCTTTCCTGTGAGAATGTAATTTTTCTTGAGATTAATGCCAATTAAGAACGTAACATCCATTCGACTATTAAGAGTGAACAATGTTAATTTAAGATGTCTGACATTCAATTAATTACGTTATAAATACTATTAGCCAACGGTGAATACATAATGCGTTTGAAAAAATCATAATACACTATTTTATGCATGATGTGCGTGAAACACTAAGAAATGATGATGAGTAGGCTCAGCTCTGGGTAAAAATACCTTTTGAAGCTTTAATTTTTCTTTAAAAGTACTCATTTTTCCCGTCTTAAGGTGTTAGACCTAAATAAGATGGATAGATATACTGTATGCATTAAATCTTTACATTCACTCATCTAAACGAAGGTCATGCTAATTTCAAACAGGAATAAATGGAGACTAGGGCTAAAAGATTTAAACCTCTTAATGAGATATCTAATTTTCAGACGATGAATAAAATGAAGCCAAAATATAAAAAAAACCACCAATTAATAAGCGGTTGAGTGAGTAGAGTAATAATTGGTGAAAAATTTCTCAATGGCGATAGTTTCAAAACATTTAACCGAAAAAAATGATCACTCTTATTTCCCCCTCGCCTGATTCTTCCGGGTTTCGGCTCTATCCCCATACCAGGCGTGACCATCTTCCCTCCTCCCTTTTGTTCCTGCCCCCCCTTCTGCCCACCCCCACCACCCTCGCTCCCCCCGACGAGGATCAAGGATCATCGCCGTCCACCATCGCCACGTCGCGTCGCCTCAACCCGACGACGCCGGACCCCTTTGGAGATGGGGAACGGGGGAGGCGACACCCTGAGCTGGTTCCCATCTCCCTCCATCCTCCCTCCCCTCCTCCCCCTTGCCCGCGCTCATCAGGATGCCCGCAGAGACACGTCCCCCGCCGCCTCGCTGGTCCCTCAACAATGGTCGATTAATCTCCATTACCCCGCCCCTCCCTCCGCCCCCGATGGCAATTCAATATGAGAGTGAGATATAGGTAGTCTTGTCTCTCCCGCTCTCTTCCTCGCCCTTCCTCTCATGGGCGACGAGAGGGGGGGGAAAGGGAGGAGATTTGGTGCAGGGAGGGGATAGGAGGGGCTTCTTGGTAGGGCGAGGAACTCCGGGGCACGTGTCCACTCAGACGCGTAGAAGAGAGGAGGCCAAATAAAGGCGCCGTTGATTAATTCCCTCTCTGGCCACTTAATTCCTTTAGATGATAAGTACTTCGGTTCGGATAGAATGCGGTGGATGACGGAAGGAAGGCCGTTATGAATGATTGGGAGATTTATAACTTCTTGCATGAGGCATTCTGGTGAACCCCCGTGAACGCAGGCAGTCAACAACAAAAAAAACAAACAACGACAGAGACTTCTTGGGAGTTAATTTGAAGGCATCGGATTGATGACTGAAAAAATAACACAATTGCCACACACAATAAAATAATGCTTCAAAAAAATTTATAATGCAACGGTCAGATATCCTCACGACTCTAACAAATCAAAAGCATAAGCAATGCATGCATACAATTTTCAAGTAGATAGACCGAAGTGCGACTATTAAGGAAAATTAAGTTTTAGGGATGAAGTTTACATGTGGAATTATGATGCGGAATCGTTTAATATTCTACTGACATCAAGTTTAACAAACTGCTGATGGTGTAACCATTGTGTAGAATTAGTTAGCCACCACCTGATTAGCTCGGTGAACGTAAATTTTGTGCTATGACGTCCCAGAAGGAGCTCATAGCAAAGTACGCTGAAAAATATCGAATAGTATAATATAAAAGTAGATGAAATACCAGTCACGAGTCGTGATACTCCTACACTTGACTTATTTCTGTAATGTTTTCAAGTTTATCCTCTACGCCATTTTCCCCTCTTGTTTCCACGCTGACTATAATAGAAAACTTCTCAATTTTCCCATTGCTCATTTAATAACACAAATTTTGTCCAAGATTTATGTTATCGTGAAATAATCCTAGACTTTCCATTTTTATAGCAATACTAAATTGTAGTGTGAAGCGATGTACGTTATTGTGTCAAAATGTTTTGGATGTTGGTGATTGTGAACTTATAAATAGAGGATTGTAAAATATCTTAAGATGGTCTCAATTTTTAAGTTCTCTCATTTTAACAAATCTGTTGTGACGTCAGAATTGAATTATTAGTAGAAGTATGCAGGTGAAGTGAAAGAGCATTGAGCCTTCTTGAAGCTATTTTCTTCATCTGGTCCTACTAATACTAATCCGCATTTTACTGGTCTCTTATATACGTATATATACCCTGAAAATTAATGTACGCTCAAATCAAAACGTTCAAATATGGTCGAAAAATCTCCTCTAATACGTAATTTGATAATTTAAAATGTTTGAGTTTATCCTGTTACAATATTATGTTTATTTTCAATATTATTATGCGGATGTACTGGTATGACAAGGGAGGAGAGGGGATTGTTGAGAAAAATCCTAAGGAGGTAGGAAAACTGGATGAAGAGCGTATTGATCGGCAGTGGGATGTTGATGACTGTAATAGAGGGGAGAATGTTAGGCCAACGAGGAAAGGGCAGGAACAGGATGGGGATATTGGACAGAGTGAAGGGAGAAAGCAAGTATAAGGAGAGAAAGAGGATCTTGTGGTAAAGTACGATGCTGGGATATGTTTTATTAAGAATGATATGTTTTATTAAGATCCAAGATATTTATTTGGTAAATGTGTCCATGCAAAACCTACCTTATCCGGGAGATCAACTATAATAATTAGGTTTATTGAGTAATACAGGCTAAACGGATTATTACTAATATTTCCTCAATTATAATGCGATACGAAAATATTTCCTTACTTTTTCCACGAAATAATAGCATATAATGTAGACCATACGATTGTTAAAAGAGAGAAAAAATATGTCCTGTTTGCGGTGGGTGAGTATTCGTATAAATTCGAAATTGAATTATTAAAGTGGTCGATTATTTCAGATTTCCTCAATGTTTCATTATTAATAAAATTTTTGTATTGAATAAGTCGTTCTTTAACGTTCATATCACTGGAATATCCTTTCCTCACGTTTCTACGTGTGCACCAAAAGCTGTTACCAAAATATTTATAGAGCTTTATACTTTACATTATCATTAAAAATGACTATTTTAAACTTTTATTTTTGGTTTTGTGATTTATAGAAAAAGTTGTTGAGCATATTTTTCCCGAAGATTCATTTTTATGGGACATTTCACTTCCATTACATTACTTTTGATTAAATGGTCATCGTTTTATTTTAATTTGTGCATTAACGCTTTTGACCATAACCTTTCGGACATTTTGCCTATGAACCCTGGAAGGGGCACGAGTGTAGTTTCATCCAATCACTGCCGTGTGTTCATTTCCTCCTTTCTTCGGCCCTTATTCATTTTTATGCACACATTCCGTCCTCGTTCCCACTTTATCCAGAAGCCCAACACCCTTCCCTCCACTCATCCCCACCTCCCCCTCTCCCTCGCCTGCTTCCCTAATCTCAAATTCAATCTCCCTCAAAATCCTTCCTCTAACTCTCCTTTCTTAATATCCCCGACTCACCCGTAGCCCCTCCCCCCGTCCGTCCGTCTCACTCTCCTTCCGCCAACCTCCCCTCGTGTCCAAATATGCTTAAGATTTAAGGAGGGAGAGAGAAGGGGTTGTGGGTGGTTGAGGGAGGAGATCTTCCCTTTTATCTCCACTCTTCCTCAATCCAGAAGGGAGGGGTGGCTCGATCCCCTCGGCTGGCTTAGTTCGCTCTTTCCCGCGCCGGCGTTTGGGGTAATCCCCCGCTATAAGGTTTCCCATCACGGAGCACACACAAACACATCCACTCCGCCGACGCTCTGCCCCCTCCGACCTCTCTCCCCCCGCGCCTTCTCCTCGTCTTCCGTGATTTAGAGCACGCCTTTACTTCCCTCGCTCCCCTCCCTTCCCTCCCTTCGGCCCGTTGCTCGTGTCGCATGAGTCGAGAGGGGTCCCCGAGCCCATCCCGCGGAGCAACGCCACTCGCCTCCTTCCCTCCCTCGCTGCAGGCGTCACTCAAAACCCTTCCGTCTCCGGGTATCCCCCGCTTCTCCACCCCTTCCACTCCATCTCGTGCCCCACTCCTCATTCGCTTCACCTCAGTCCATTCCCATATCACCCCTCCCTCTTCACTCTTTCTCCAACCCTTCCTCCTCTCCTTCCTCTCCCTCCTCTCTCGCATCCCCTTGGGAGGCCAACACCACGTCGGTGGAGTCACCCGCGACCACACGCCGGCTCTGAAGACACGGACCTGGAGCAGGGAGAGAAAACACCACTTCTCCTCCCTCTCTTCCCCCATCCCCTTCGACTCTCTCCTCTTTTATCTCTTTACCAGAGTTGGATGGAAATGCCGCGCCCGCGGGACGACAGCGGTAGTTTCGTCTTCCGTTTTGACGCGTCCGGCTGCAGTATTATATCGCTTCCTCTCATCCCTCTTCATAGAAATCTCGTCCTTACCTCGGTGTGTCTGTGTATTCCAATAGTGGGCCTTGCGCGTTCAACCCACGTATCGTCCTCGAGGATGTTACGCTTGTCCAAGAATGAATACGCTAGGATGGAATAATATTTGATTGCGGAGATCATTGGGAAATTCCATGTTGGCCCTATGGGATATAAGGGATGGTCACATTGTGGTACTGCGGTATTTGCTGTGAGGGAACGTGTTATCATGTGGAGGCCGGACTGCTGACTTGGTATGTTAGCGGGCCAAAAATAGAATATTTTGTTTACTCGTGATGAAATGCAGGAAAGCTGTTATTTTGGTATGATTATTTCCGTTTATGTAGGAGTCCCACTTTATTACTGTGTCTTTTCTATGATAACCCGTGCCACCTGTCGGAATGCACTCGTTACCACGATCTAATAGATGATTATGAGAAATCTTTCTATCTCTAGGAAATTATAGGATACGACCTCAATAGAAGAAATATAAAATTTGATTTTTAAAGAAAATATTATTTACAATATTATCAGTTTGTTTCAGTTAAATTATTAATGTTCATTCGTAGACTCAAACCTCTGTTATCGTTTGTAAAATGTTTAAAATACATTCACGAACTTCAAAGATAATTTTCATTTCCAGTTCAACTAAACTCCAAATATGTCTCTCATGACTTCTCATTTAAGGTTTTACTACGACATATTGCGATTGGTTTGAATTACTTGGAAAACGCTCGACAATTTCAGCCTTGGGTACCTTATTTCAAATGTAGCGTTCCCCAAATGATGGGTTTAACAAAGTGAAACAAGGAAGTAAAGAAGAATCGAGAATGCCAAAATGCGTGGGACTCTACCACGCATGGGTGAACCATCAAGAATACAAGGTCCATTTTTTATCCTTAATACTGCTTATAATTTGATATTGAAATGGACTCTGATTTTTGCCAAAACTCGCGATACATAAATCATAGAAGGAAGGAGAAAGCTAAAAACATTCAACTACGTCAATATTCTAAAATATTTTAACGATTTATTGTCCAAGTTAAAGTAAGAACGTAAGGAGAAGGGCGCCACACTGGTACAAGTAACAAGGTGGTAATATGAGACAATAACATGTACATATGAATAGAAATAAGCAATTTTCCTCAGAAATATGTTTGTTATGAGAAAGGACACCAAATAAGGAGATTAATGCAAATGGTATGGAAAGCTTTCGCCAATCATTTTTTTATGGAAGTAGGCGAACGACTTTAACTATTGCCATCCGCGGAGGAAAAAATCTAAAGGCTATTTTGATAAATACTCGATATTTACATCGACTTGATGGGGAAGAACTCCTCTGTTTACTTTCCATTTTATTGCAAACATGGCTAAATATATGATTAACGCTGAACCACTTGGCAATATTTTCCTTGAATTTTTTCCTTCCGAGTTGAAAGTAATTACTCATTATCACCATTATTTCCCTTTAGTATTTCCTGTGACTTATTGAAAATTTTTCCGCGATAAGTATGAACTTGATAGTTTCCTTGCTTACATACAGCTACCGTTACTTCTATTTAAATTTATGATATCATACCATTAAATATTTTAACGACTTAAATTTATAATTAATCATCTCATATCATCTTTAGTGATAAATATGGGTTATAAATATTATTTCTTTGTTTGTGATACATTTTTCAACTGTCGATAGAAATTGCTTTGAGCTTTTTCATTGCCATTTGTTTCCGTTTTAGACCATCATTGACAAATGCTACGATTGTCCGGCTTTTGTGAGTGACCTCATTTATTAGGTATTTTGAAATGATAGGGATACATAAGTACATATTTTGATGAATCAAACTTTGATCTTAATCAGCCCACCCTTGTGATAGTTCTTTGAAATGACTAATCGAAGCGCATACCTACAAATACACTTAATGCTCACTCTCCTCTTCGTACAAATTGATTGCTTTCCAAGAAAGCCGTACTGTCATTAATAATTGGGCTCGTCGCTTATTAGGATGTCTGCATTACTAGATGTAACGACACGTTCCTACATGCCTGCATCTTAAACTAGTTCAATTTTTTCTTTTCTTTCAAATTGTTTGTGTCCTAGTTTACTTTTTCATTAGCATTATTTGTTTTGCCATGTTTAGCAAATTCAAGGATTCCATTCGAGAAATTCCCTTCTCCTTATTCATTTCATTTTCCTCTTGTCTAAGACATCTACAAATGCTTTTTTATCCACTCTTCAAGCTCTTCCTGGAAGTTCGTGTAGGCATTCTCACCAAAGCGATAAGGAGGAATTGCTTGGAGCATTTCTTTCATTTTGCTGGAGGGATTAATAATTCATAGGCGTTGCCGTAGGCATTCGTTTCTCCGAAGAGAACATTTATATACATAACTCGTTGATTTTCTCCCTACAGAATAGTGACAGTTCCGTCTTCGGCAATTATTTCCTCTTGGGATGCTAGTAATACTTTGTGATAATTGTCATATTCACTCAAGGTTCCTTAAGTTTTTCATCATAAATGTGTCTGCTATCATTATTGGTGATTTTTATAAATCCATTGGAAGTAACGAAATGTAATAAAAAATAAACGGAAACGGAAGGATCCAAATAAATGTATATGGAGGAATTATTTTACGGAGTGATTTTATAAAAAGTAAAAGGAAGTTCACGTTTGTAGTCCCTGCATACGCTTTTGTTTCACGGTTAACCGTGGATTTTTATAAAAAATGTTGTTATTTTATTGTCTTCTTCCATGTTGGTACTAATTAGTCTTGATAAAATTTCCAAGATGAACTTCCTACAAAATGACCTGCCTTAAAAAATACAGTCGTTACTGTGAAGAAATTTATATTCACTCACATAATTAGCCATCTGGAGCTTTAAAGGGGCTCTTTAGAGCACAGATATAAATAAATTTCTTTCTGTCTGCGGCTTATAGTTCCCCAAATATGTCTAAAAAACTGGAAACCGTGTAACTAGGTTCTATCCAGGCTATCCCATATGTGTACTCGGGCTCCCTATACTCATCAGCTAAGTGCTGCGAGCAATATCTTCAATAAAGACTACATTGCTCATCGTTTTTTACCCCACCATATATTGGGTTTGATCTTATTATTTTAGTGTGCTTCATCCCGGCATTATACAATTCCTCAACATCACGCAATGCACGGCCTACTTCATCCTGCAGATGATTCTAAACATCATAATGAGTACATTATAACTTTATCTAAATTCTAACACAGCTATTATTAAAACGATACAAACTTATCTTTGTAAAAAATTTACTAGGTTCAAGTGAAATATCGGCATTCAAGTGAAATATCTTGAGTGTATCCCTTTAAAAAGCAATTTGCTTGTTAAATGATTTACAGAAACCGATTGAAGTTAATGAAAATAAAAGTAAATTATATCGGATTCAGAATGTATAGAGCATCAATATTTCATGGGAATTATTTATTAGTTAACTTTAAAAATGGAATATTAAAATTCCTAATCTTGTCCTTCGGTGAAAAACTTTTTAACGACAAATTGAAGCCATTACGAAAGATGATTATGATGTATGTGCCAAAAATACCTCTTCCCACGTTCGTTGACTCGAATGCTAAAATGCCTGCTAACTACATTCATAACTGATTTTGAAGCCCTATGAAATGCATTATGGAGACTATTTAATAACCAGGAACTCCACGCAATATGTAATTTCAGAGCACTGGCACCTTTCATTTATTGATATGAATTTATAATTCGATTCCCTTCATTTATATTAAGTATTTTGAATTTTATTTGGAAGCATTTATTTTTTCTGAGGCCTCCACGGTGGTGGGGAATACATGCTTAGTTACGGAAAAGATGGCGTTGCAATGTTTTTCTCCTCTTTCATTTTATTAAAATCTTTTATGAGCTGAAAATTTGAGTAATCTGAGTAGGATGTGAGAGCTCACTTCACCCATTCTATTTGAACTTTGAATCATAATCCGTAAAATAATAAGTTCGTAGTTCAAAATGTGCCGGCTGTTCAGGTCTTCAAACGTTTTTTTGAGAAATCATTCATATATATATATATATATATATATATATATATATATATATATATATATATATATATATATATATATATATATATATATATATATATATATATATATATATATATTATTTTAATGCCCCAATTCGTTTGAATTGTTTGTGTTTATGTATGTGCCTCCTTGTAAGTATATTCCACAGTGAAAAATTATTTTAAAAACGGACTATACGAGTAGCTATATGCTTTTCTGAGTGACTATATGGTAAATGCTTTAAAATTTCTGGGGATGTAGTACAATGTGGAATACTGCCAATTTTAGGTGTACTCTTCTCCTTCGAGAATTCCATTGTAAACACTCAAAGCGAATTAAAGGAATTGAAGGGTTGACGGAAATTTAACCGTCATGTAGTATTTTTTTCTTTCACCAGCGGTTAAATTTCTGTCTGAATAAACGTGCACTCTTGAGAGTTCGAAACCTCACCGGGAATGTGGGCCGAGGATGGCATCCGAAGCAGGGTCTTCTTTTGAGTGGACCAGAGTAGAACCGCAAGCTGAAATAACAATCTTTGGATTTGCTTCTCCATCCGTAGGGAACCCTTTACTAACATCGTGCACGGCAAAGATTTCCTTGTTGAATTACTCTCATTTCGTGGAGCACTAGATGAGACGTAAGTCGTTCACTTGGCCTGGGAGGAGCCGTGCTATTAGGACACGGATATACAGTATACTAATCATTGTTATGGTCTGTAAAGAGCAGAGGTGAGTTCGTTTTAACATTATAAAATGAATAACGATATTATCTTCTTTTTCTTTTTAGGCTCATATATTAAGAAACTAAATGAACAAAGTAAATATAAATAGGAGCGCAAGGCATTTCCCATTTAGTAGGAAAACTTTTTGTGATCAAATAGACATTCGCTTAAATCAAAAACTTTAAATCAGTTCGTGTAATGCTTTGAATGTAAATGAAGTAAATTATTGGAAAATTTTACCACATAACCGAAAAAGAAAATACTTAGTTCTGCCACACAAATTTTATTACACACGACCTAGGTTTCGACTTACAAAGTCATCATCAGGTAAAGAAACAAAAGACACACCGCTTTGTATAGTGGACAGAGAAGAGGAGAGGGGAGGTGCTATTGAAGGTCCCTCCCTTCTCAGGTCTCTGTCTACTATATAAAGCGGTGTGTCTTCTGTTTCTTTACCTGATGATGACTTTGTAAGTCGAAACCTAGGTCGTGTGTAATAAAATTTGTGTGGAAGAACTAAGTATTTTATTTTTCGGTTATGAATCGCTTCCACAGAGTGACGCCTCAAACCATTCATTTTACCACATGTTTAAATAAGAGAGATAGGGATCATCACTTACATTTTAAAATATTAATTCTTCCCTAATACGATGAGAATAAAATGCGATCATAACACAATGAGAGTATCCAAATATTTTCTCATAACTAAAGGCAATATTTAATAATTTAGTCTATTATTGGATTAGGAATATAGGAATGTGGATATGTGTTTGCACGAGTTTTTTTTAAGTGTGGACAAATATATATTAAAATTGTTACATGAACTTATATTTGTGCATGTATATATGGTGTCCTAAAATCCCTCGCTTCACACTCACGTGACGCCATGCGAGGTATCCTATAGGTGTATATGAATTAACGCCAACCAGAGGCTTCCTTAATGCTATTCATGTTTTTCTGGATATTTTCATATCTTTTTGACCGTTTGACCTTTAATGTCCGGGTGAAAAATGTAGACTGCCGCGAAGCTTGATAATATCAGTCAGAAAAATCGTTTTGGTTATTATCTTGTGCAAAGGGTTCCACTTGGTCCACGTCATATGATCTTACAAATAAGATGTTTCACGCAATGCTGTCAAGTTATGTACACATCCAGTGTATTATTCATTCACATATCAGGTGTAGAACATTCTTTTTTTGCTTTCTCACATATCTGATTTGTATGACCTTTGCCTTTTCCCATTTGATGAATTTACAACACATTTGGGCCTGCTGTTAAAAAACAGTATATACTTGAGTGCCAGAATTTTAGTTTAAAAGATAGGTTCCATTTCTCAAAAGCATAGTTTCGCCCCATAACCCGTTGACGAGAATTTATCAGTACACTTGGGTAGCCTGAACTTGATTGTTTGGATGAATGGGTTCATCAAGATTCTCTGCTGAAAAAGAATTTAAATGAATGAAGAATTCATGAAAATAAGTGCTTTCCCGAAAAAAAATAAATTTAAATTTAAAAATATTGTTCAATTTTGGAGTATGCGAACGATGTAAACCTCTAAAAACACATAAGCGCAGTTGGTAAGTTCAAGATGAGCCAGGCTGAACTGATGGTTTTTGAAGCGTTTTCTAATGGTTGACGTCAGGTAACGTTGACTCACTCTGTATTTCTGACTATTTAACATATTGAACGTATATTAGAGAAGCCGCAATCTGCGGCATTTTCATTCCCTAATTCGTCTGAAGGTACCCAGTAGTATTATTAAACCCATTGATTTCGCCATTATAAGGAAAACTTGGAAGTGTTCTAATTAAGATAAGATAAGGATTCATTACAGAGTCAATAATTCCAGTCAAAATGACACAGAAACGATTTACTTGATACCCATTTGACCAGACAGATGAAAGTAATATTATCGGCGACTTCTTTAAAACACTTAAGCGCGAGATGGTTTATTTGAAAAGGCGTTACTTTTTTTGCAGATTTTGGTCATGCAAACCTCGACTTCAAAATCGTTCCTTCTATTGTTGAATATCCTTTAAGAAAAGATCCTAAATCTTAAGGAAGAAAAATTATCGTTTTTCTAAAACAATATTTGCACATAGTTACCAAAGTGAAGCAATGAGATCGGGGATTTTGAATTTGGATCACTGTAGAATAGCGTGTAAAAGTACAACCATATGTTATTTGAGCCTAACTCAATGGACTCATATTGTTCTGATGAAATAATAAGATAGGAAGGTGTTTTCAATCAATCTATTTCCTCTCTTGTCCATAAATTTTGCCCTCCTGTCTTGATGTGTCTATAAATCCCCAAGGAAAAAATTCACTAGAATATTTTAATGATGAATTTTATAAAGATACTGAAATAATGCAGAGAACTATTATTTAAGTATCATTGTGTGATAGCCATCTATTTACCAGACATCCTTCACTAAAAAAGAATTAATTCTAGTCTTCAACAGGTTTACACGGGTCTCCAATTACCACTCTTATGGCGTCCACTGCTCGCACAGCCATTCTTCTCATTTTGCCCTCACTTCCACTCCTCTCGACTCCCCCACCCTTGCCCTACCCCGTCATGTCCCTCTTATTCTGTGAGATTGCCTTTGCATGAATTTGCATTTCATTTTGAGAGTTCTTCGTTCTATTTATTCGTGCCATTCTTCTCAATGTCTCTACCAGTGCTCCCTGCGAGGTTGCTTCGAAAGAATAATTGTTTTTTCCCGTTACATCTCGCCATTGTAACTTCTTCGTCGTCATTTAAACTTTTTTCAAGTTGTATCTACAAGTATTTACTGTAATTTCTATCATTTTTTCACAAAGTCTAATACCATACGAGAAGTTTTACGTGATGATTCTTTTCCATGATACAAAACTTGATTCATAATTTTATTCCTAATACAATACTACAAGAGACTATGTATAGGATATATATATGTATATATATATATATATATATATATATATATATATATATATATATATATATATATATATATATATATATATATATATATATATATATATATATATATATATATATATATATATATCGATGATGCTGAAGCACTCACGAGAGCAATATAACTTGGTGTTCTTTTACGTGTTATCTATATATATATATATATATATATTCTATATATATAGAAATATCTATGTATAGGAAAGATAACCCTATTGACCAGCGTTGTACGTTCAATATTATGCCTTAATTTGGCTAATGCACTGCCAAGGGGTTATGCTAATGCTTTTTGTTTACCAAGGCGTTGTTCGATAGAATAGCACTTAACTTCGTTATCACTAATTGCTATTACTTAACAATCAAGTTAGCAGGGAACGTGAGTAGAGGGCAATCCAGTTCCTATTTTCGTGAAAATGTAATAAAATGAAGTATCAAAATTACCATAGAATAATGCAATCATAAAGGTATTAATATTAACTCACTTGTATTAAATGCCGCATAGATTTTAAAATATTGACATTAAAAGACCCATAGATAAATATTATTTTATGTTAATAAAATTTCACTTTATTGTGAGTTAAATTTGTTATGTATTAAATTATTAGGCAATTTTAAACAGTAATTTAAGAGACTTCTCAAAATGAAGCATTTAATTTAATCATAAAAGCATTAAAAGCTACACGCATAGATATTTTCAAATTATCATGGGCAAACATTTTTTTATGCAAAGAAGAATAGTCTCTAAATCGATCCATTCCATTTTTTCATGTACGAGAACCGCCCGTAAAATAATTATGTGTAAATTATTCAGCTCCTTCATGCTGAATCCGTTCGAGAGTTCATGTCATAATTTTTAATGGTAAAACACAAGGTAGTGTAGAAATTATACTTTATTACTGTTTTGGATTTGATTTCAATCCTATTAATATCTCATATTCCGATCAGATATTTTATTTCTGATGAAAATAATCATGTGTTTGTAATGTTATAGATTACTCAACTGCCATTCTCACTTATACTATTCTTAGTTACTAATATAATGGAGAAGGGAAAACACTAATTTTTTTCTTAAGACGCATGACAAATTGGATGTAACAAGACCTCTTCATCAGACATATTCCTCATGACAACCGTGCTTGGGTCACACAAATGTTTATTTGGTATCACTGCAAATGGAAACGCGGATTCCAAAGACACCAATAAACCGGGAAACAACTTGCGTCCACATGGAACAGTGCGCGCGAAATGAACCTCGAACAGAAACCATTGTTTTTTCTGATGAAAAATGAAATTAACTTTACCAAAAAAAATTTGACGGGAAATTGTCTACCACATCAGCGAGAAGAGGAATTAAAAGATGAGTGTAGAATGGATACGGGTGACGTGAAGTACGGAAGAGGAAGGGAAGGAAGTGGGAAGGAGGTAAAGACGTAGCAGGAGGGAAGCGTCTATGCTTCACTTCCTGCTCTCCTCCTTCGAGCAGCCGAAATCCCTTCTCCTCCCTCTCCCCTTTGCTCCCTCCATCCCATTCCCTCCATTTCTCCCATCTCCCCTTCCCCAAGCCTCCGTTTGTGCGTGGAATTCCTTTCAAAGCTATTGTCCCGGCCAACAATCGATAGGGAGCGGCCCAAGCAAGCCCAAATGTCCGCCGACAGTGTTCCACAGTTCAACCTTTGCCCAAACACACATGATAAGACCCAAAAACGCCCTCCTGCACACCCTTTCCCTATGGGATGGGGGCCAATACATGCTTCGTGACCGCCTCCCTACGTCCCGTGGTATAAAAACATGAGGCAGGCATGAAAGGTCAGGCTGGAGAGAAAATTAGAGGATACGAAACGGGAAATGACAACGTGGGCGCTCACGAAACATACGCTGTTACGGAATTTTCAGGGACAACAGACCCCCTTTCATATCTGCGCTATCGTCACGAGAATGTTTGTAACGCACGCCGTGTCTTCGCTGCGTGATTCCTTGTGAAATGGGGGCAATTAATTGAGATAAAATCGTAAGCAATTCGGTTACTCTGCAGAGTTTTTCGGTGTCGTTGTGTGGTGCAAAGGAGCAAAGGTCTCACGCTATATTAAAGGTGCTACCGCAGATATAAAATGCGCAAGGGTCAGCGTGGAGCGGTGTTTTCCGACCTTCGTGTGTCAAGCTCAGAAACGAAGTCGAACGCCTTGGCTACCAATATTTATCTTCTGCCTTTTCACGTTAATCTCTAGGAATTGGTCAATGGTATCTAAATATGTTAAATTCACGTTTTTTCTGGGATCTCTCTGGTAATTAATATTTCTTTTTGGAGAACAATGATTATAAATAGCAATTAATTAACATAAAATAATAATAACCTGAACCAACGGTCATCAAATAGAAAGTTTTCCAAAAAGCGTGGCCTAAACCAATAAATATTGTACCTATTTCATAAATATTTAAACTGGAACGGCGCTTGAAAAATAACGTCAAATCTCATAGTAATTCGAAATCGAAGAGACAATTCCTCTTTGCAGGAAAGGAATTCGAATTTCAAAACTAAGAATCTTTTTTACAAATGGTGTAATTTGTTGCAACAATATTGTGTATAGTTTTTTTATTACATGCCGTGAATGTACACGATAGTTACATTATATACAATTTTGCATTAATTATCCTTTTTTTACTTAAATTACCCTGTAAGCTACACTTTAAATAATCATCCATGCTGGATATCCTGTTTAACTATCTTAAGGCATAGTTTACATTCACAAATTAAGTTTATAGTACATTGAAATCTTCGCGTAGCTAATTGTAAAATTTAGCATGAAACATACTAAAGGATTCTCACCATATTTCACTCGCTCCTCTAAAACGAAATTTAAAGGAATGCATCCCTATGGGCAAAGATAATGATGAAGAACCCAAACAGTTAATAAGGGGAAAAATAATGTGTAAGAATGAAAATGTCCAAGAGGTTAATGAAGGGAAAGGGAGAGAATCAACTAAGTCTTTACATTTATGTATTAATAATATTTCTGACGCGATATACTTCGAATGAAATAATGCAAGGAAACAGTTTTGGCTAAGGTTGCCTTATCCTAGGTCAAGTATATGCGGTGTATCCCTCATAGTGGGATGTTTTCATTGATTTTCACTGATCACACCAGCTTAAAAAAATCATTGAAAGCGTTAGATGAGTGAAATATTTATTAAGAAAATAGTATTTGAAAATTCTCCCCTACAACCTTAATTTTCATAATCAACGGCTTATAATCTATTCTCTCACTGGTTTGTTTAATTTTCACGAAACATGATCATTACTATCTCAACCATTTTTGTCACGATGAATAGTTATAATTTTAAAGATACAATGTCGCCATTAGGCATTACATTTCTAGACTTAGCTCGTTGTTATCTTGTTAATTATTCTTCCATCCGGAAATAAAAATACCATACTGAAATTAGAACAAAATGTCGAGCAGAGTTTCAAGATAATAGATTCGTTTCCATTGCTAATAGTTAAGTTCCTGTAATTCCTGGGGTGCATCCACATCAGGTGCACGAGGTGAATGAACAGTCGATGCCACGCAATGTCCATGAAAGACTTGAAGCCGCACAAAAACCTTATAATTCAATTTATTATACAAGGAAATGGAAATTTTCAAAAATTGATCATATTTGTTACCAGAGAAATCATTTAAACAAAGAAACAAATAGCTACGGCGAACACTCTCTGGTATTCTTAGAATGAAAATAATAAAATCCGAGGAAATAATTTTGAATGAATGTATATGGGTTTAAGCACAGATTATCAAAAATTGAACTTTAAGCAAATTTAATGGTATGAAAATGACTACAGTTTAAATAATTTTTAATTAAAAGAGAAACCCATCGTACCAAATGTTACATAATAATAAAGCAATTCATATAAGGGTATAACTTCAACGGTCGAAACTGGATGGTCGATGCATTTTAAGGTGTTGGGAACTTGTATGAGAATAGAGATCCTCTTTTTTTTATGTTGAACATTTCCGTAGTAAACTAAACACGGCGAAAAGGTGATTTCCTACCGCGAAGCGAGATAAAACTGGATGTAAAAATTAATTTCAAGTGAAGCCTAAGTAAACTGAATCTCAGGTTATTTTCTTTACTTAACTCAGGCTTATAATCCATGAAATATTTTTTAATGGTATTAACACGTTTTAATGCCTGAAGAAAGAATTTGTCTCCGGTTTTGATCTATTTTATTCAAAGTCTGGAAAAAAAACAAGATTAACCCTACGTTGTTCATTAGTACGGGGTTTGTTCGATAACGAATTTTCATGCTATTTTTTATCCGTATAGGTTATGAAAAAGTAATTTTATTTCTGTTAGTTTGATAGCTAAAAGAGTAATGTTCATGTGGTACATGTTTCATTGATTTTAATACAATTAATAATAAATTTAATAATTACTGCAGCAGCAGCCGTTGCAAATTGATCCATTCACTTCATCTATGACAGCTATCAAGGTAACACGCAGTGAGAGGCTTACAGGGAGTCCGTCTTTCCTCTATTACAGATAAAAAATGGTTTTAAATATTTAAGGCGTGGGAATAACCAATTTCAGAAGAAGGTAGAACCGTAAATTTTAAAACATTGACACCGGCATTGTGAGAGAAGATCGTCGTATAACATTAAGAACAATAGCAGAAATATTGAAAATTTCAATAGGTGCCACCCGCACGTTTGTCCCGAAAAATTGCACAGGATTCGTGATTTTGCACAGTGAGTCTCGAGGCTTCTAAAACACGAACAGCAAAAAGTTCTCGTGTAGATTTCCTCACAGTTGAAGTTAATCTCATGGAAAGATGAGGAGTTTGATTTCGGAGGATGGATGAGATGATGGAAAGATGAAGAGCTGTCATTTAAGATGAAA
The DNA here is from genome assembly GCA_037158775.1 of Hetaerina titia. Lineage (NCBI taxonomy): Eukaryota > Metazoa > Arthropoda > Insecta > Odonata > Calopterygidae > Hetaerina > Hetaerina titia. The sequence goes on along the minus strand of CM073768.1, from coordinate 38,122,322 downwards.
CTTAACTAGATAATTTTGACCATGACAGCGAACCGCAAAGTTCTTTGTGGAAATCTCCAGCATCATTAGTGCCAAAAGGAACCAAAGTGGTGGAAAAGTTTTGGTCGTACTATTTTTTGATACTCAGAGAATGGTGAACTAGCATGTCGTACCAGCACGCTTTAAATGAGCTTAATATAGAGTTGTGCTTGAAATTCTTCAAGGTCATATCAATCCCCAGAGGCTAAATTTCATTATGATTCACATTGAAAGTGTTCTTACTGAGTGTCTCGCAAAAATAAACACGAAATTTGGCCTCATCCTCCATATAGACCTTTATATGACCTTGTGTGGCTTTTTCGTGTTCCTTATTTTGAAGAGAACCTTTATGCCTTTATGAGAATGCCTTTATGATGATGAAAAATGCCCTTTATCATCAAAATCAGGGGTAAAGGTGACTGAGGTGATTCTAAAGAACCTATGAGAATAGGATTTCATCATGTTATTGAAGCCTATTCTAAATATTTTGACGAATGAATTGCATCCAATTAATTAGATGAAATGGATGCAATCCAAAAAAATCTGATTATTCTCTAGTGAACAACCACAGTAATGAAGTTGGCTCTTCAAGTCAATAAATCAACGAATTCCGATTATTAAGTGAATAATATATCTATGACTTAATATTCTCTTGTGTTATAAAGAGATCAACTGGCCTGTTATGCAGTTGAAGAGAAGTGTTGATCTGTTTAGCAAAATATGTTTTCAGGCTTGAGATAATTTCTTGCCTCGAATAGGCATGAGTGCAGCAGGAAAGGGTAGAGCAAATTTATGTAGCAGTCGGATGGCATATTTTCTCCCTCTGCCGACCCTTTTTCTTGCTCCGCTGTCGTCGTCAACGTTTGCTCGCAACACGGGCACTCATCTGCATTACAACTACGTGTACACAATAGCCCACGAGCCGACTCATGCCGAGGAGCGAGAGGCTAGGAATATTAGGTCGCCAATCATGAAGATACAGTGGGATGTCTCTAATGAGGAGTTCTTTATTGATTTGTTATTACATCTACTTTGTTTTGTTATACTAATTTTTGTGAAGAAAAATGGTTTCATCTATCTAAAGATAGATTTTTTTGTGCTTTTCATTATTTTCTGATATGCCGATGTACTTTGGGACTTATAAGGTAGGTTGTTTATTCTTTGTCCGAAGTAAACTAGTACGATTATTAGAGTTTTAATTAGTTTCATTCAATCCAGAGACTTTTAGTCTCCAGAAATTCTAGTCCTTAGTAATTGCATGCTAGCTCTTAGTTTAATTTACTAGACATTTTTTTTACTAACTAGGAAGATATTCTCTCATCTTTGTTCAATTCCTGAATCAGTGTTCTCTGAGATGGATCCCAAATGTGCAGGGCGTGTTCGAAGCGGGATTAGAGATAACCAACCAGCTGCTGGAGGAAGATGCCATTTCTACTCAATTCACATTTTATCGCTTTATTTCCCAACTATGTATTCATTTCACGGAAGATGTCTAATTCAAGACAGCACAATTTCAGGCATTTCCTACGGGCTGACCAAAATTGATGCTACACTTACCGATCTAGTGCACATTTCACGACGTTAAGCTGACGTCATGGATTTCTTGGAGCGTACCAATATGGAAATGGGAAAGAGAGCTCTATCAACTTTAGTATGAAAATAGTGGATGAATCGGGGCTCCTGCTCCGCGAAGAAGTCTGAATAAAATCATCGCCACTCCAACCCGGGGAGAAGGAAATTTGTTGGGAGATGGATGAAAGAATAGGACGAAGAAGGGAAAAAATTTTAGTGGAATGCAGTTCTGTATGCGCCTCAAGTCGGGGGTTTCAAATCGGAGGCAATTAGATTTATAATCAAGCAGGAACGGCTAGCTGCACTTGGACGTGTTGAAGCACGATCTAAATATAAGAAACCAGATGCTTGAAAATAAATTCTTGATTCATCATCAATGCGAAAGTTTTCATATAACATCATCGTATATAAACATCGTATAGAAACATCATCGTTTGCAAACGTATTATAATACTATTCTTGATATTAAATCATCATCGTTTACGCACGCATTATAATGATATTCTTAGTATTAAATCATAATCGTTTACAAACGAATTATAATACTTTTCTTGAACTACAATCTGGCAAAACTATAATGTAAATCTATGAGATTTGGAGCCTTTAAAATTTCGGCGGGATTCAATAATTTTGAGCCTAACACTTTCCGAAACTTCTCCTTCTTTTGGTTCTTAAAAAAAGCTGTTGTTGGACCGTCAAAACGGAAGAAATGAGAATTTTGCACGATGCTCATAAATAACCTGTGGCAAAGAGAAACAAACTAGGGAAGCCGGGGAAAGAGAATATTTTATGACTTGGGGAAGGAGGGGGTGTAGGGAAGTTGGTGGGCCCCCGTGGAGAGACTTGGTTAGGAATAGGATAAGGGCATTCTGATATAGAAAAGAGAAAGAGAGAGGAAACGGGTTGTCACACGAGTGGGGGAAGAACAACACCTTAGCGAGGATGCATTGGGATTGCTACTTCCTATGTGTAACGGTTGCTTCCGCATCGATTTTCCCGTGGACTGAGCGTGGGAGTGGGACGGGGAGATAGATATGGGATTCTTGAAATATTGAAATATCAATTGTCCGCTCCTCCCTTGTCTTATATGAGGAAGCTAGGTGAGGGGAGTGTTAATAAGGTGGGGCAAACTAGCGGGGATCGCGCGAACTCGTTCCTCAGTTATGAGGTAGCGGATGACACGCGGTGGTTAAATGACGCCATCCGTACTCTAGTTGAGTTGAAAGACTGCCCCGTATTCATTTAAACAACACTCGCATCAGATTTCAGAGCGAGGGGAAAATGGGGTCGATGTTACACAGGCATTACCATATGATCTTACTAAGTCATCATTTCAAAGCTACCAATATTTTGGCTGTAAAATACATTACATCTACATAAATACCCTGCGAGTCACCAAAAAAGGTGTGTGGCAGGGGGTGTAGCACCAGGAGGAAAGGGTAAGGGATGAGGGGGTTGGGGTTTTTCAAATAGGTGGGGGAAGGGGGGGGGGAAACCTGTAGCAAAAGCTTACAGAGCACATAAAGAGATTATAAGACTGGTGGCCGTAGTAAAGGTTCATGGTCTTTTATCGCTATTGCGCAAAATTTCAGCTCTTATTCTCTCAAAAATTGCATAAGTCATTAATGTAGCTTGTGTCAAACAAAACCTGCATTTGGCATTACTCCAAGTAGATAGGAAATTATCTACATACTTTAAATGATTAGTCTAAATTTTTTAACGATTTGCGATTAAATTTAATGGGATATCGTACATACCGTATGAATACATTATCTAGTTTATGAATTAAAATTATGTTAAGCGTCATACTAATTATTCAGGGAAAAACAAAAAATAATAATGTCATATTTTCAAGCTTTAATTTTGTTTAAATTTTCTCAATTCTCGATGAGATATTATCCTCTTTACAATTCATTAAAATATAACATATTTCGTCATTCCTATGTAGGTACAATATTTTTACGCTCAATTATGGCGTAGAATACCCACCGAAAGGCCTGTAGGGAAATATAGATTTTTATGGTCTGAATAATATTAAAAATTAAAATAATTAAATTCATTTTATACTTATTTTTATCCAAGCTCTGAGCCGTTGAAATCATTTGGTTAACATAAATTTGAAATCATAAAGCAACAAATTTTGGTTTAATTTCCATTTAAAATAAAAGCTTCTATGAGAAACAAAGTTTTTATTGCACTGAATACCAAATGGAGTGTGTTGGCACTGGCTCATGAAATTGTGCTTGAAAAGTTAAATTATCGTGGATTTTATGCTCAAGCCTTCGCCCAACGATATTAATATTCTCAAATCGAGCGGAAAAGCCAAGTTGGAGCAGCAAAATCACAAATGTCTCAGTTACCGACTGCAATATTTCTAGCTAGCTCATATCTTTTCGATCTTACAGATACGGCCGTAAAAAGCTATTTCAGCTGAAATTAGCTCTGGAATTCTTTGCTTGATTAATGTTCGTATGGTGGATGCATGTCGACATTTTGCGGACTGGTAAGAGTCGGCTTCGAAAGATACCTGAAACACGTCCTTTTTGTGCAAAGGCGAGTTTGCAAACTTCCTTAGCCGTCACGCCGGACTGAGTAATTGCAATTATCAGTTTAGTGTATCAGGAAAGGAAAGCAGCATCCGTACTCACATTTCCACTCCAACTTTGAGATCCCTCCACCAACGGAATAGGATGCATGGTTTATAAATCAGGAATGCGCGTAGCGCAGGACATGGAGGCTTTTTCCGGACCAGGATTGGATTTTTCGATCTACATGTATTTACGTAAGTAAGAGTTAATCTAATTCTTCAATTCGACTCCATGTTTAGCATTTCATTTTGGTCGCTCAACGGCAAATTACCGCGGGAATGACTCCGTTTAATATCAGCCATGACCTAAGGGTTAAACAAAAATGTATCTGTGCGTTATATTACACACACGCAATACAATTACTTTAAATTGGACCGTCGGAGCTCACTTGAATCCACCCCAAGTTTAATTCACATTGACCTTATTTTTCTCTGTATCTTCCCGTCTGGTCTCCTTCCGGAGATGACCCCATTGCGAAAAATAAGATTGGTTGATACTAATCAGCATTTTCAACCTAAATCACTAAATTTCACCAAATTTAAATATTTTTGCTGTTGGCAACCTTATAATCAAAATATAAACATACACGTATACTTAAAACTACCGTGGCCAATTTAATTTATCCATTTGATGACTGGAATTGAAAGCGGGAATTTTTCATTTTGTTTATTGAAGAAAGTTTGTAAATGGAGAAAGAACAAGTCTTGGATAGCGATTTTATAAAAGCAATATGCTACTTATGTTAAGTTTTAGAAGATTTAAATATCGGGCAGTTGCGAGCGTATTGGTTGGTTGAGCATGCTTGGACGAGACATAAAAGGCTCATACTGATAGCACCGAGGTCTTAGGGCCATAATGAATAACTCATAGTAGCACTACTCCACTGGATAAAATTTATTTTACGACCGGGTTTCGATGCATTACATCATCGGCCTGATGATGATGTAATACATCGAAACCCGGTCGTAAAATACATTTTATCCAGTGGAATAGTGCTACTATGAGTTCATTAAATGAAGAACACAATGCATATTTCCACTGTTCTTTATTTTTGTACTTGGTACGAAAATAAAGAGTAGTGGAAATATACATTATGTTCTTCATTTAATGAACATGATCTTCCATAAAGTTGAGCCTGAAACAATTGAATACTACTATGAGTTATTCATTGTGTTTGATTTCCACCACATCATGCCTGAAACTACTCAATTTGATCTTAAAGCCATTTTAATCGTCTTACTCTATTACTTTTAAGCGTATACTTAAAATATTCCGAATCCATATTTCTTTTGTCCTGAAATACTATGAAGAAGATTTTCAAGAAAAATAATGTCTACCACGCACTATGCGTATTACCTTTTGTCTTCTATCATACTCACTCTCATTCACCTCTGAACCTATCTTGTCTCCTTTCTCCTGGGTCTTCCAACAGATTCTGCGTCGAATCCGCTTGCTACTTGTGAAATTGTGCGACAGGGTTTGCCCTCGGAGAACGAGTTAGATTCTTTTTGATAGCCCACACTCTACTCAGCTCCTTGACCTGCTTCTTCTGAAGAGGATCTAGATTGTACCCGCCTCCTCCTCCTATCCTCTTCCTACAGAATCAGTGGTTTTTTCCTCTTGAGTTTTCCCTTTGATCCTGGGATATTCACCCAAATGTGCTGACATGACTAATTACAATATTTTATAAAATATGTTTATGCTATTTCCCTTCATTTTTCTATCTACCTACCACAGTGCATGTGATTACTACGACAGTCTACTAATTTTTGTATTATTGATATCCTTGTCGCTCGTTAAATACGCATTTTCGCTATAGGAGGTCTTATTTTTTGGAGGAAATATGGCAGAAGAAGCTATTTTTTATTGTAGATGGAACCGTTTCTGGCGTTTTACGTTTCGGTGGTATCCATCAGTTATGTACGTGTATCTTTTGTTCCAGGGAACCGTATATTTTTTATATTATATATTATTTATATATATATATATATATATATATATATATATATATATATATATTATCTATATGGATCGAAGTGTCAAAAGTATTGAATAGTCTAGAAGATTTCGTTCAATGCATTTTCCGTAATGTTTCTTACTATTTCCAGAAATTTGCGCTGAATTTGATATAAAATTTAATTTTTTATCTTTTCCCTCGTACATCCTTTAAAATGTTTTATTTCAGCACAAATAAAACATCATTTAAGAAAATACTACCTTGAACAAAAAGTTCCCGGAATAACCACCGTGTGGCGCTCCCATCATTCCGATTTGAGTTCTGTTTTTTTGTTAAATTGGTACATCTGTTGTTGATATTCCCTTTAAATCTTAGTGTCATAACTTGACATTTGCAAAAGTTACGTAGCCAAGAGTACATCTATCTCTGTGTGTGTTGGCGATTTTTTACAATTGCAGAAATGGATTTTAATTTGCAACAACGAACTTGTATTAAATTTTGCGTAAAAAACGGATTTAGTGGCGCACGGACGTTAGAAATGTTGAAAAAGTGTTTCAGCAACGATTCTCTAAAAAAAACGGTCGTTTACCGGTGGCACGAGCGGTTCAGAAGTGGTCGTGAGTCAATCGAAGATGATGAACGCAGTGGCAGACCATCGACATCGAAAGTCGGTGAAAAAATTGATAAAGTAAAAGAAATGTTGGTCAATAACCGCAAATTAACCATCAGAGAAATAGCGGAGGACTTGAACATTGCCTGTGGATCCGCCCAAGACATTGTGGTTAATGATTTGGGTTTCCGTCGTGTAGCAGCAAAGTTGGTGCCAAAAGACCTCAATTTCATGCAAAAAAGAGACCGTGTTGACGTCGCAAAAGGCATGATTTGCGAGGCTGAATCCGATCCCACATTCATCAAAAGGATCATTACTGGAGACGAGACGTGGGTTTATGAGTACGACACGCAATCCAGACATCAGGCAAGTGAATGGCGTTCACCAAATGAGCCGAGACCAAAAAAACCACGTCGTTTTCAGTCAAAAAAGAAGGCAATGCTGACGGTTTTCATGGATTACAACAGTGTAGTGCATCATGAATTTTTGCCAGAAGGCCAGACAGTAAACAAAGAGTATTATTTGGGCGTTATGAGACGTTTGCGTGAAGCAATTCGCCGAAAGAGACCAGAAATCGTCGCACAGTGCGTCGAGACCGTCGCACAGTGCTATCATTATTCGTAAATTTTTGACGAAAAATGCAACAAATACCATCCAACAGCCACCGAATTCACCTGATTTGACTCCCTGCGACTTCTTTCTGTTCAATCAGTTAAAAAACCATTACTGGGAACGCGTTTTAGCAGCCGAGAGGAAGTAATGGAAAAATCGCAGGAAGCACTGATGGACATACCGAAAACCGAATATAAAAAATGTTTCGAGGATTGGATCAATTGCTGGCATAAGTGTGTTGCAGTCGATGGGGATTACTTTGAAGGGGACAATATAGATTTAGATGAATAAACTTGTATTTTTAATTTTCTGAATAAATTCCGGGAACTTTTTGATCAAGGTAGTATATAACTTCATTAGAGTAAGACTTAAATGTCACTGTAAAGTTGTTGTTGGGTTACGGTGGCTACATTGTTACGGTTGGGAACTCAGAGACAGAAGATAATTAATTACTGCAAATCACATGTCTTAAATATTTTCTTAACAGTAATAGAAATTGATAATTACAATTTTAAGATAGACTTGAGAAATTCATTCTTTGAGATGTGTGATAATATATACGTTAGCGTCTTAGCAATGAATGTAGAAAAATTATTTTACTGTATCTTTATCTCATTAATAATGAAATATTATCTGTATTATTCTTGATTTTAAAAATAAACAACTCACCTCTTTAAGAGGCGTTAAATATTCATTAAGGAGGTCATCCGTATTTACCTCTTGGATAACGTCCTTACCACCACGGAACAGGTAAGATACATGGGCTCGTGTAAATAGGACCACCCGCCGTAAAACGTCAATTGGTGAACTAAATTAAACATCACCAAGTCAAGAAATGTGCCATTCTGGTTAGAATCTCGTCTAATAGCCTTTAGTTTCCGATTGCGATGCCTCATCAGGCGTGAATTTAATGTTTTTTAAGCCTGGAAAGACGCCATGAAAATTTTGAATGGCTTGTGCTACCGATACTTTTAAAGCGTACATATTTATTGATCTATTTATGTGAACAATTCACATTCAGAAAATACAACGCAATTTTAGCATCTAACTCTCTACAAACTGTAAAAAATCTTGGTCGTAGTAGGTGAGAACATTTAGGAGACGAATGTAATTTAATTTTACAATTATAATGACCAATGGTCATAGATTAAGGCTGCATGGCTGAGGCAGTGTTGACACAAAACTGACTTGAGTTTGGTAAAGACGCCTAAAGAACAGACGCAAAAGAGGAGACAGTTAACGAAAGTAGCCATAATTAAAAAAATATTGCAGAGCGCTTTTATGTAAAGCCTAGTGTAGTATGTTTCGTCTTCTTGCAGAAAATAAAGAATCTGCAACGACGTATGATGACAAAATAATATCAAGGTTGATATTATTCATTAATAATATCACCTTGAGTCCTTGCCATTTTGACGTTGTGGGTTGACAAGTTTTCGGAAAATATCAACTGACTTTTGAGAGCATTTACAACTCTGTAACTGTTGTAACTTCACGACTTCCGCGAATTCAGTCTGTTACCCATTGTCGCTATGGTCATTAACACTGCTGGGAAGATTTAAAAAAAATAGTTATTTGTCAATTGCACTGTTTATATTAAAATTGACTACGCTTTTGCATATTATAAATTGACTGGTTATCCATTAATTTTTATGAAACGAGCAAACGTTCCGGGTTTACTGCTCTTTGAGATAGTAATTTTCCTGCTTCACGAAAGATTCCTATCTCGTTCCTTTGCCAATGACTCCATCCCCATAAGGGCTGTCATGGTATGCATCGCCTCCTCTTTGGCAGTAAAGACACCGTTCTTGCTTTCGGATAGACTCCCGTGCTCCGTACACTCCGGTACACATTCCACTCAGCAGCGCATCTGGAAGCATTCCGAATGTTCCCTCCCTCACCACGACTCCCTGTCTCACATTGTCCCCTTCGTACAACACGGAAAAAACCCTCCCTCCCCTCACCCCGGCTGTCCCGTCCTGTACCCTTTGCTTCTACTCGCCGCGCCGTTACCTCTGGACTGTCGCCCGGCGCGTGGAAAGGGCGAAAGCGCGTCCTTCCGTGGAAGGTGAAGTCTCGACCGTGGGACCTCGCCGAATCCGCTCATCTCCCCATGATTTGTGCACCCTCTAGCTCCCTTGCCTCCGTCGCCTCATCTCATTGTGCGCTTGCAAGTGGGATAATAGCTTCCTGTAGTTGGTTGGGTCCGGAGGTGGATTGGGAGTGTGGAAATAGGGTTGGGATGTTTCTATTTCTTTTCGTATTGTACGGTGTGCCTCGTCGAATAATAAAAAATTAAGCTATACACGTTTGATTTCAAAGTAACCTTCTTGGTTAAATATTTTTGGGGTATTCTGTGAAAATGATGCAATATGCCGAAGTTAAAAATTCCTGATCAATGTCTAAAACTAGGTCATATTTTATAGTTTATTTTAAATTTGTTTACCAATTTATAATCCTTATTCTAAACGATTTCCGGGATAAAATTGGTTTATCTTTTATCTTCAACAGTTAATCTAACTGCGGATTCATTACAACACATTTTTCGAAAATCAGGTCAATTGGTTGGCACCAATTTATTTATTAAATTGATGAGAGTCTAAAAACTCCATCTTATTTTTAGTATTAATTGCAGCATGTATGAAGGATTTATGCGATTTTACACCAGGATTAATTTTCCTGAACTGAAAGGATTCGTAGACTGAGTTTAAAGGTTTTGCCGCCTTACCTTCCTAATGAGAGTCATCAATTACGTTATCCTGGAATATATGCAACCCAATTGTCTTTTCCCGTTTACATTTTCTGGGTCTCGGTACTTATTTCTCTTGAACGAGTCACGGTGAAATCAGGCCATCAGAACCAACCCAAGAAAAATAAGAACATATTTTAGAGATAACAGGAAGTCTTGATCATAAATATTGAGTGATTGGCTATTATAACGCGGTCAAGGGTAAATCTCCGGAAATATAATTCCTTGAAATACTCTCATCGAAAAGGTAAGCCACTAAAAACACAATTGATTACGTGAATGTTGCTTATATTTTTACATTTTCTTACATTCGGGTGTCCTGGAACTAAAACGAGGGGCACATTTTTCATTCACGAAAGATGAAAAAGTGGAAGTTTATACGTATATTCCCAACCCCCGAAGTAGAGAAGGGTAAATTTGACGCAGAACACTAATGTTCCTGTTTAAAACAAAGTAACTAAAATTCTTAAAAATATGTAATGGTTCCTTCAGAAAAATCACTTTTACAATATATTTTGGTTTATAAATTTGGCACCAATACTGCTGGCGTTCCATTTCGAATATACGTATAGGGAACTAATCTACGATATTGATATACACCTGCACACATTCTAACACATAAATTATGCTACATGTATGAGTGAATTTATGTTACGTGAAAAACACATTACTGCAGCAAAAACTCATAACACAAAATGAAAATGACAAGAAAAGCACAAAGCCCTGGACTGAATGGAAAATTTGAGAAAAAAGCGAGAACCCTGACTGAAATAATAATAAGATAAATAATGGAAAATAGAGCCAGGATTTTGCGATTTTGCGTATTACTGGTTTACGCAAAATTCTGACTCTATTTTCTACTGGTTTACGTCTAAATAAGTTTGTGATATTCTTTTTTCTCTCCTACCGTGCATCAATCCATTCACTTTGTTGCTTCTTCTGTCACCTATAATCACCATGCAGGATAGAAATTTCATTAAAATTAAAAGCCCTCAAGTTTAATGAAATAATCGTTTCTCAGTTCCACTCCACCCCTAGTACCCTTCGAGCAGGCAAGTGAGCATTTGATGGAGGACAACGTGAAAGAGTCGTTGACGTCTCGCACTTTTTGACTCCACGAAATGGAATAGCTTGAATTAGCTAAAGCACAACGTGAAGCCCGGTGCGGGTTGGCGAATTGAACCCGGCCATCAAACAAAGGCCGGCGTCAAGTTCTCGCACCGTCACCTCTCCCTCTTGCTCGTGTAATGGATGACGAGGGGAGGATGGGTCAGGGGACGGACACCCCGGCGGGTTGGTTTTACGGGGAGTAATCGCATTGCGCCCTCTATTACTGAAATCCACCCGGTTAAAGGGCCCCTTCCCTTTTGCTTCCCCCGCGCGGGAAACGTTCGTGAAGCTTGCTCCTCTATCTCTCCTTCTCCACGGGTGAGGAGGGGGGGAGTTACTTGTTGTCTCCTCTCTCTCTACCTCCCTAGCTCGTTCTCTTCTTCGGAGGCAGAGAGAGATAAGGGTGTCAGGGGTTCTGGGAGCGATTCAGAAGGAAAGATGGGCAGATATCGCGGGGCGTGCCGGGGTGAGAGGCAGTACACAAGCCGGGGGTGAGGGGATAGAGTGAAGGTCTGGAGAAACTGAGGACTGAGGACTGGGTCTGAAGGACTGAGAGATGGGTAGAGAGAATGTGGAGAGGGAAGGAGGGGCGGTAAGAGACAGAGCGGAGCTGGAATGAAGGTTCGCGCCAATGAGAACAGCAGTTGCTCATAAAGGAGAGGCGGGCTAAGAAATTGAGAGTGAGAGAGGTGTGAGAAATTCCGAGAATTCCCTGTTCTTTGCACGGACCGCGAAGGCGGAGGGAGGTTTAGGAAATCGGAGATTGAACGCCCGCATTTTGTTGTGGAAAATTAAAGGGGATTTTGCTTTGCCGACGTGAACTGACGCGCTTCCCGGAAGCCGCTTTCGTATTGTTCCAGGAACGCATTACTGAATAACGAGTGTTATTTTTACGGCTGAGACGGTTGTGTTCCCATTGTTCTGGTTAAAATTTCCGGAATTCCGACGCAACAGTTAACAAAGGAGCAACACTCCGGAATAATCCTTTTTAAGTATTTACCGAAATTTTAGGAATGAATCACCGAAAATTAATTTCCTTTCCACTCATGAAAACCTCAAGGATTTGTGAAAAAAATGATCAAATTTGAAAGTTATTTGCTATAGTTCTATTAGAAACAGCTTAGATCCAAGATCTCGTCAACATTTCCGAATGTAACAGAAATTCATTCTAGGAGACTTGATTTATAGGATACTTAATCTTGACGCATTCCTAAAGTATTTCATATTATATGCCTTTTCTGCGTAAATTTGAATTCATTTTTGAGTCTAAAATGCTAATTTTTAACTTAAATAACGTTCAAAATGATGGTGATGGTGGAAGAACAAAAAATTAAACTTTTGGTAGCTCAGTGCAATATGAAAAAGCAAGTGTAGTCAGCTTCTTAATTTATCAAACTTTCAACATTCTCTGTCCTAATAATGGGGTCACTTAATGTGACATCTATTTTATCATTTATTTTATATCTGTAGTGAAACGATGTGTGAAGTGGCTTTCGGAGGCACTAAACTTTGATTTCAAAAAGTTTCCTCTTTAGTTTCAACTCGATGACCTTACTCGACCCTTAAAAAGCTGCTCCAACTCCATACATTTTTGCTGGGTCCAAGAGATAAACTGTAAGGTTCTTATGGTAGTTTGGGAGAAAATTTATCGCCTTTTTATGTTTTTAAGTCGATGTTATATTTATGGGTTTTCTTATTTTCTAAGCTAAATCTCTGGTTACACTGAGAATCATCTTTTAGTTAGAACGAAAAGATGAGCTAAGCTAAAAAGAAATAAAGGTGTTAAAAAAACTTCTTTGACGTGTCAAAATTTATTACGCTTCAGTGACGGGTTTTGAAGTGGTTCATCTTTATGAATATGGATGGGTGGTCAAAAGACCAGGTCCACAGACTAAGCACGGCTGAAAAGTTAGATGATTCGGAGTATATTTTAATGAACGTAAAATTAAACATTGGCTTTAAAGGTTACTTTCAAGTGAGTGATGAGCAATTAATCTCCAAGATGAAAAAATAGTATAATAGGCATTTCTTCCTAAAAAGACAACGCATGAAAAGAGTACTTTCAGAGGAAAAAGTAATTTTAAAATCACCCTACTCAAATAGAGTGTCTTATTCGGAAATTATTTGAGTTTTAAAGAGCTCGAAACAAGAATCTTATATTTTAAGGTAAGCATTGAGTAGCGTAATATCTGAGATAAAATATTGGTGCATGAACTTTATGTATTTTTTATTCAAGTTAGATGTATGAGAATTGGTCATGGTAGTTATCGTATAAAATGAGATTGAGTAAATTTTCATAAATAATCAATGTGTAGGAGAGTCATGGATGAAGTTGTCCATTGAATAATGAAACCTTTTATCCTCTTTAGCTTAGGCTTTGGAATTAGGGAATACATATTTAATGGGTTTTAGAGCTACTAGATTATTCATGACGTTAATATTTCGAGAAATCCTATAATTTATGTAATGAGAAATTAGGATTTTTCATATTTAAAAAATTTAGTTCTCCTGTTAATATTCAGTTTAAATCGCGACATTATTTACGATTAATAGTTAATATGGATTAAGTGTCAGTACGATAACCACCGACTGAGAGAATATAGTATTTTGACAGTTTTAGAGTAATTTTAAAAATCATTTGTCGAACTATTTGCATTATTCAATTCCTTTTAAAATATGGGCCTGACGGTGATTTTATCATGAAGTAATATTGAGTCTGAAATTGGAGGAATGACAAGTAACTAGGACGCTCTAACTAAGCGAAGTGCACATTTTCTGATTTAGAATTGGCATTTAATTAATGCTCGAGTGTCAATTAGTTTAATGATGCAGATAAACGAGAATAGGATACCCTTTTTTCTATAACCTTAATAAAATTTTCGGAATTTTAAGAAAATTTAAAGAAATTGATTGCTGATGTTTGAGAAATTGATTGGTATCGACAAAGAAGGTACAACTATTTGTTAAAATTTATCTATGTCGTTTGGAAAGTGGTCATTTCGAAGTTCATCCTAGAGTCTAAAAGAAATTCATTATTCGGACTGAAGATAAGTCCGGTTTTTAGGACTAAACCATTTCGATTACCGAGGTTAAAGATCTTTAAAATTTTAACTTTCAAAGAATCTTGAAGCTGATTTCATTGCATAGTGCACTATCAGATAAGCTTTAAACATCAAATTTAGTCAATTCGCTTGGCACAGTATCATGGCAGAGTGTAAAACATGTTCCGTTAAGTCGCTTTAATCCACTCTTGCCACCGTATCGGTGTGAAGAAAGAGATGCGGCGGCAAATAGAGAATGCAACGAGTGGCGCCCTTGTATGGAGGAAAGAGGGGAAGGGAGTGTAAACAGTGCACGGGTGAGTTGAGAGGGGGGGAGTGATGACTGGAGGGCTGAGGAGCGAAACAAATGAGTACGAGGCCGCAACCTGAAGCCCTTTGTTCACGAAGGGGTAAGGATAGGCTGAAAGGGTGGCGTATTTTCACTTAAATAATTACGCTGATTAGATGACCAGCTGCCTCTTTTACCTACACTACGGACTATATCAGGGTGCAGTGTTTAACCTACAGAGGGCGGTAAGGGCTTTATCCTGTAGAGAATGTCATGTTGAAAATTGCTCTACGCACTTCTCTTGCCTTTTATTCATTCCCCTTTAATTGCAGGGTAAAACCAATTAAAAACTCATTAGATGTTTAATATGAGTAATTAAACAGTTCTATATGAATTCATCGAGTGCGTTTGCTGTAGTACTAACTGATTCGACAGAGAGAAGGCTAATGAGACATGAGAAATTACATGGAAGTTTTAAGTCTATTGATATTATTGACCTGCACAAGGAAAAGAACGAGATTTATAAATTTTGTCCTCTATAATTGAGCAAACTTCAATGAATTGTCCCCCGAGTGAAATTCTAGCATGCCTAGTAGGGCGTTTGACATCTATTCGTGAAGTCCACTGGCCTAATTTGAGTGATGCGTGTGCACGAACCCGGCTAAACTCAACCTGTATGATTTTATGGGCACTAGATTGAACTTCTTGGGAAATCGTGGGCAGCACAGGAAAGGGAATCCACACTCTCCACCTTAACCAAAATTTATGAATTTTCTTAGGGCTTGGTACTGGGTTCACCTAGCCACACAACCTTCTGGCTAACAACAGCATTTTTATTTCCTCCTCCCCCCACGCACCTCCGCAAACTGGACTCGTGCTAAACTAAGGGATAGCGCTCAAATCCCGAAGACTCCGAGCGGAACACGAAGAGGTGACTAATCCTCGAGAGGAGAGCAGGATTTCCGGGTGATGTGTGTCGCAGGTAGGTGTGGAAGGTCGCAGATTCAGTCACAGCATCTACGGAGGAAAAAGGTTAGACCACGAAGGGGGGAGGAATGCGGGGGTGATGGTTTTGGAATGGGGTAATTGGAACAGAGGAGGTGAGGTGGGATGGACCCAGCGAGGAGGAAGGGGGGGGTTGGTTTAGTTAGTGATGGGATGGGGTAGGCCGCAGGCGTCAAAACGACACGCATACCACGGGGGTTGTGGTGTCGTTGCGGTGCCTATTGATCGGACGAAAACCATCACCTTTGCGATTCCCAAATCCCTACTCTCGTCGTTTTCCCGGTATCCCCTAACATTGCGAAAATATCTTCATTATAAAGGTAAGAAAGGAGAAAAGAAGTCCAGAAATCTTTGCTTCCCTTTTTTCAACATCTGGTTCCTCCCTCCCTCTTTTGAAATTGCCGTGACAAAGACCTTTCGACGTGAAAAAGGAACGTTTCGCTTGCTTACTCTGCATTTGCACGACTCTGTCATGGAAGACGCGTCGACTTAAGGGGCTTTAAATGGTAGTCGATTAAGCTAATTGGATTATTGAAGTGCTTCGACGACGAAGTGCCTTCGTCGCATGAGATCACTCCAGGAAATCTATTGCATGGAGGCACAGCGATCACATTCATGACAGGAGCCGAATTCGTGGGATTCGTTTTTTTTAAGGTAAAAGAACGAATAACCAAATGGATAAGAATAAAAAGATTATTTACTCAAATTATGTTTGGTCTCAAGTGAAAAAGCAACGTGCTCGAAACGCTGTTTTTACATAAGAAAATGCGTTGGAAAAGAGCTAGAGGAAAAGGAGGAGAGGTCCCTATCCTTCTGTGTTGTCACTTGAAGATATGCTATTGATAGGAAGCCATGGTCATGTGGAAACTAAATTGTTAATCCATTGTATCCTTCCATGAAGGATTTTCATTAAGTTTTATCTGATGCATTGTGGTATTGGATTTATATCTCGTTCAGTGGTAATCGTTTTGCATTTGGTTACTAATTGATAGCTAGAATTTCTGCACTTTCATTGGTAAGAAAAATGAGATATAAACCAATCTCACTAACATAACACCACTTTATCACCATTACTTATTCATAAATAAATATTGAATACTACACTTGAACCAGTATAAAAGTAAGACTGCTACTTGGTGTATACCAAGTTTGACTTGAAGTGAACTATTACTTTTTCGAGTTTTTAAAACATGGTTAACAGGGTTGTAACATGGCAAGTAGAATACAATTTGAGGATGTTAGGGAAGGAAGATCAAAGAAAAAAGGTTTGGAACATATTAAAATAGGTTTAATAGCAGAGGTTAACTGAATTTAAGTGTAATTTCAAATTCAGTAGAATGGAGGAACAAGCTAATTATGTCCTGAATATAAAATTCAGGTTGATAGTTTTTCTTTAAGGTATAAACTCGAGGACTTTCTGTGTTCCTAAGTTTCCCTCATAGGAGAAAGAAGTTTTCCTCAAAAGGCGGGATATTCATCTGCAGATGGATTTTGGCTGCTTCCTGGAAGCAATTACTTTTGAATCTGGTCGAAACAAACGTTATGGGAAGAAAATAAAATTAAATCTAATAAATTCTCCGCAAACGCAAAGCCTAGAGATTTATTAATAATTTTGGAAGAGAAATGAATGCATGCCATAATGTAAAAATTTGCCATCAAATTAATGATTCGGGAAAAAACATATATTCTGAACCAACAGCGTCCTCGAGAGTGACACTAAACACTGCAGCCTCGTGACGTCCCTTCCTCCCCCATCGAAGCCCCATTCCCGTCCAATCACATCAAATGCCAACCAATGCGTCCCAGTCGATCCAATTATACACCCCGAAATCGTCTCCGACGTCTCTTATCCCGTCCCAAAACATTGAACACATCCCTTCTTATTATAAACTTGAGTGCAGACGTACCGGATTGTTGAAAGCATTAGCAATTGAACATTGTGATTAACCAAACGGGAAGAAGGTTGTTGTGTGACATGGTGTATTTGCAACATAATGAATTACTAAATGGCTGCAATTTTTCACGGCATAAATTCTGCTTAGGTGGTACATCAATCCAGTAACTCAATGCTACATGTTGTATCTTTAATTTTTGCATTAGCAAATTTATAATTCTTTAGTGGTAAATTGCGTAAACGATAGCGTTATCGAATAAGGTACAGCTGTAAATGTTAGCCCGTTGAAGAAACGTAGCCACTGCCTCAGAAGAGAATCTGTCTAGGTGTGCCTCTATGCTGAAGACGTTGTGCACCCCCGAAATCTGCAATGCTAGCGAACCTCTTCTTTAATGGGTCGCCTATCCCTCTTCTACCGCCTATTGTGCCGACGATAATATCGTCCGTGGACCTTACCTATACCTTTTCGCCGCCGTTCGCTTTAGCCGAGGGAGCGAGGGTAATCCTCCAAAGGGAGCTGTGGGTTCAGTTGGGGGAGTTTGGAATCTGTGGAATGACTCGATTCGTCTTATTTCTCTTCCCCTCGCGTAAGATAACACTGTAAGTCCTCTCCTACTCACCCTCCTCAGGAGTTTTATCCGGGAGGTTAAATGGGGCGGGGAGTCGTGCGTTAAGCTGGTGATGAGTCAAGGTTTACATTACATACGGGCATTATACAAATAAACTAACTGACCCAGTGTAATGATGACTTTTCAAGCGGTTTAATGTTTTCTGGTTTTAAAATAACTCCTTTTTTTAAAAAGGAGAATGAGTTGAATTTCTTCCCTCGAGCGCCATCGAATTTCTGTCGGAAATCCAAGTGGTGCAATTAAACGTTGTGCCTACCCGATGAATGTCAACAGTCGAGGACCAGTGATGGGTTCGATAGACCATGCATAGACGTCGACAGATTCCCATCATTATATGCGCATAAATTAAAATATCTATTTTACTAAAATTAAGTTTTTGTTACGAGTCTAATTTTGATAAAAAAATAATCAATGAAAGGCAAAATGTATGCATGGGAGATAAGACTGTATTCTAATTATCGGAGGGCTTCGTTAATGTATTCTTTGTTCGCAATCTCTCAACGTACTAACGCCATCCCTCTCTATAATCTCTTTTACTTATGTCATTACATTTTCGGAAAAAGCAGAGTCAACGAAGGCATTTTTTCTCTCGTTAATCAATAATGACGGATTTATTATACCGAAGTGAACCAATACTGCGATAATAAATATAATAGGCATAGAATTACCATTCCGATTTGAATTCTCATTTTCTTAAACAAGTTCAACGGCTGATTATTGAGTTGCGAGTTCGAACTTCGCTTGGGGAGAATTTAATTCACAATCACTTTCGCGTGATTCTTCAGTAATTTAGAGCGTGACATATTTCTGCCTCATATCACCCTTAATTATTTGCCATTTTGAATTATCATTAATGCCAAATATACCCATGTTTCAATCCGAAGTAAAATTTTAAGTTAAAATATTGTTAATTGAATTGACTCGCCCATCTATGTGTAGTTAATAACTTACTTTAGTTTTTAATAATTTATCATTATTTGCAAGTAAACAATATTTTGATCTTGCCAATAAAACACTATGCAGCCATTATTTCCTTTATTTCACTGAATGCCAGCATCTTTCAATAAGGATGCCAGAACATAAATTAATAGCATACAGCCTTGCGTCTCGTACCTTGTGACTCTCTATGGCATAGGATTTATCTATTGAAATCAATAATTTTCACCATAATATAAAAAACCCAACGGTTCTATAAGGAATATAATTTCTTTTTAAGACTGCGTATGGCACATCTTATCAAACAAATATTGAAAGTGTTTAACTACGCTTAAAAATAGCCGTGTATTTTGTGGATTACTCGTTTTTTATAAATCATTTGACAAGTAATTTCTTATTTGTTCAATGTAGGCGTAACATCAACATGAAACATCAAGAAAACCTGTGTGACTTTCTTCTTTCCTCTACTTACCTGTAAACGCCATCTTCGGTATTCCACATAACCCTCGACGCCGTCAATAATATGATATAAAACTAGGAATTTCGCGGCGGCTACATCATCTGCCTCCAGCTCAGCAGCGACTCCCTCTTCAAGAGAATGTTTTTCATTTTTACCCCTGCAATATTGGGGTTGGTTAGAAATAACAAGGGCTTGGATACCCCTCCATTATGACCCTTCGTGCCTTGCCTCGGAAAAATCATTTTTCTCCGCCCGACGCGTCCAACCACAGCGGCGGCTCCTCCAATTTCCTCGATTCCCCACGTTTCCCTCCCCGCTCAGCCCCCACCCGCCACGCCCTCTTCACCAGCCTTCCGCCTCACTCCCTTCCCAATCCCCCTTCTCTTTTTCCTCCAGTGAGGAAGATTCCACTCACTCCCTGCGCTGCTCTTTCTCCGCCACACCGTTTCGATAAACTTTCTAACCAAAGACTGACTGTTTATAGTGGGATTAATGAAGCGGAGCACATCGTTGGCGGCGGCAGGGGAGAAAAGGCAACTCACGTGGCCCACTCTCAGTCGGCGTTCATTGGAAAGATCGGGAGGAAGGACGTTCGGAGGGTTGGAGGTGGAGACGATGGCCGGGTGAGAGGGAAAGAGTAAGGAAGGAGGAGGGTAGCGGGAGGAGTGGATTGTGTGAGCAACGTGTGAGGAGGAAGGTGGAAATGGGGGGGGACCGCAGAGCGCAGAAGTTTGCGAGCGAACGTGACAGCTTCGCGGAAACTATGAGAGAAACGACATACCTAAGCACTTTGAGAGAGCATTGGCAGCATTTAGTCCTTGGATCGATTGCCCTTTGTATTTTGAAGTGCATGAACTGACAATTAGTTTTTTTTATTTCAATTTTTTTCTTTACTGGTGCCGATCACTTGATTGTCAAACCGTGTGAGCAAATTTTCCTATTTTCAAAGCAAATAAATTCATATTTCTCTTTCCGCTATGTAATTGTATAAATTGTGTGAATGCATACATTTTGGTATTCGCTGTGGAGTAAATAAGAAAAAGGAATTATTTATAAGCCGCAGGAAAATTACACTGACGAAGAGTGCTTGAAGGGAATTTGGAAGATATTCCTTCGGTGTTTGTCTAAGTTTTATAATGTTTAAAAGTTTATTTACTACGATTTAAATTCTTAGAAAGCCATAGGCATAGTAGTCAACCCGAAGGTCGATTTGATGTGTGATAGAAGACTTCATCAAATGCTAAGCCAACCAGCGTGTAAAATTCACGCATCACGGTAGTTGGGCCAGATTATTTCCCTGCCCCGCCTATGGTTTACCAGAATAACCTGGCACCATAAAATTCACACAACTCGGGTAAAGCTGAAGGTGCCCAGAGGAGTGTTCGGGAATTGAACCCGGACCCTCTGGTCAGAATTCAACGCTCAAGCCCTGAAATACCACGTCCCATAATTAAATTTTTGTGGTCCATTTGAAGGAAAAGAGGATATTGATCAATTAAGTAATGGTCTAGTGAAAACAGTTAGTATTTGCGATTTCATCGCTTAAAACACCGCTGACCTGATTTCACTTTTATAATAGAATTAATTAGGCGCGTCCATAAGTACAAGTGAATTCCCGCTTATTGAAATGACTTAGCGAGGAAAACAAGCAATGCGGTGGCTGAAGGAGGATTTTTCCAAATTAATGTGCAACTTTTTGAGAAAAAATACATTCCAAGTAAGGTCCTCAACTTTGGAGGGAGTGTAGACCGTCACGTAAAAATAAGCCCGAGTGATGAGGGAAAAAAATCTTACCGCATAAATTGTGCAGGGAATTCCGGCAACAGTGTTTGATCTGAAGGCATTAATTTGGGACTGACATGGAAAAGAGGCTCTCCAAAAAGGGAAGAGAAGTATCAAACCGCAAGAGGTCACGTTGATTTGGCATTGTCAAAGCAGAATAGTAAAGGTAGGAAGGATTTATGTAGGAAAAATATAAAATTGGGGAGATAGTTGCGGCAAAGGAACGCTTGAAAGGATAGAAACCACAGAGGGGGAGGTGGAGCCAAAATTTTAATTCATTTCGGGAGATATGGAACCCTATGAGGTTTCCCGTTCTAACCTAAGTTTCCGTTGCGGAAAACAGAGGAAAAATAAAATGCGGAAAATGTCAGAAATTGAGCCTAAAAAATGAAAAAAAAGCCACATGCATTTCGATCCTGGCAGTAAAATTGCTATAAAATATGACATGTAATATTCCCAAATTTCCAAATTGATCCGTCAACTTGTTACTAATTAGTTCTATAATTATCTTTAAACAGATTTTTTATGTTTATTATTTCGAGTCCCATTTTGATAGTCTACTACAGGGCATGCTCCCACCGTGTGGTAATGAATATCTTGATAACGACTCACGTGAATTACTATATATTATCCAGAAATAATGGATTACCTATAAGATGGAATGTTGAAGACTGTAATACGTAGAAGGGAAGACGTTAGTCAAACTGTTGGTAGGAGGTAAAGAATAGGCAGATTAGGCAAAATGATTAGAGATGGAAATTATGCGGAATTTAAGAAGAGTTTATCTTAGTGTTGTGTAAGAGGCTTGTGTTAAACGAGGTTTGTGTTAAACGAGGCTTGGTAATATAATGGTAATTAGACAGTGTACATTTAAAACCTACCTTAACAAATAGACTACCATGCATGTATGTTTCATAAACTCCACTCTTGTTGAACAATAAGACTGAAGCTGAAGTGAAATTAAATATAAAATTTCGATTAGTTCAGCCAATTGTAGGTGCACTTATAGAGGTGAATTTCACGTATAATATTTTGCAAATCTGCTAACACTAGCAGGCAACTTCATGTTATGCCTACGTAACATTTGTATATCATTGCATCATTGATGTACTATAGGAAACACTGTTAACGAGAATCGTATTAAAGTTATACTCGATAAAAACTTGTAATTATATGAAAAAATTATATTTTTCTGAAATTTTAGAATATTAATAATGGCAATAAAGATAAATTGTATAGAGAACAGAACTTGATTCCAATAACTGATCTTCAAGATTATTCTTCTTGTTTGTTATTTTCAATGACATTACTTGTGTGCGGTTGAAATGTGTGATGAGTAGTTGGGAAAGAAGTTCAACACATACATGAAAGTTGTATATATTGGATAAAACATGAGCAGCAGTGAATTTTTGAAGAATGTTTAAGAAAATAAAATAAAAATATGAGTTAGATAAATTATTGAATAATTATTTAAATAAGAAGCGATAGCAGAAGGAATCTTACAGAGCGTAAGAGAATATATGTAGAATAGTAGGGAGTGAATGACTAGGTGCAAAATTTGGATTGAAAGTTCAAAGGGATGAATGGCTATTATGCACAAACCTTACGTCTTACAGCATAGCCTACGTATTACGATAATATTTCCACAGATCATAGATAATATTATGCTTGAAGTTAAAAAATGGGTTCGTTGTAAATTGAGAAACTTATCATATTCATTCACCTGCCTTTTTACTCTGATTACTCGTATTATAGTATATTTCTAAACTAAAATTATGATGGGTTTTAGAATTTGAACATTAATTTTCACAAACATATTTATGCATATTGTTTAAGTAGCGTAATTTTTTAATGAAATTTTATAATTCAATGAATTATTTCTAACTTTTATATATTTTCAGGATATTGAATATTTTTGTTAAACACTTTGTTGTGGTACAGATATAATATTAACGTAGGATTCTCTGCGATGCTATATGAAACTCAATAGTAAATTATTTATCTAAAAATGGCATATATTGGAGACATTAGTATCTCTCATACGCCAAAATGACCGAAAAGTTAAAGGTAAATCAGGACCTATTTCTTGAAATTAAATTGATTATCCTCATTCATTACATATATCTTTTAATTTAGAGTCACTTAAAAATAAATATCTTAATTTCAAAAAATCCTTCGATTTTAGTACTGACGCGATAGTTTAGTGAGCGGGGTTTTGGCCTATGACCTTCGGATTAAGTCTCTGATGGCCCCTTTTGAAAAGTCTAGCTAAATTAAAAGCGGTTATGTGAGAACCCAAGCCCTGTTGCAAACAAAAGTATACTAGGTATTTTCCACAAAAACTTTTAATTTGGTATGCCTAGTTTAAACACTTAAGCGTTATACTCAGGTACCTGAGGATGATGCCAACGCCTACGTCTCATATGCATTGAAACTAGTTGTGCCAAATAAAAAGTTTTTGCGGAAAATACCTGGCATTCTTCTTTCATTCCACCATAAATTTCCACTTAGTCGGGCCTGATACGATCGAGTGTAAACCGCAAGAAGCCAAAAAGCCCTGGATGAATTTAATTCCAGGAAAACGGTGGGATGTGCATATTCCGGAATCACACTTATAATTTGTTTTCCGTTCGATCACTGTAATGATGGTGGTTTCATAGTTCCTACGCGTTTGGTCCTCTAGATTTGTGTAATAATGTTCATATAAATACATAGTTTGGTGTTTTTTAAAAAATTAATTTTTAAGCATTTCAGTATATATTACACGAAAATATGTCATTTTAGTAATTATTTATCTTTCCTGCCAAGAAATTTGTAAAATCTGTTCAC
Organism: Hetaerina titia; assembly: GCA_037158775.1. Lineage (NCBI taxonomy): Eukaryota > Metazoa > Arthropoda > Insecta > Odonata > Calopterygidae > Hetaerina > Hetaerina titia. The sequence continues at coordinate 38,098,244 of CM073768.1, read as the reverse complement.
TCCTACGTTGTGCACTGAATGTCCCCATCAAAACACGCAATGTGATGATAATAAACTATCAATGGGCGATTCATTTTACGTGATACCTAGAGTTCAGGAACTAATCGATTATTTCCATAATTAAAACGATGAAGATGACAGCACCTCAGTATTTTAGCTTAAACAGATACTTCACGCATGCGAAACGAAAGCTTTAATGACTGTTTATAAATGAGATGAAGGAGATTACCAAGGTAATCAGATGAGCTGGGATGAGTTGAGCGGAGCCGCGTCGCAGCGGGCTAGAAAAGAGACGAGAACGGAAGGGATTCGGGGTATTGCGTGGTGCCGGGCGTCGGAGGTTAAGGAGGATTGAAGTAGAGAAGTGGCCGCGGATAATCCTGAAAGACGGGTCCCAGCGCCCCTTTCCTTACTCCTCGCTCCCTTCCCACCTTTACGCATCCTCTCACTCACATCCTTCCCCTTTCTCTCTCCCCACTTCGTGTGTTGCTACGACGGGCATCGAATCGATTCTTACATCCCTCTCACCTTTATTCCCATCGTCCCAGCCCCCTCCCAAGCAAACAGGACTCCGAATGGTGAAGGACCGCCTGATCCTTCGCCGACAATCATTATATTGTCTCCTTACACGGCTGGGTATTCCCAGTCTCGTTCTTTCTGCCCCTATCCCGAAAACTCTTCAAACGCCACCGCGGAAGGAGGCGTCTCCGGGTGGAATTGTTGCACCCCGAGAGCCCATAAGTTCCGCAATAAACAGATCCCTTCTCTCCCTCTCTCTCGACCTTCGAAGGCCACCTTCTCCACCGTTCGCCTTTGAGATCAATGGCTTGTAGTCTCCGAATGGATGTTGACAATTTCCATGCAAAAGGACATGGTATATTTTTTATGTTTATCTGTTCCACGAGAAGGGGTTTAGCTTCTTGGGGATATGGTATGCATTATAACTTACGCCACGAGGTTCTTTTCATTTAGATCGTAGTAAATGCCGCTTCTTTATTTGTGGCAATAACAGTATCTTGCATAAGATATCGTGTTTTAAAACATAAGAAAACGAAGGCAAATATAGGTAATAAAAATAAAATAGCAAATTTCTCCACGGATTCGGTAAACTCATCTGTAGCTTACGCTATGATAGATTTATTGTCATTTTGGTGTTCTTGCACTCCGTCCCATGTAATCTTTTCCGCCTAACGATCATTAAATCAGGGTACCACATAAAAAACCCTCTTTAGGCTGAGAGGAATGCTATACGGAGGATCAGACCAACTAAGCCACCCGATTTGCATGTCGTAATGAATTCTCTGACGTTCGACGTTAGTAACAGTTGTTCTTTGCAAAGTATTATGTTTATTGCAGTGGTAAAAGTCAAGCCACGATGTACGAGTGTGTTTTACGATAGTATATCTACGTGAAACTATCCATTCGCTCCAATTGTGAGCGATGGATCTAGCATTTCCTGCACAATTTCCACTATTCCACGAAATCCTATTGCATAGGAAGTTTTCATTTTTTGGGAGTTCTGCTTTAATAATGAATGATTGATTGAGAGTATGTAAGCTCTCGTTAGAAAACAACCCATTCCCAAGCGTACGGGTTTCCGTTGCACCTTGAATGACTTATATTTTCCTTCTGGAACGCATGAGTAAATGTATAAAACAGTTTTCGAATGTTTACCACATTAAATAATATTTATATTTGGACTGTGAATGTTATCGAAAAACATGCGAATACTTTTTATTATCGTTGTAAATTTGATTTACGAACCCATGGCTGGGAAAACATGCCAAATGCGTTATAGCAAAGTTCAAAATCAATAGTTTCAGATTATACTTTGCAAAAGTTCGTGATCACGTAATATATGAAATCCATAACCATAGTGGCTTTTAACCTGATGATTCCATCTATGCGTCGAAACTGGTAGTAGGGAAATAAAGTTTATTGAAAAAAATAGGGCGGTTAATTATTTATTGAGCAGGTAACCTATTTAAAATATGTCTTTTCTTTCATACATTTGCTGAAAATCGTGTAATAAGGTATTAAGTGCGCATTCATTCATGCTGAAATTTTCATTAATATGTTTCAAAGTGATTCTTAAAAGTTTTCTGTTCTCTATTTTTAATTGTTTTCAATTAGTTCTCAATTGAGATAATATAATATTTGTATAATTAATTTTAGCAAATCTATGTTAACCGGAATTTTTCCATGTAGAGTTAATTTATTCATAAAAAACCACCATTCCTTAGATTTATTTTGTACCACCAGAAAAAACTGTAATTTCCGTCAGAGCGGATATAAGGAACTAAAATGGATGATAGACTTATTTTTAATTAAAAAAAAACAGAAAATTAATTACATTTTTCGATGGAATAAAATTTCATTATGCTAATTAAATAAACAGCTCATATCATGAGTTATGTTCCATATTGTTTTAGTGAACGGGTAATATTTTATTTAGAGCATTAAATATACGCCTCAAGTGTAGAATATAGTATGTTGGAAAATTAGTTTTGCCTCCTTAGGCCACAGATAGTCTTTAGTAGAGATAAACAGAAGGAAGTTAACATTTCATTAGAATAATATCGTCAATATTTAGCATTCACATTTTCTAAAACAAGTGAAGAAAACCATTCTGCCACCGTTCCGTAGACTATTATTTGTTTTTACAGTGTCTCTTTCATAAAATCGGTCAATGATTCCACTCTCCTTTCATTTTTATTACAGTGCACGTTTAATTTTCTTTGCTTCCTTTTTTAACATACTTTGTTTTACCAATTCCTCCTACTTTCTCTCAAAGCATGAATTATCTTTGCAGTAAACATCAAACCTTAAGTAATGTTGAAAGAAAAGTATTTCCGATGAAGCAAAAACTTAGTTTATGCGCTTGGGAAAATATTATTACTCCCTTACCTTACGTCTATCCCTTTAGTCATTGTGATAAGAGAAATAAACTATCACAGAATGTTGACTTTTATATCATCAGGCATGCTATTATCAATCATGCGTACAGTTTTAAAAGTAATTTTCAATTATATTTGAGATAACAATTTGTGCATAAAATCTTAAGCATTACTTTTCAATTATTCACTTTTACCTCGAGTTTATTGAAAAGTGACAAACTTAACCCAACCTGTTTTCATTAAAAATATTCTCCGTACTTTTTTATTCATAAGTATAATTATTTGATCATTTATGAAAATATAAGATAGTTATGAAAGTGAAATTTATACCTAATTTTTATATAAACGTTTCAAAATAGCTCTCTAATAAATTATGTATGAAATATGTACAAATGTACGTGCTGCGATAGTTAGCAATCATAGAGATTTTATCAGGAACAGTATTGATTGCATTGATGGAATTAGCATTTAAATATTGATTACACGTACTGTTCAGAAAATTTTTGAGTATCAATTTGATTTGATGCTTATAAATTTTTGAATAGTATATCCTTAAAATAACACAAATGGTGTTTAGCTGGGACTTTTTGCTTTCGGATGCATTAACTGTATTTTAACTCAGGGCCCAACTCACTTACCGAACACTTTATCCACTCAACCCAAACCATCTAAACATTTCATTACATACTCGAATAGTAAAAAAAAAATAAATGCAAGTATCAGGTATTTCAATTTAATTGGTGTTAGCAAAATCTAAAGAAACAGCGTCAACATATTGATATCATTATAATAAAACGTTCAAATTATTAAAGGTGCCGTTAGCTCCCGCTACTTTTAAAATATAATAATTAAGCAAATTTAAAATATATTGTATTCAATTACAGGTTATGTTGTCTTTCGTCCAATAATATATTTTGTAGCAATGTTGTACTTAGTTGATGCGTGCAAAAGCTGCAAGGAAAACAACAACGATCATTTTTCGATATTTCATTAACTAACTCGTGCATAATTGGTGTAACACTCTTGCCGGTACCTTATAGGCTGTGGAACTCAGGAGTATCGATTTTGAAGTTGTTATTCGTCCCTGATGATCTAATTTAGTTTCAAGATGTCACGGAAGGGAGAAGATGAATCGCCACTGACCTTGTTTACACGCGTCAGTAAGCACCGAGTAATTGCATTCATTTTGGAGCGTGGCGAAGGAGAAGGAGCGGGTCAAAAATACAAACAAGCTGGCCGAGGGTTGTTGTGTGCGTTTGCATGACCATGAGTCACGAAATCTTCGCTGTTTGCTGCAACTCCTTGGCTGCGTGAAGGAGGCAAGCGATTAGTCGAAGGCAAAGGAGAATTGCAAAACAAAAGGTATCTTTCGAATGCAGCACGCCCGCGAAACCTTCGGTGTCAGCCGAGCATTTCACATCTAAATCCATTTCTGTTGAGTCAAGAAAATCCTTTAAACCCTCTAAGGGGAATCTGGTAGCAATATGCACCTTTAAAATTTTGTTAAGACTTGAAACACACAACATAATATGGACGCTAATACCAGACTCAGGAATATAAAGAATTTACTACAATTATGTTACCTAGGAAATGTTAATCCTTAAATGTTTTATGCATAAATTAAATGTGGTGATTTCGTTAGAAGCCTTAGTCATAGATAATTTAATCTGTCATCAGTTTCAGGATAGTCCCAATATTGCCAATCAATTAATTATTTTTTATTTTACTACTTGTACTTCGAATTCCGGAATATTTTGACTGCCCTCACTGTTGAAAACACTTTCAATCAATAAAATACGGTTTAGGTGTAGACAAGACAATAGATTTATACAAATAATGAATTCAATGCCTCTTGTTTCAAATGTAAAAACGCCTTTCAAATAAAAGAATATTACATCTATTTTCATGTGAACAGGTATTTTGATCATGAAGATTCATACCCAGAGTCCTACCTAAAGATGGGAGTCCGGCAAACTCATTCATCTTGAGGAATTTTCTAAGAATGGAGATGAGTTGAAAAAATAAACTTAGAAATAGATTACTAGGAGAGAGAGAAGGCGGGAGAACATAAGAGTTAGAAAAAAACACCATACTATTCAAAGGTCATAAAAATAGCGGGTAAAAATATTATATGAGTAAAGAACGTTGGTGAAAACGGTTTATCGACTTCCATCTATTTCGTAAAATTAAAAAGAATAAGCGTCACCCCTCGTAAAGGAGAAAGAGGACGGGTGAAAGGATATGGGTTCGTCGGTGTAAGGATGAGAGTTGAATCGACTCCCAATAAGACGTTTGGAGGGTGGTTGGCGTCGCATGATTAGGAGGTGGATAGGGATTATTGATGGCAGCAATCTATAATGCAAGATCCAGCCATTACCGGGACACATTCCCTCCTATATCTTCATTACGGTTCTGCTGCCGACTACGTGACTACCTTTGGGTGCGGAGAGAGAGGTCTTCTCAAAGGATTTGACTCGCGTGTATGTGGATTAAGGGCAGACTGAGCGATTGAATCTACCGTATTACATGTGGAATATTTGCATCGAAGAGTATGCAATTGGTGGAAATAATGGATATTTTCATTTGCTCTCATGATAATAATTTTGTTTTGTCAAGAAAGTTTGTAGGTTTTTAAGGATTTTGTAGCAATTTTAGAATATCTTTAAGCTTGCGAAAAAACATTCAGCGAGATCGAGGAGGCTCAAGGAGGATTTGAACGTTCACATCAATATGTACTTATTTCTTGTCCTGAAACTCAACAGTTTCCGTTTAAAAACTACCTAAGGTAGACCATATAAACTTTGTTTGGATTCTTAAAGTTTGAAACCAATGCTACTTTTCCTCCAGTCATCAGATAGTACTTAGCATGTGGCCTAATGAAAGAGGGAATAGTAAAAAAATGTTTTTAGCATCTAATTTAGAGAAGATTTAAATGGAGTATTAAAGATGAGTTTACTAAGGTGATAGTATAGATTTTTCCTTCTTTACCATGATTCTCTGTAAGTAGATGATTTTCTCCGTACAAGTTAGTTTCATTTTCACTATAATAAATTGATCGATGAATGAGTCCCATATTTCCTCGTGATATTTCTACTACTTTCTTTGAGAAATCCTTTTTGCTTCCGTCATCATTTTTTGTCTCTTGAGAGAAATTATTCATTTTGATCACATTAATATTTCCTTATGAGTTCGGTATGAAAGTATAAGAGTATGAGTATGAGGGGGATTATCATAAGACCATGTGGAGTGGAAGAGTGACGAAGCGAGCAAAGGAATGTAATGTGAGAGAGCTAACTGGATACTACGTCGGGATAGAATTTCCATCAGACATAAATAATGGGAGTGGCGATGCCGTAATGGAGGAGTTGTGTTCCCATCCCCGGCGGCATCGCTCTTCCGCGACGTTTTTAAATCATCTCGATGGCGGCGGAGGAACAGTTGGTGGACGCGTCAAAGGTTGTACGCGTTAAATATTCTGGAATCAGATAGTCAAACATATCTCAATTTTTAATGCATTGACACTAAGGATCCGTGGCATGCTAAGAGCGTCAAAAAAGACGATTTATTTTATTGTAACCGTGTTACCTTGAACTTTGTAACCATTGAATTGACCCCCAAGAATTGGCTAATAGAGCCATTTTGTTTTTTTTTCGTTTAGTTTTATAAATGTGGGCTTTCCCCAAAATCCATTCACATTAATTCCACGGGGAATACGTAGCTAAATTAGAGCTATATGTTTCGAAAGGAACATTTATAAATGTCGGTTGTTTCGTTGTCACCATCGCTCACCTACATGGTTTTTCTATTTTAGTAGCCTATCATGAACTATATATACATACAGGCGTATTTGGATATGAATGTGATGAAAAATGCTCGTTTAATGTTCTGGCACATAATTTGTTCAAATTTGTTTTTTATCCAAAAGTTGTTTTATTAAAATTGGTAATTTGAAACAGCGTATCAATTTAGAGGTTTTCGCGTCATCTTGATAGTTCCGTAGAGAAAGTAAAGTATTCCGCTGTTCTAAAAAAAATGTTGTACATGAAAACGTTATTCCATTAAGTTACATTTCAAAATTAATTTTGCTTTTGAAGGAAAATTGGATTGTCAAATATATTAATAATATACCCTACCTGTTAATTCTTTTAGTTTTCAAAATAGATCTTTAATAATATCAGCACCTTTTGAAATGATCTGATGTTTTGATTTACGCGCCAAGCGGAGGGAAGAGCCATTTAATCCAATGAAAAAGTTAATGCCTCGAAGTATCTCATCTCCAATTTTATGATAAATAGATCGTCTCATTATTACATGAATAAATCTCTTAATAATACATCTTCAGGAGGGAGCAAATTATGATCAGCATGAATAAACTGAATCCTCTGAGATGGAGATTTACATTCATATACAGGAAAGAAATATGATTTGAGATGATATTCATTTAATAATGATAAATTGCTCGAAATTGAACTCCGAAGGTAAGGAAGGCAATTATTCGAGAGAAATATTGTTAATTATTTAAAACATTCCCCAGCATAATATTTTTCAGAACTTCAGTCTTTAAGAATAGGAAGCACAAAGATTTACCTCTTCATTCGGTTGAGAATTAATCCTAATCTTCCCGTATTAGAGAAAACTGTCGTCGTTGAGAATATTTCCCCAGTTTCTAAAGTAGATTTTTTGACCGTGTCAAAATTCAGTGGGGAAATTTCTCATTGGGAAAAGGAATTTAAAATTAAACTACTGGTCAAAGGATGAATTCTGAAAGGTAAAGTTTTCTTTGGTATAATTCTCTATAACTGATGTTGGGATTAAATATGATATACTACGTATTGTTTGCTTTAAATGCCAATGACCTGTGATCAACATGCGTTATTTCTCTTTCCCGGAAAATCAGCCCTTTTCGTGTCGCAATACATATATTGAAATATGCTGATGCTAAGGAAAATACTGATTGAAAACCAAAACATAACATCTCTCAGTATATTTGAAATTCAAATACATGTATGCCTCCATCTACTCTAAATCTACGAGAATGGCTTATATATCCTACTGTCCATTTCATTTATTAGTAAACAAGTATCAGAATGTTTATTGTCGTAAAATAATTTATAATATTTGAAACAGTAAAGCAAATCAATTCACAAGTTTGTAAAATATTGCGTAAGTAATTTGGTTTACGTGATGTTTCAAACATAAAGTCACAAAAGAATACATATGAATAGGTATGCTATGTATTTTCACTATGCTTTATGTTATTTGACCGAACTGTAATTAAATATTTTAAGAATAATGTGGATGTAATTTCAATGAAAATCATTTAAATTTTGCAGAATATGTATTTTTTCCTCTTCATTAGGTGGAAGAATGCACGTTATGAATGAGAATATTATTTACCATGCCCACATTCCGTGTTGAATCTTAATCCTATTTTCAATTGAATATTTTTGGCCTGTGAGTAACTTTATCCGAGCCTTTTGCCAACAAGCTGATCAAATATTAAATGAAGAGCGCCTTTTTGGCGTTAAAACCTTTAGAAGGGAAACGTTTCGAGTTCCAAAAGATGGACTGCATAACCTGCTAAATATCCGCCTCCATAAAATATGAATGCAGTTTTATTTCGGTTCAAAATAAAGCATGGAGGCAAATTTGTACCATCAAAATCGATTTTTTGGGTCTTTCCATGAAGTTTTTATAGCTTGAGAATGGCGTATTTGGATATGAATGCGTAAAGTTTTCGAGTTCATTGATTTCCCACCGCTCCAAAAACCCATTCCGGCCTCCACCATCGGCCTTTTTCTTCTTCCCATTCACCACTCCATGCCATCTTCACGTCACATGCCAAAGGGAATTTACAGTAGCTGTATTTCTCCTTGACATGCTGCGGAACCAAACATTAAGGAAACTGAAAATAAAAATAAACCTTATCGCCTCTTTTGGCACCGGGGGTGCTAGGACCTTCCCGAAGATATGGTGGTCGGCGGCTTCGAAGTTCATTTAAGACCCATGAAAAAGGGCGCCGCTTATATTTCGAAAATTGTGAGTAAATGTAATTTGTGCCATAAAATTGATCGAATTGGTGAGAAAACACGTACGATATTTTAGTTTTTTTAGCTGTGCCACACGTCATAACCGTGCGCGAGGGATCCAAGTACAGCTAAAAAAATATATACATTTTTCGAATCGATTCGTACAATCATTTTAAGCTTGATTAATTCATTTTAAAAGACTTCGTAGCAGACATTTATTTCATTTTGGCATATTTAGATGCTTTCATAGATACGGCGGTTGACTTGCCGCGGCTGGCATCGAGCAGGTTGAGTCCTGTTGTGTATTCCCCTAAGTCTCTCCTTCCTCATCGTCAGCCCCCCTCCCCGTCATTACACCACTCGTCAATGTCATTTGACTCAATAAGAGAATGGACATAGGTAAGCATTGGTGTACATTGCTTGATTCTATAAAATATGGTATAGAAAAATAAATTTTCAAGTTTTATTTTATTTCACACGCTACATCTACATTTATGTAATACCCCAAAAGCCGCCGCAAGGGCGTGTGGCTGGTGTTACTAGATCACCACCTGTAAAAAAGGAACAAAACCAAATGCAAAATCAACACATACATGCAAAAATATGCAAAAAATACATGCATACATGCAAAAAATGCACCCACAGCGGCGTATACATTCTTGCAAAAATCCTTTGTCTACACGCATGCAAATACATATACTTTCATCTAACAAATAATTGCACCTTAGGATTCAGTAAAGAATTTATCCAATAAAGTGCAAGCTAGAATTTGACTAGTAAGAAGTCGAAATTCCAGTACCACATGAACACACATAACGGGTGACTCCGTTAAAGTTACTATTACAGTTTCTTGAAATTTGTCTAAGGTATGAACAGCCTGTTTGAAATTGGCTTTATTAACATCGTGGACTGTGGCGCGTCGCGCACGACTACGAATGCCTGTGACATTGTATGTACGGTATTTCGTCATAACATCTTGTTCCTTTGAAGCCCCCAAAATTTCAGAGTGTAATAGGACGTCTCGGTAGCTTAAATGGTTAAAGCACTCGGCCGGATATCGAGGGATCCGGGTTCGAATCCCGGTCAAGGCGAATGATTTTTACTCTCTGAAATGGTTGCATTATAATATTCATCTGAAGTTTGAATCTTTGAAGCAGCGTGTTTTAAAACCTAATGCGCTCTTTTAATATCTAATTAAGATTTCCTGTGAGGATGAACAGTAACTGGGAGATCTAAGAATGATTTCACCTTATGAATTACAGTTCTGTTATTATCTTCCATGAGCTTCACATCCTGTTCTGCATACACGCATTCGTTCGCCCGTTCTACCCGGAAGAGGGAAGGAAAGTCGAAATAAGAAATTGAACGCAAGAAAACGAAAACTGTAATTTTTTATCTGATATTCTTCACTTTTTGCGTCTTTTTTCGTTCTTTCGCTTCATCCCTTATCCCTGTTTTTCTTCCAACGCCTTTTCTCGATATTTTTCACTTCACCACCTTTTCATATTCGCATCAGTTTTATCTGATTAAATAAACGGAGCGTACACTGGTACAAGAAAATACTCTTGTATCTCCACATGCCTTTTGATTCCTCATTTTTTTAACCTTTCCTCTCCTTTTCAAGATCTTTCAGTGAGTCTTTCAACACCCCGAATATTTTATCTAAATAATTTTTTCCAATATTTGTATTTTACCAAATACGTCTGTAGTCACCGTGGTAGGGTCACTTTCATCTTCGTAGACGTTTTTTCGCCTTTTGTAAAATCCTTTCCATCTTTTACCTCAAAGATTTCTTTACTTCACGGAAAATTTGTCATGCAGTCAAGTGACAGAAGATATTATTGCAAGAATGTGATTATATTACTGATTATTAATCGGAGGATTGGTTGGTAGCAGATCTTTAAACTACAGTATTCTGTTCCTTGTATATCTCTTAATAGCCTCATCACGCCTTGCACCGACATTTTCTATCCCTGTTCGCCGTAGTTTTTTCTCCTTCAACCTTCTTCAATTATCGTCTCTAGTAGGCTATTGTGCCTCAGGATATACGAATATTCAATTAGTTTCCTCTCTTATTCTTGTAACTTTCCCCATAGGTTTCTCTCTGCTTCTAGTTTTCGTAGTACTTCTTCACTTGTTATTTTGTTCATCCATTACATTTTCATTATTATTTTGTAGCTGCAAGAGTAAGAAGGAGAAATAGTTATTATCATTGTGACAAATATATGTGGAGGACTGCTATGAACGAATAATTGAGCCAATAACCGGTGGTAATGATTACCACTACATTTCTTCCTTATTTCATCGATATAACGGTGTTTATACCAATTAATAAAATTATGCTTTCCCTGAAAACTACAATTGTTACAAGCTTCTGCACAGAAAAGTTCTTTAGTACTAACCACTCATTTCTCTTTCTCCTTTTTCCTTACATTACCTTTATTATTATAGTCTGATTTACCTGTCCGCGGAATAAGGAGCCAAGGCGTTTATAGGGACAGGATAATCCGTTCGTTGCGAGGGTTGTAAGGAAATGCAATTCGAATGAAAACCATGGAACTGCCTCGCTCTTTTTAAATTAAGGGTTGCTTGCCTCACCTTTGGAGCTAAAACCCCCAGCTCTAGGAATGAAATAAGTATTTATTGATAGGTGAAAATTGATAATAATATCTGCTGATAATTTCGCCATGACCAAACTTTTAATAGTTTTTTGAAATGTTAAACATATTCAGTAGCGAGAAACGCTTACTGTCATGAGGAGAGTTACGGCCTATTCGCTTTGCTCGCCGATTTTGAAGCAAAGATTTTTCGTGGTACTACAGTGAGGATAACTAATAATATCCTCAACAGCAAGCCGGATTTAAAATATATACTATTTACGCTATAAATAACCTCCGCGTCATGCAAAAACACTAAATAACAAAAAATTGCCTATATTTCCTCTCTATTTTGCATCCACATGTCGATTTAATTGATTATAATTAGAAAATACTCTGTAACCTTTGAAAGAAGTGACTTAATGGTGACTTATGGATAAGCTTTACGTATTATAAAATATGCACGGATATAAAATCGGTTATGGGTTTCCAGTTCACTGCTCCAAAACTTTATTTTCGTAAAAATCATAAATATGGTTAAAATGATACCATTATTTTAGCAAAAGAGTAATTATAGTCCTGCACCAGAGGAGACAGAATACGGTTGATAGAGCGCCGACCAATAAAATTTGATAGCTATGCATGAGATCAGGCGTTTTGTGAAGTATTTGATGGGATGTCTTGTATCTATAATTTCTCTCCTATGAATACTTCCCATTGGGCAATTTAAATTATAAGATTGTATTGTTGGATTTCGATAGAAAAACCTTAACCTTGTATTCATGTATTTAAGAGGTACAACTAATTTTTATTGACTTATTGGAGTATATTCTTTTGTTTCGCGATCTGATTTAAAGTCTAAGAAAACAGTTGCAGGAGCAAAGATAAAATAATAGCATGGAGTTGATGGGAAAAACGTTTATAAGATTCGTCACTTTTCATAGCATATACTCGTGAAACTAGGATTTGTGTAATAAAATCCATTTTCTCTGTGCCAGCGAGCAACAATTAATTCTAATCGTTGAAATTCTAGCCGCAGTACAGTTGTTCTTCAAGTACCAACTACAATGATTCTGGTGAAATTGCTTTGTTCATATATCCTTAATTCCATTTTGAGTCTGAAATACTCCGAGATCACGGGACGTGGTCTTTTGGCCGGTGAACCAGTTCCGTAGTTAATGCGTTTGAGCTCTGTTGCTACGCGCTATCTCCAATGTTTATCTTTTTAGTGTAACTGCTTCTGCAGTTAAGGGCGATCGAAAACTCCGAGACATTTTGGCATCAAATATTTCAGGTCACAACCGTATTAAATTGAATTAAAATGCGCGGGGTTTCTTAGAGAGGAATTATAAAAATGAGAATAAAATTCAAGTCCCCTTATTAAAATTTCCCTAGAGAATGCATGTAGAATATTAAATCCGTTATAAAGAAATGATTATTTCTCCACATCGATTGTTGACAGAGTTTGAACACGAACATTACACCAGGGCTGCTATGCTCTGTTGAACCTTCTCCTGATAATAATTAAACTACTTCCAGAAAAAAATAGAGCATTTATGCAGAATTTCCTAATTTATAACGGTCATCGATTTATCACATCCTCCTAACTCGATCATATCGCACTACCTCATAGCCTTATCTTCTTGTTTCATATTGTTAAACCTTAATGGGGTTTTTTACGCTCAGCGTTTGTTTTTCCATGCTATTACATAATTTGACACCTCCCCTTCGCAGTCCCTCCCTCTCAAGAATAAGAACATGACTAATAAGGTGTATTTTATATTAAACTCCATCCTCACATTAAGTTTCAAGGAGAAAATAGTATTTTTTCCATGTTGAGTCTAATATCAATAAATATTTGGACTTTTTTCTACTAAATAAATACAATAGTTACACTTTTTGCTTCAGAAATATTATCCAGTACACGGTATTAAGGTCTGGTTAAGAAAAATTGAAGTACTCTTATGACATGGTGATGACGAAGAATGTTCAAATGTGTAGTTATTAAATCAAACCTTTAAAAAAATATTATCAAGGCTTTTTTACTCAAGTTTCAATAGAATTTTTCGCTGTTTTCGCTATTTTTATTGCCAAATTTTCCAGTATTTACTCTCCTGCATGCTATATCGAGCACTCGAAAGCTTGGGTAACGTCACGTTGCTCCAGAATACTTTTTTTTCTCTTTGAAAATACCCAGAAAACCATCGTTTTAGCTCTATGGGACTCAAATTATCAACCTCAGCGGCCTCAATGCCTCCCGCAAAATATTTCTGGCAGACTGCTCATTGATAAAAATGGAACAGAAATTTTTTTGCATCGGGCAAACAAACATTTGAAAATAGCAAAAATTTGTGAGACATAATTTAAAATGAAACACTCGACCTTCTTCCTGAAAATCGAGCTATTTGCAAGTACTTATGGAAAGCAACAGCCTTAATATCAAAGCTGATTAAATATACGAAAAAGGGGTGTACTTATTTAGAACTTTTGAATATCTCTCGTCCCATTGATACTTTATAATAAAGAAACTCTTAACGCGTAGCAGCTGTGAAAATCAGCTAAATATTGAAGTAACTGTTCAAAACGTTTCATTTCTTACAATGCCGCGTATTTTAATCTCTAATATTACTTTTTAACACATCTTTTTGAGCGTGGAGGTCGCCTAATAGAGAATAGAGCTAATTTCAACGATCACAATTGATAATATTTCCTCTATGATTGGTAAGAGAGAGAGAGAGATGTCGTGAGATCGTGAGGAATTATGTTCTCATTCTTGAGGGTCTTAACGTGTGGAGTCAATTTCATCCTTCCCACCAATCTCTCTACCCCTTGAACCTTATGTCATACGTTGCTGGACCCTCCCTATCCTGCGGGTGTGACGTAATGCTAATAGGTACGTGCAGCCAGTAATTAGGGGACGTGTAGACGATTCGAGCGAACTTTTTGGTGCATTAAGACAAATCATCTGGGAGTTTGCCGGTGTTATTTAAAATATACGCCCTGAATATTTTTTTCTCTTTCCGAGTCTCGTCTCTACCACTTCATCTTCGTACCTTGCCCCGCCCGCCAGCTTCTAAACTCCCTCCGTCCCTCCTCCCTCACTCCCACTTGGCCATCCGCTGCCGGGGCTGTCGCTTTAAGCCATCGTTGGAGGTTCCATTTACGGTTTGGGATGACCCAAATTGCCCTCTTCTCCCTCTACGCTCGACTTCAGATAAGAATCACGTGAAAATGGGAGATTATAAATGAGTGTGGGGTCTGGTAAGCTAAGTGTTCTGCAATTTCGATGAAAGTGCGGTCGGTCTCATTTGGTCGTTTTTGCCGTCGCGTCATGCGATTATTTTTACTACTTCGCCGGATCCTTTTGTGTCTGAGGATTGCGATTTTTCGTTGAAACTGCCCTGAGCTGTCTGCTTTACGACAAGGTGGAGGTGGCATTTTTCCAAACGTATGTTTAGGATATCCTTGCTATAAAAGTTAGACATTGGGCGAGGTTCGCAAAGTTTTCACGGTAAAGTTGTGCCATTTCACTTGCATATAACGCCGTGAAGTTTCAAATAACTGGACGTGGCGTATCTCTTTTCGCACTTAACCATGAAGAGATGCATAGACATTTTGAATGAAGTTATTTTCGGTGAAGTCAACCCATTTCCGTCTGAACTAGTATTACTTGTTAGTATTTTTTAAATTTTATTCTGAAACATTCTCGATAGTTGTTTTTTCCAAGATATTTTAGAATTGATGATATAAGATTCCCAATTTCAGATTCAAACAAGATTGGACAGTGTTATCAACTAAGCATCCGGAATTAAATCTGAATTAGATATAACTTCAATTTTTTTCGTGGTTTCATACTTAAAAATCCCTACACCCTTCCTCTTTGGTGGGGGTACGCACGTTTTGTTACCACATAACACTATCGCGTTCATTGGCATTCATGGCGTAGCAGAAAGACCAAAGCACTCTGTCACGACCAGCAGGGCATCAACCGGATATTTTGATTGACCCCCCCGCGCACCCATACTCTCTTCCCATCCGCCTCCGCGTTTTGATCCAAACCAGGAAAATCTCTACCCCTGTTGGAATTTTTTTGCTCCCGCAATCATGTCGAGCATGCATTTTCCTCCGTCCATTATTCATAAATCACTCTAATGCGCGAGTTCTAACGTATTCCTTTCACTCACAACAAAGCGCTTCTCCACGTCGATAAATCACCAGTGCACACCATCCATTCGCACTCCCTCTCACTCCGCCTCTCTCTCCCTTGAACCCATTTGGACTCGACCGACACCCTCTTCCCTCTCTCTCTCTCTCTCTCTTTGCCCTCTCGTCCAGTACCACTCTATACAGCCGAAACGATCGAGGAATGTCGGGGTGTCCCACCAATCATAACTCTCTCCCTCGATGAGTCAACTTCACAGCCCTTTTCTATCGTCAGGAGGATTCCTTGAAACACCCAGTTGCGACATTTTCTTGTTCATTATCGAACTATCTCACCACTAATCATTCTTCCGCACATGTGGTGCAAGCCTCTACTGGGACGTTATGGGTAAAAAATTACCTATACTGTGGGAATATTGGGGGAACTGGAAGTAGGAATTCTTAGCAGGAGCAGCCATTGCGGTCTGCAGACGAATACTGAGGTCATTTGCGTCATTCAAGGAGTGTGTGGGCAATTATTCGTAGGTTATTAACGAAAAGAAAACGTTTGGACTGAAATACGTGTCATTATTAGCATACTAGTAAGAAGAAAGAGTCTAACTCGCACTGTCTCATCGGTTGAACGAAGTGCTGGGCCTCAAGTTATTGTCTTGACCCCAAAACAGTGATGATGTATCTGTAAAAACTCGCCAATTCTGGATTAAAAACCATGTTTTTTGAAATTGGAACCCTATTACTTAGAAATTATAAAGAAACCCAGTTCAAAACCCGCAGACATTATGCCTTCCCACATTACAGAAATGAACATTAAGGCGTAGGTGCCCGTTATATACTTTAAGTTTGCCAAGATAGTTTTAGCTCTGTCTTTTGAAAGTTTGTTTATAGATTATCTCATAAGTAAATTAAATGTGCTTTGCGTCTCTCGATATTATATATTTTTTCTCAATATTTCAATGAAATTACAAATATTTTGATTTAGTGAAAGAACGTATAAAAGCGAATGAAGGAGTAAGAAATTCCGGATATGATAGCTTCTGAGTCACACTGGTATTGTACCACTGGTGGCTTTATGAACCTTTCTTAATAATAATGAAGTCACATGGTTTTCAGTTGTAATAAGAGTTTATTCTCAGTCCATTGTAGAATCTGACAAGGAAAAACTCATAAACATCTCAGGGTTACAATGTGCATTATACATTTTAAATTATCAGTAAGTGTACAATTCATGTATTGACGATGCCATTACTTTGATGAAAAAATTCAAGAAATTAGCTGTACCCTTTATGAAAATAAAGACATTTAATTACCAGTTTAATTCATTGACGTAGCCTTAAAGCTGTATCTTTTAATATCGCTTTGACATTGTCCCTTATATTACCGTCATTACGTTTTCATCCCGACCCTGCTCGGTACCGAAGCTGCATAACTCCTGACGATGATAAAAAAAAAACAAATTTCAAGACCTCCCGTGGGACCCATTACGAAATGATGTTCGAAACGCGCAAAAAATGAACAACGGTAGAACAAATGACGTGTAAATGGCGCGGCGATGGACGTTTGTGATAGTAGCGACGTTAGTGACTGATGATGGAGGCCATGAGTGAGATAGTCATGGACGTGGAAGGAAATAGGATGGACTGTGAGACGGCTCCCTTCAGGAACTCGAAAAAGGGCCATCCATTGAAATGGGGACGAGTGCTTCCCTTCGCCTAGTATGAAGTGGTCAACATCCGAAAGACTTCGGGACCACTTTTTTGTTCGTGATTTCCTCGGATCGGGGAATCTTCCTTTCTGTCCCTTGCCCATAAAGTAAGTTCTTCTGGCTCCGTTTCGCCCTCATATACAGCCAAATATTATCACTCCAATGTGGGGTGAAATCCTATTTACGAAAGGATGTTTTGGCTTTCAGGTACAACGGATTTGAATGTGGATATTTTTACGACTAAACTCTGAGTACTTATTAATAATATTAGGAAAAACATAAAAACTGAAAGAATTTTATAATGGGAATAATATATTAATTTTGGCTGAGTGGACATTCAGAACATATAGTATTTCGCTTCAACTCATTTGATAGCTATTATGTTGAATGTTTTGTTGTCGGTCAGAGAAAACCGTTTAGTGAGAATTCCTGGGAAATTTCTGATAAGACTCTTATATCAATGATAAGTTAGGAATTTCCTTTCCACGTGGGAACGTTTTCTCCCTTCTCCGATTCTCCTATACTTTTCCCCTGTTGATGAACACTACACCGGCCAAGTAGATAATTCGGATCAAGTTACAGCCAAGAGCTATGCTGTCATATTGTTTAAGTCCGATAGTTAAATGAAATTAGTGTAAAAACTTTATTCTAGATGTTATGTATACATTGACAATTTATCTTTTACTCTAGTTGCAAATCCTCTATTTTCTTTTTCATTCTTTTTTTAATGAGCATCAATCACACTTTTTGGTCTGCTGTTGTTGGCAAATATACGTATAATAGATAATATTAAAAAAAATGAAATCTAACAGTTTTTGTTGGAATACTCTCATGGTTGAGGAAGGATATATTATTTGATAATAAATGGAAAAATGTGGAATTCAAGTACGAATTTGCTCATAAATTTCCTTCCGCAAAAGGAGAAATTAGTTTATTATTTTCATCCTTTATTTTGTGGGAATTTTAGTGTACGAAGTAAAAACTTCTAAATGTTTATTATAACTTGTTACTCTCTTATCCAAATATATTTCTCATTAGAGTAATTTATTCATGCTCTAAAACATTGTCAACACTATATATACGATATTCTATGGTGTAAAGGGATTTCACTCACTTTGAGCGCTTCCTTGAATCATAGACTCTTATCAAATTCTTATTTGTGCCTTTCCCTACCGCAGACGATCTGTCATTTTCTTTCTCCTCTTCTCTTTAGACCAATCTTCCTTTCTTAACTCGCTTCCGCTTGTATGCAAACGGTAGTGCTAATTTCCATCTTCCTCTCATTTCCTGCTACTACTAGAGTACAAAGTTGCGTCAGAAGCTTCGCATTTTGATAGCTATTTGAAATGCAACTACCTACACTAACATTAGGTACACTAACTCACCCGTGAAATGGCCCCAATTCCATGGGCTAATTTAACTAATCTCTAGCACGTTCAGCAACCTAAAGCATAATCTAACAATTTTCCCTTATAATGAGAATAAATAACAATTTTCAGTTTGTTGCCTACGTCTTCGCTCATGTGCCGTAAATACAAAAGGCTTAATTAACCTTTTGTATAGTTTCAATAAAAGCATTCGGGAAAAACTCATCAACCTAGTGAGTGATCAGAAGGATACAATGTCCAACAAGCCTAGAGAATGAAAACAATTGTGAAATAGTTTTGAAATGAAATGCGCCGAGGTCCTAGCGTACCAGAAACAATTTAAATGACGAAAAGGCATTAATTGAAAATGTTGTGTCAAAATGCAGAAAACATAGTTTTCATAAACTAAAATGTTGCGTTAGAAATTTCAGCAATTAAAAAGAGATTTTGAAATTTAACCATTTTTTTTGGTTTGTTTTTTTTTGGGAAAGTTTAACCTTTCCATTTTTTGACTAAAATTGTATCGTCTTTCACCAACGCACAGACTAGTTCATAGTTTTAAAATATCTTATCCAAAAAAGTGGTTATGAGTAACCTGTCCAAACCTGAAAATACTGTTGTTTTTACTTTTAAGGTCTGGCTGTTATGGGTTTTAAAGAAGTTCCCCCACGATGCTCCTTTTATACTGCACATATGATTGAGTCAAAATCTAAGGCTTACGGACCACTCGCCAGTCCTTACTTCATTCGTAGGCATTGTGAATATTGGGTGCTGTTTTAAATCTCTCTGATCGGCGCTCCTTCCCGAGAAATTTCCTTTCAGTCTGCGCCAGCGCCGTGTGTCTGCTCACGTAGCTTTCTATTGCTTGACCCCGCCCTTATATTGAAGGTCTCGGAGGCAATTTCTTGGATCTTTGTGCCGAGGTCTTACAAAAACAATGAGGTCGCATTGAGGTTGCTCGTGAATGGCTGGAGTCATTTCCCTAACCAGGAGGTTGCGCAGGGATTTGTAGAAAAGTTGAAAAAGTGGCAAACAAAAATGGATGAAAATTTGCTGCGATTGCACTGATTGATGCATAGTATATAGTATTTGGGTACGGGTGGTTGACTTGGGTAGGAATATCAAAGTACAGAAATTGAGGTGCACAAATAACATGTTGCTGTAAAGTACCTAAAATGTGTATATAAAGCGTAAATATATTAGTAGCACAGGGAGTAAAAAACTAAAACACCACAGGTTTCCTCAAATGAATCGATAATCAAACGGACAGGAACTCTTTAAATGTCAATGCTCATTTAAAATTATTTATATATACTATAGCAGGGCAACATTTTATTGTTTTACATATTTCTATAGCTTATAATGAGAGCTAGTTAACACATACGATATATAATGTCAAACTCAGGCAAAGGTTACGAAGAAATGTCAATCATACTATAATGAATGATGACTAAATCTTCGTACAATGATCGCGTATGTTTGATGTTAGGACCTTGTCAAAGTTTTTTAATCCTACATCTATGAACATTGGATTTCCTCTTCTTGGTTCTTTCAGATAAAAATTAATATTAGAGAAAATGCGTAGCGAAATTTTTGATCGATATCCTGTCTTTGTCGAAATCCAGATTATCGCATAAATATATTAACCGGAAATGAAAAAAAAACACATTTTTTATTCCATTTTTCATTAATAACTTCAATTTAAACTCATCATTATTTATACTACAATCAGAAATATTCATTGTTTTTTTGAGGAAATTACTCTGAAAATCTCATATGTTTTTGTTTAATGTTACTACAATGTTACTTTAAAAAAATGCATATCTTTCAGGCATCCAATTAAAAGAAAAGAAAGCTTGAAATTACGAGGCGTGTTCATAAAGTAAGGCCCGTTTGGTCACAGGAAAAAATATACTCATATGAAACACATTTTATTGGCACTTTTAGTTAGCTACAAACCTACTTCACTTATCTACATAATCGCCGTTCACTTCTAAGCATTTTTCGTACCGCTGCACCAGCTTCTTTAACCCCTCTGCATAGAAACTCGCCGCCTGTGGGTTGAACCAATCGACAACGCCATTCTTGAGTTCCTCTTCGGTTTCGAAACGTTGTCCACCGAACCACTGTTTCAAGTGCAAGAAGAGGAAGTAGTCGCTGGGTGTAAGGTCAGGACTGCACAGGTGGGTGGTTTAAAGAGTTCCCAACGACCCAAAAACTCTCGTCCACTGGACATTCTTTGCTCTTTGTGGTGGTCGGTGAGCATTTTTGGTACCCACCTTGCACGCAATGTGTGGTATCCGAGGTTTTCCGTAACAATATTGTAGACAGTAGTGCGTCCAAGTTGAGGAAATTGTTCAGCCAGGCCATTAATTGTCAATCGACGATCACATCGCAGTTTTTGTTCCACTTGCGAAACAATTTCATCGGTCAGAATACTGGGCCTACCACTTCGCTCTTCGTCATGGACATTTGTTCGTCCATTTTTAAAATCACAGCACCATTGTCTAACCTTTCCTTCACTCATAACTGTAGGTTTATAAACTAGGCATAATTCCCGATGAATTTCAGCAGCCGACAATCCTGCCAATCCTCTAATTTTGCATACAAGAATCGTATGACAGAACGCACTTCACAGCTGGCGGGATCAACGATTGTCGCGGACATTGTTGTTCGCATCCACGGACTAGCAAACGACTTCTGAAACAAGACAAATACTGCTATAGCTTCTCAATAAATCAGTAGATGGCGCTGCAAGAGCAAAACTGTGTTCTGAAGCGCCAATATTTAAATATAAGTAAACGGTCCTTACTTTAAGAATACTCCTCGTATTATTGCATGACTTGTAATAGTAATTACTTCTGTGTTGCTCAAGGACTGAAAACCTCAATTTAGGAATATAAATTGGTACTGTAATATGAAATATATTCTCTACTAATTAACATTTTTTTTTTAATTAAAATAATTGAAAACAAACTTCATCATGTTTAATTAATATCCTCCTAAGAACGAATAATTGGTTGAAAATTCATTTATTTCCATACTCTAATGGTAATACCTTACAAATATAGAATAAAAAGATTGATTAAAAAATCTTTTCACCGTTTTTCGTTAATTAATTTACAAAATAAGAACCTAAAAATGAAGGCGTCTGATTTCCTCAGCTGAAGTTTTTGGCTTAATTCTGCCCGAATGACTTCATGAGAAAGAAGCATTGGATTTCCAATTATTCTCGAAAATTGTATTCAAAGTAGCATACTTAAAATTGTTTAGTCGATTATATTTGCCGATTAAGCCTCTAATTTCTCACATTGAACTCAGTCAACATTTCTTAACGTAATTTCCTTTAAAAAGGCAAGGCATGCAAGCACCTTGATCTGGGCGTCTATTTTGTCTTCGAGGATTGAGAATTTCTGTGACCAGAGCCATTCATGATCCAAGATCTCCCTCGCCTACCCACACTCTCTATTTTCCATTCAATTACAGGCCAAATTCCTTCACCTTTGTGCCTTTCAATTTCAACCTCCATCAACTTCCCGCTCTTTGTGAATCTTTCACCGGATTTCAGCTCTACGTTTACCCAACTGACATATTATTTCCCTCAAGGTACCTTCTTCAATTATTTGGTTTTCAACGTTCTCTTTCCCCAGCACGTTTCGTGTTGGTTTTTATCTATTCCTTAGGGCCAGCTTACCAAAGTTCTAGCCAGAAGAGATATTATACTCGTAAAAATTACCCAAATTCTAAATATTCATTTATATTCATATAAACTATAGAAATTCGTATGATTAATCTGTGTCGCACTGGTACTTCAACTTGCTAAATGGAAAATATTAAGGCAGAAAGATTCTCAGATCTCTCTTTACTCACTCCTTATTCTTTCGAAGGGAAAATTTAATTTACAACCGAATTCAGAGGCTGGCATCACGTTCCCTCCATTGTTTATATTTTAATGTGCATTAAGTGTATTTTGAAAAAGTTTGTCCCGACATTTTTGACAGTTCGGTGATATTTTATTGCTTACCGTATGATAATACATAATACAGTATGTTCTCCATTGGTGGGCATGCTTTTCAGACTGCAAATCGCTCGCATTAAATGGTGGTAGTAGCATTTGCGTTGATCCTTGGGTAAGCATGCTGGTGTTTACATATTCCAAGCTGTGCACACTTGCTTGGTGTTAAAGTCTGGTTATCGCCTAGAATGGAGAGGTTTATAATCCCACCTCGGGAATATAAGGGCGCAGTAATTCCCTCGACTCTCCTCTGTCTCCCTTGCCAACCTGCCTTGTGATTAATTCCCGTCTCTCCCTTTCTGATTTCGCCAACAGCGGGAGTACGTTCGAGGGACAGTGGCAGAACGGGAAGCGCCACGGCCTCGGCCTGGAGTCGAGGGGCCGGTGGCTGTACCGAGGAGAGTGGACGCAGGGTTTCAAGGGTCGCTACGGAGTGAGGCAGTCTGCCACGTCCAACGCCCGGTACGAGGGCACTTGGGCCAACGGCCTGCAGGATGGTTACGGGTCCGAAACGTATGCAGATGGCGGTGAGTGTTACTCGGTTCTCACCCTCTTCCTCAATTGCTCCTTCCTGTTCCCCCATCCTACTTCAATCTATCATTTTCACAAAGGTGCTTTCGTTGATATTTTCTCTTCCTTGCAAATTATTCAGAGTGGAAAAGTATATTATGTCCTTATTTTCATTCAAATTCCATCCCTTCTCCTACTGAATAGTCAGACTCCGCGGGATTGACCGGAAACTGATGATGCATCCCTGTTAGAGCAGTATAAAAGGATTTAGCGCCTATAGGTGTAAGGTCTGGGAAAATCAGAAATCTTTTCACTTTTACTTTAACTATTTGTAGTAGTCTATAAAATCCAACCCTGAATAACTGTGAGGAAAACATTTGACTGTTTGAGTACAGAGAAATATGTTTGACATCTGTTGGAAATTAAAGACAATCACTGAGTCTCTACATGCCAAATGTTATCGGTAAGAATAGATGAATAACTGTCTGGCATTCATTACAAATTTTGACGAAATTGATGATGCAGTAAATTACATTATCTCCATTGTGTCCCTTCTTGCAGTCAATACCTTATGGATTTATTGAGTCCCCTGCAGGATGAAGGTTTTCACCCAGTTGGAATTGTTAAAGACGAGAGATGTTCAGACTAGAGAAGTATAGCATATTGCAATTAGAGTGCCACTTTCTTCATAGAACCAATATTTGAAGGGAATTATTTCTTTCATTGCTCAGAATATATAGTATTGTAACTTTCTCTGATAACCCCTCAGAATTTTGAGGAATATTTTGCAGTACTTACATACTAAAAAGATTCTTATTTGGAAAAAATAATTTCGTCGAAAATTGAAACTATATGGAATATTTGCTTAAGTAATAAAATAAGTTAGCTTGTCAATGTTAAACTCTTGCCAACTCTCTGATTTGAGAAATACATCATTACTTAAACCAAATAGAGCTTCAAATCTGTCGGTAAGATCAAAACACAAACGAATTTTCATCATCACTCCGAAATATTTTCACAAGAATACAAACATTTCTTACGACTACCTTTTGGGGTGATATAGCGACAAAAATCGTTGAGAAACTAGAAAAATTAAAAACTTTTTCTCTCTGACTTTTAATAATCAAACCAGTTTACTTTTTCACATAAACTATTTTTAAAAGTAAGTATGAAGATTTTCCACCAAGTTGCGCCAGAAACTGTTCTATTTACTTTTTCTCTCATTTGTTCTGAATCTGCCTGTCGTTATTTTTGGAATAATTATGTTTCAATTTAAGTACGAGAAAATTGTAGTATCAAAATATTGTGAACTAGCAAGATTAAATCTCTCATTGGTTGACAGTTTTTCAAAATACACTGGTTTTAATCTCCATTAGAGTTGCTTTAACACCACCTCTACTGGGCCCAGTAGGGGCGTCCCAATAGACCCCGCAGTTGCCATAATCATGTAGTATACTAATAAATAGTAGGGCTCTTATGTTCATTATGCTATAGAACTTTTGCCTTTGCTAAATTATTTTTTGCGATTGCAGCTGACAGATATTGTTTGAATACATTATATATAGCAAATACAGCTGATTGTACTTCGCCACAATATAAAAATAATGGATACCCTTGTTACCCACTTTCATCATTCAGTTGCTATTGCTGTAGATATGTGACAAGCACAATTAATATTACTATTTTTGCCATTTTCCATACTGGAGAACTTGAAGAGCTTTGTTTTTCGGAGACTTAACGAAACAGACGAATGAATTCATGTAAGACAAATTACTTTACTCTGAATTTACCCCATTTCGTTATTAGGTAATTCCTGGTCAACCACGCTACAAATTTAGTAGAAGCGTATTCCCTGAAAAAAACATCCATCGTGTCCAAAGTAAAGGAAATACATTATTATTATTGCAGTATTTTATTTCCTTTATTTTATTTTTTTTTCTGGTTTGCCTATTTCCCGGTAAAATTAAGAGGAGAAGATAGGTTCATGGATTATCTCTATCCGTTGGCTACTACAACATAGTGAAGTGGTCGCAGAAATTTCACCTACCTCCGCCTACAGCTTTCCCGGGATTTCGTTGAGGGTTGACTTGTTCCGTTCGTTAAACATTGTGTGTGGTGTGTCGCGAGACGGAAAGGATCAGACAAAGGAGTCATGAGCTCCTCAACGGACTGTCAAGTGCTTACGCGAAACGGAACCAGTTACACCCCCAAAGGACGGGCAGGAATAATTAATGCAGGGGCGCACGCGGCTTCCTCGGGGTCAGGGTGCGTTGGAGGGATTTCGCAACAGGTCCTGGAACTCCCACGCGCTGCCTTATCTCGCCGTGTCTCCTGTTTATAATGCTGGCACTTTCCCTCCGAATACTAATGCAGAGGAGCGTGCGGGCCATGCGCGTCATGCTCACGAATTGAAATGGCGTAAGCATTTCGTCTGATGAAATTACCTGCAGGTAGCTCTGGTGATTTGCGAATTGAATCCTTATCGGCTATTTATTGTGTATTTATTATGTAACACTTTTTTAAAGAACTAATTATGGAAAAACCTACGCAAGGACTGTTTTCAATCTTCCCGTTGTAGTTTCGGTTAGGTCTGTCCCGATCTATATTTAAAGGCGCATGTTGAGTTACTTGAAAATCGAATTAAGTTGCACACAAATAGTTTTCTTAATGAATCTCATTGTTTTTGTTTTATTCAAATTGCCCTTCATGTTATTTTGCTGTATTTATGACAAATTCCCTGAACCCTACAACTCGGAATTGCATGTTTTTGTGCCTTTCCTTGTTTTAACTTCGTGTTGGTTTTACATTTTGATGCATCGCTGACGTGACTAATGACTGCGTAAATGAATGATACATGAAATACCCGTCTTGGCTTCCAACGGACTTCTCTCACTCAGGAGTTGAAAATATATTTCTTTTGTATTCTTTAGCATTATATCATCATTTTAAAAATTCCTGAACTCTCCCTTCTCTTTTTCCGCCATCATCTCTTTTGCCCCTAACTTTCCACGCACATCAGAGCATACCGGTAGTGCGGCGTAGTCTAAGGATAGAAAGTTGCAGGGGCCAAACTAGACTCCTAATTCGACTTCGCACATTGAATGCTAAACATTTCTAATGTATCTTCAATAATTAAAATTCCATTATGTGTATCCATATCTGCTCTTCATTTATAAAATTCGGAAACATATTCATCCAAATTCAAGCCACTCAAACGAGGAGTTAGCACGGGCATTGAGGTCATTTCTTCTCCCCAGCTCTCTTGACTCGAAGCACGTAAGCAGAATTTCCCATTGTTATAGATTTTCTAATAGATTTAGTGCCGCACGTTGAATCTCTGAACGAGTCGGTGCGATGTGACCTTCATCACCTGGACGTGTTACACGCTCACTAATAAATGTATGTAGTCTATTATATAATTCAATATTGATATATGTATTTAGGATCAAATCGTGTCAATACACTCCGTATTTTTCGCGATACAAGTCACGACAAGACTAATATCTATGATACCTTCATACGCGTTTTTAATTACTGGATTTCCTGTATTTAGGCCTATTTCATATCAAACTAAGAAAAATTTAACACATTTCTAGTGATAAAAAAAACAGTTTCTGGCGTAACTTGGTGGAAAATCTTCATACTGACTTTTAATAATAAAACCACTTTACTCTTCCCCTCCGCCAAGAGATATGTATGTATACGGTGTTGGACTTGTCAATTTTTACCTGATGATGTTATGTTATAACGAAACCTAGGTAGTAAAAATTAAAAAGTTTATGTGGAAAAGTAAAGTGGTTTTATTATTAAAAGTCAACATTTCTTGTGAATTTTTCCTCCGTATAAAATCAGCCCAAATCAAGGTTAATTGCTGTTACTTCATTAAATTTAAAATTTAAGATATATTGCTTTTGATGCCAATTCCCTAGGTAAAGGTATTATATATGAAATTTTAAGCGAATTAACGCCGGAGAGTTTTTGAGAAAACTCTTCTAGAGTTTGGGTCTTTCCTTTTCCTACAATCTCTTTCTTTCCTTGATTATCTTGCTTGGCTTCCTTCCTTCACTAATATTTTCGGAAAGATTTGATTTTTTTTAACTGGCGGTTTTATTCTAAAAAACCAAATGATCATTTTTTTGTGGTCCGCCTCTGGCAATTTATGCGGTTTCTTTTAATGTATTTTCATAGAATTTGAAGAAAATGCTTCCCTCTTTGAGAGATGAATATTTTATTACTCATTTCAGTTAGATATCTTTAATGACATTTTTCACAGATCTATCATTATACATATGTTTCCTTGAAGAAGCCAACGTTGGTTTTTCTCCTCAATCGAGTTCGGCTCATTTCCACTAATTTTTCTAAGAGTTTTAAGGAGGTGTAAATTGTATTTTGGAGTTTTATAATAAATAAGGATGTTTAAATTGTATGTGGTGTGTTTGTAGATTTTTATCCTGTAAAATTTTTAATTTATCTTAAGGCAAAATAATACACTTAGAATCATGATCCTTGAGCTAGATATTTAAGAAATTATGCATTGCACTATCAATTTATTACACAAGAGTTATTAAAAAAATAATGGACATTTTTATTTACAATTGTAAAAAAAATTATTTTCATTATAACTTAAATGTGTAATGTGTGGTAAACTTTTCATTCATGGACCAAAAAATTACACCAGAGGAAGAAGTTTCGATTTGAAACAGATTTGCTCGAGGAAAGTTCCTTTTATCCAACCTATTTACTACTCAGTTTTTTGTTCCCTATGATATAGACTTTGCCGGAAGGTATGAATCAAAGTGATTCATGTCAGTGAGATGTTTATCAAACCGTCAGGCAAAGTAATCACTATGTACATAATTTTTGCATTTTTCATGTTCAAATTCTTGATGAGTAAAAATATGAGTTTAGCACCCATGTTATAGTTATACCTATTATCGTAATATTATCTAATAAATAATATATACCCACGAGTAATTTAAAAATGTAATCCGTACGACAGCGGATTGTAGACTTACTTAAAATCAAGTACATGCCTATTCAAGTTTGGTTTGCGTCAAATCTAACTGCATTATCGTTTTTGTATTTTATTTTTTATGCTTTATGGGTCTTTGAATCTAGCCTAGACTTACCGAGAAAGGAACTATTTCAAAAAATGCATTGAACTTGGTGCCAAAAATTTGTTTTCATCAGTAAATGCCAAAATTATAATATTACGCAGGAAAATATTTTTTTTTAACCATTAGAAGATTTAGAGAGCTTTGATTTGGGAGTTCAACCATTCCCACTATCAGTGATTACGAATATATATGCTTTCCTCATTGTCCATGGAATTCTCAACTCTCATCACGTTAAGTCTCAAGTTAACAATTTCACCTAAGTACGCAAAGAGGCCATACTTTCTCATGATACGTTCGTTGCAATAAATACTGGAGCACGCGATGATAAATGAGGGTAAATGAAACTGCAAAATAAATTCCCTCGAGAGTCGGACGGATGGAATCGAGAAAGAATCTGCACGGTAAAAATCCTTTTTCTCGTACACAATTCGCTCTCATCTCTCTTCATCCTTCATTCCAGACAGAAAAGTCGTAAATGTTATATATATATCAGAATTTATATTCTCTAAATTCATTTATTTCGTTCATGGTGAACATGATTGATGAAAGATGATTTCTCCGTTACCATTTGACCGCGTCTAATAAACGATGCATAATAATGGATATCCATATACAGGTGTCTATTTTACTGTTCATTTCGCTCCATATTAACTGTCTTCTTGCTTTTAATTTTACCTATTCTCATTTGGGTCACTCCACGTTAAATTTTGGTGAAAATATCGGCGGACGCTGGAACTGGAGAGCTTATCGAATAGAAAAAGATGAATGTAAACATCTAACAATAGGGCCATTTTTCTTGCCATTGTCCTAAGAATTCGCAATTGCCATGAAAACGTCCGTCCGTCTCTCCTCCGAGATTTTACGCGTAACTGAGAAGGATTTTAATGACAAAATGAACCAATTAATGTTCTGAAAATTTTTAACTTTATACATTTTGAAATTAGAAATTAGACCAACTTCAGAGAGCACAAAGAAATTCCTTTAAAAGACAGTTGGACAATACATGACAGCAAAATGATTAATGAGCAATACATTTGTTTAAATGAAACCAAGAACACAAGTATGCATCTTAATCAAGGCCTGGTTTAATTATCATCCAATTAAATGGATGAAAACCGATGTCTTCTTTCTCCACCCACCCGTACGTCTCCGTCCTCCCGTCTTCCCGTTCCCCAATTTCTGCTCCTTGCCTTTAAATTCTCCGCAGATTCTCATTATACGCAAAACCTTACCATCATTCGATCGATTGGCATATGAAGAATAACAAAAATCAATACGCATGATCAACAGTGGAACCAAATTCTCTCCCACTCTGTCGTGCCTCAGCTTTTTCTTTCCCTCCTCCCTTTTGACTCTCCGCCCAATCGCTCCCTTCCCCTCCTTCATCCCCTTCGACGGCTTCCCATTCCTCTTCCCCTTCACTCTTGTTTTTGATTTAAGAGTTTCGGAGTGCCGGTGGATCCCTTGGGTCTGAAAGGGGTTAGGGGTTCCGCGTACCGACGTTATCTCTCATCCGACGCAGATGCGACCCCTTTACCGCTCCATGAGGACGAGGGGGTGTGAAGGGGGTCGGGTTGAGTCGCGGAGAGAGGGATAGATGAGTCAGGAGAGAAAGATGCAGAAGGCGAGGGGGAGTGTGAAAACGATGACTCAACTACTACTCCGGTGTCTTTCAAAGTCTGCCGGAAATAGGCATCATGTGTACATAGTGAATGTTGCATAACTTTAAAATGGAACCATTGCGAAATAACTACCAGATTGTTGAGGTTTAAAGGTATGATTTGATTCTACATGTATTTATTAATACTTTTGTGTATTTGGAAGGAGAATAATGTGATTTTGCTTCTTTTGGAGGTTAAAAGCGTTTACTATTCCTTTCTTGCCCAGGTGTCTTGGAAGTTAATTTTTCTTGGACCTCATAAATTTTAAATCGATTGAAAAACTATTTATTTCCTGGAATTCTCTAAAAGGAATTAAAATTTTAGCTGATCTTTTGAGATTTTAAATTATTATTTCTTAAAGTCATTGAAGTCATCAACTTTAATAGAAAAAAATGTTTGAAGAATAACTAAACGGGAAAATAAAATACTTTGTTCTTCCACATAAATTTTATTATGGACGACCTAGGTTTTGATTTACAAAGTCATTATCAGGGACCTGATGATGACTTTGTAAGTCGAAACCTAGGTCGTCCATAATAAAATATATGTGGGAGAACAAAGTATTTTCTTTCCCAATATGAATTGCTTCCACAAAGTGACGCCTCAAACCATTCTAATAACTAAACCGATTCTTTTTTTATAAAATACTTGAAAATTAAATGGGTATGAAATGGTTAAGAAGTAGTAAATACGATTAAAATCGATAATTTTATTTGTAATTTTATCATAATTTAACATGTTTTTATCCCTGATATAATGTAATTAAACAGTAAAAAATAATTTTTAAATTCAAGGCCAATTTTTTGTTTTGATTTTCTAATAGCTTAAGCTCATTCAATAAATGTTAATTAATGTTGGTGAAAGAATCTTAATCAATTATAGAGATTAAATAAATCTCCGTTTTCTTTGATAATTAGTTTTTTCATGGTTAATGAACATCGTTACCAATTTCCAAAATTGTTTCTCTTATAATTTCTCGGGAAACTTTCCCCAGACAGTAGCCTATGAATGAAATAGCTATTCTTCGTTAGACGACGGTGCCGTTTTTGCCAGTTCCAGTAACCGTTGGAAAATGACACAGGATGCACAAAATGATATAGCAATTAATAAATATAAATTTTGAATTGGATACACACATCGTTTATTATATTAAAAACCCATGATATTATTGCAGCTATTAGGTTGATTACTTTTATCTCATAGTTTTTTGTTGTTTAGCTTTGATTTTTTTACCAAAGGAAATGATAAATGAACGGGGTTATTGAAAGTAAGTTGATAATACCTAATTAACGTGTTACTGTATTGAAATTAATATTGATGTTCAGGAATTCAGTTCAGGTAAATGCCTAATTTCTTTTTCTGGTTCGAACATCTTATTTTTTTCTTTTGTAAATAATGTACATTCTTTAGAACCGAATAAATCTTGGAGGAAATACTCCGCTGTTCATGCCTTAGAAGTAGTACCATCGTTTGCGAGGCAAAATCTCCTCAAAGGAGAACTTGATCTTCTCATTAACAATTGAAAGCCTTTGTCTTTTCTGTAAACTATTTGAGCTCTAAGTGACAGCGATGAATTGTTAAGAGCTTAGACCCACTTTATCGTGAGTCTTTGATCGATACCTACTCTCTCAACTCCGATTTTCAATCTTGCGCAATTTTTCTTCCTTTCTCTTCTTTTTCTGTCATGCTCTCTCTCTCACTCTTTCTCCCTCACTTCGCAGAATCGACCTCTTCATAAAAGTCTCTTCTTAACGTAGACTTCTTTCTCCGCTTTTTAATTATTTTCACATCTCCACCCCCTCCTTCCCTCGGCCACCTCTTCACTCTCAAAGCTTCCTCTTTAATTCCTTCTCTTTTCACTTAAGCAGCAAGGTCTCTAAGCCGTCTGCCACTTCTTGGATCTTTTTTCATTAATTTTTTCTATTTTAAATATTCAATTTACTTATTTATTAAAGCATTTGATTCTCACTGAAGGTATTTTGAACGATTTTTTGGAATGTTGTTGGAAAACGAGCATCAACATTATCAAAATATGATTGGGCGTAAAATATTATATATAATGATAATGATATACATGTATATATAAATATATATTATAAATACATGTGCATATACATATCGTATGTATCGTGAAATCGATTATTGATTTACTTTCTTTTTTATATCTAGATCTGTCTCTTTTAGAATAGATTTTATTTTACCCCTTTGTTCAAGCAAGTTAAAAGCTTCCATCAACTGCTCAGTTATCTTCGCAGTCGTTCATTTCATTCATGGTGATTGTGATTAAAATTCACCAAAACTCATCCACACCATCTAAAACGCTTCCTCTGATATATGTTTATTTTATCTAATTATTGAATAGAATTTTATACAGTTATTCCAAGAGATAATTCCAACTTTGCCTATTAACGCTGCATTATGTTGAAATGGAAGAAGTTGTTCATATTCTTCGGACTCTTTATCTTAATAATATTCAGAATAATAACTATTGTTGTCATATTGGAAATCATGCCTACCTGTAGGCTAAATTAAATTAAATATTTGATATAATCATAAAACTATATGAACTTCAAGACCATAAGATATTTATTATTTGAATCGAGCACGCATTACCAAAGAAAATAAAAACAAAACATCATGTAGTCTATAAAACATTCTAGAAATGGGTATCATAAAAATAATACGCATGGATAAAAGGATTTAAATTGATGACTATATAAAAAAAATGACTCGAAAAAAAGGAAAATAATGGAAGCCTGGAACAATTGGAGAAAATAAAAAGCAACAAGTACGTAATAAAATAGAAATAAAGAAAAATAAAAACAGATACAAATATAGAAACAATGGAAGAGAATATGTAAAATGCAAATCATCCTACTCGACATTCAGCGTGTGTGTACACTGTAAAATTATTTGAAGGAATGATAAAGCGCACGTCGCAATTACTATTTTGGATGGAATACGTAAGAAAAAACGAAGGTACCGGCAACGAAATAGCTTTTACGACACTTCAACTACTCCCAGATATAAGTATCAGAAATTTTGCCTCCGATACGGCCACCCCACAGTCGACGACGAGTGGGAGGCGAATTACGCGAAGGAGTAGGCGGAAACGCCCCTCTCTCTCTCCACCCCTCGTCCACTTCTCCCCGCCAATCTCCTCTCCTCCCGCCGCACAAAAGGAGGCGGCGCTCTTCACTCTCTTTTCACTCCCTCTCCCCGCCTCCCCCTCCCACCCCCTGCCTCAAGCACGAGAGTCCATTCCGACGGAGCCCATTCCTCATATAATCCTCACCTTTTCCTCCAACCGCCTACCCCTATCCTCTGCCACCCAGTTCCACAACCACCTTCACAACCATACCACATTGCCTTCTCCCTTCGGTAATTCGTGACTGATGGGAGAGGCGTGAGGGGGGGCATGAGATGGCTGAGACGTTGTCTTTGGAATGTGTGTGTGTATATGAGTGCTTATGTCTTCCCTTGTGCGCTTTGTGTTTGTGAATGCAAGACGCTGCATGACCCCACTCAATTTGCTCCTCACCGAAGAAGTTGCCGTCATCCTCACTCCAACTCCCTCTTTTCATTTCTTCCTCCTCCCCGTGATCCCTACCCTCTTTCAAGCTTCCCCTAGGTGAACGAGGAGCAAGATCTTTGCCTTCTCTCCTTTTTAAAATTCTGTTGTCTTCCTCCATCCCCTTTTAATTTTCTCGCTGTTAGAATACCATTCTGGGTCGCAGATGTCGGAGGATATTTTTACGATTAACATTTTTGCATGTTTAATTGAATTTTACCTACTCCCCTATAAATTAATCAACTAAAGATTGTAAAAAATATACCTACGTTAAGTTACAATTATAGGATTTTTCAATTTTCTTATATAAAATTTTATCTTATCTTGGTATTCTGCGCAAAACTTTATCTTCCTCAGGTCCTCCTCAGACAAATAATAATGAATTAAAGAACAAAATTGAAGTATTAGAGTTAAACATGTGTCTGATACATGTATCAGTTTTCTGTAAATCTATATATTAAATTAATAATTTGGAAATAATAGCAATACCAATAATCTCAATTCATTGTATGCTCATTCATTTATATGATGGCCCGTAGCTTGTATTATATGCATGCTCATCTCCAAGGATTATATTTATGTATATATATATATATATATATATATATATATATATATATATATATATATATATATATATATATATATAACATTTGGTCGGCACAATAGAACACAGAATTAAATAGATAACACGTAAAAGAACACTCACATTGTAGATTGTTTAAGCTTTCGGCCTACTCCGTGGCCTTCGTCTGACCTGATGAAGGCCTCGAAGTAGTCCGAAAGCTCAAATAATCTA
The DNA here is from genome assembly GCA_037158775.1 of Hetaerina titia. Taxonomy (NCBI): domain Eukaryota; kingdom Metazoa; phylum Arthropoda; class Insecta; order Odonata; family Calopterygidae; genus Hetaerina; species Hetaerina titia. The sequence goes on along the minus strand of CM073768.1, from coordinate 38,063,818 downwards.
CAATGTGAGTGTTCTTTTACGCGTTATATGTTTTATTATGTGTTCTATTGTGCCGTCCAAAAGTTATATATATATATATATATATATATATATATATATATATATATTCACATTCACTTTCCCGGAAAAGCCACGAACGTGCACAATGAAACTCACTAAATAGTCACAGCAAACACAGAAACCAAAACACGCAAAAGAGGGACTCACTAGTTCTCGAATTTTCGGTGGTGCAACCACCTTTCTCAAGAGGAATTAGGAACAGAACTGAGTTCTGTTCCTAATTCCTCTTGAGAAAGGTGGTTGCACCACCGAAAATTCGAGAACTAGTGAGTCCCTCTTTTGTGTGTTTTGGTTTCTGTGTTTGCTGTGACTATTTAGTGAGTTTCATATATATATGTATATATATATATGTGTGTACTCACATCCGCCATCCCCACCTCTCTTGTGTTCGTCCTTTATATGTGTTCCTTTACCATTTTCCTTATCTCTATTTCAATGTGAATGAATATTTATTCGCCAAATTGCGGTATTTCGTGTTTTAATGTGTGTGTATATATATATATATATATACACTTTTTTGGAAAACCCACAAACGTGTAATGTAAATTCACTGATAGTCATAACAAACACAGAAACCAAAACACAAAAGAGGAAAAACTCACTGGTTCTCGAATTTTCGGTGGTCCAACCACCTTTCTCAAGAGGAATTAGGAACAGAACTGTTCTGAACAGAACTGTTCTGAACTGTTCAGAACAGTTCTGTTCCTAATTCCTCTTGAGAAAGGTGGTTGCACCACCGAAAATTCGAGAACTAGTGAGTCCCTCTTTTGCGTGTTTTGGTTTCTGTGTTTGCTGTGACTATTTAGTGAGTTTCATATATATATGTATATATATATATGTGTGTACTCACATCCGCCATCCCCACCTCTCTTGTGTTCGTCCTTTATATGTGTTCCTTTACCATTTTCCTTATCTCTATTTCAATGTGAATGAATATTTATTCGCCAAATTGCGGTATTTCGTGTTTTAATGTGTGTGTATATATATATATATATATATATATATATATACACTTTTTTGGAAAACCCACAAACGTGTAATGTAAATTCACTGATAGTCATAACAAACACAGAAACCAAAACACAAAAGAGGAAAAACTCACTGGTTCTCGAATTTTCGGTGGTCCAACCACCTTTCTCAAGAGGAATTAGGAACAGAACTGTTCTGAACAGAACTGTTCTGAACTGTTCAGAACAGTTCTGTTCCTAATTCCTCTTGAGAAAGGTGGTTGGACCACCGAAAATTCGAGAACCAGTGAGTTTTTCCTCTTTTGTGTTTTGGTTTCTGTGTTTGTTATGACTATCAGTGAATTTATATATATATATATATATATATATATATATATATAATCTTTGCCGTTGAAATGTAGATAATCTCGTTCTTAGAGATTCCTAATCTCCTACTGGACGATAGTTGTTCCTAAAGGCTTGAAGAATTTTAATGATTATTTTTATTGTAAATTACTTGACTCATGGGGCTATGTGTAAACGGATAGGACATTTCTCCTATGTGAACCCGCCCACCTTTACTCAGAAAATTCAACATTTCAACGCTCGTGAAAGAGATGAAAATTGAACTCAGGGAAAGTTTAGGGAACTCAGGGAAATCATTTGATCACAAGAATCACAAGCCAGCAACTTTGATTGACTAATATAAACAGGATCGGATTTTCAATATTCATCATAATGTTTGAAATAAACAATTTTGAAGCATCTTTGAATGTAGCTTACAAATGTACTTTTTATCAAAGTCATTCAAAACAGTTTTTGGGCTACGATTACCACATTTATGTCGTTATTAAAATGAGAGTCAAACTTTGTATCCCAAAATTTAGAACTTTTCCACTTAACTCATTTCGTTTCCCAATGGCTTCCTCCCCTTTTTCACTCCCTCAGATCACCCTCATACTTTCCGTCTAATTACTTCGGTATTTGTCTCCTGATTAGTTGACTTGCCTCGGAACTAAGTGGAATGTCCCCGTATACTTTCTCTCTCTCTCTCTCTCACTCTCTTCCTCTCCGAAATTCCCACTACACGCCCTTTCCCACTCTCATACTTTTCCCTCAATTCAATACGCCCGCCACCCTTCCCACACCCTTTGAGAGTTTGAACGAAGAGCGGGGACCTCCGCGGTGTCGGTTTCGACCGACAAACGAAGTCCACTCGAGTGACTGGCGGACTACCTGCCATTCCCATGGTCCGCCTTCCCCCCCCTCCCCCGATTCTCGTTCTTCACTCTTTCCTCCCCTCTCACGCATCTCTTCAAATTCGGTCATCGCTCCCCGCCCTCTCCTATCCTCCCCCCCGTGCCCACCCCAGGGATTTCCCTTCCTCCCTTCCCTCCTCTCTCACCCTTCCCTCACATCTCGATATTCTCCCACCCTCCTCCTGCATACCCCAACTCCCCACCGCAAAATGAGTCTTTTCCTTTGACTCGGATCCTTTTACCTCCCCATTTCTTGGTCTTTAATTTTTCCAGCCGTTTCTTGTTTTATTCTTCGCTCGGTCTAACGATTTGATGCTGGGACAGCGAGGGTTTCGGGTTTCGTCTCGGATAATGTCTCCCTCTCTTTCTCTCTCCGTTAGCCGAGAGAAAGCCTCCTCTCTCCTTTGTTCGACTATGAAAGGCCTACTGAGGCACCATTAACCCCACGTTATGATGCTTGAGCTTTACTCATCGTGGAGAAAATTGCAAATTGATCTTTTTGCCTATACTTCAGTGGTCTAGTATGGATTTTAGACGGGCACATATGTAGTACGCCATTTGCCATTACCTAACCGCAGTGGTGTTCTTTTTTCAATTTCGATGTTTCGCCTAAGTTTTTTTGCAAATTTTCATTTTTTCTGATAAAAATTTTCTGCGGTTCCAATTTTGCTAGTCATCATTTGCGTTGAATACTTAGACGGAGTGCCAAAAAATGAGAATAAAAACCGTGCTTCACCCAAAATCAAACTTTTCAAATTCCTTTCCGTTCTACTTCCGACTAATGCCCTGTCATAACTATATCCCCATGAAAATGGCAACAAATTGACTTAGTGTTAAAGTATGACTTTGACCCAGAGCTCTAATGCTTCTGTCATAAAAAAGAGTTGAAAGACATTTGAATATGATTAAATTAAATTATCGTTGAAAACCAGGCGTTGAAAACCGTATTGGGAAAAACCTTGACTGATAAAATATAAAAAAGTAAATGGAAAGAGTACTTTAATTACAATTTATTCCTCCTGGTATATGGAATTTTAAAATTAATTCACGCAATATACTAATATTCTGGATTTTTCATCACTACGATACATTATCCTGCTTCATAAAATAACGATCGCATATTTTTTAATAGGCATAACCTGGAATGAACCTCGCCACCGGTCGAGTTTACCTCTCGTAGTTGCTGATACATCGGCAACTAATGGGGTCTGGATTCCATATGTGCGTTCGCTTGGTCCAAGAGACCGCCAAACTCTTTCCGTCGAATGATGGAAGGGTCATCGCGGAAAAAGCCGTAATACATGTATGAGATAATTGACTGCCGAAGAAATAGCTGTCTGACTGAGTTCGATGTTTCCTCGAATTCACTTCTCCCCTTCTTCCCTCCCCGTCACTTCCTCCCCTCTTAACCTCTTCCACGACAAGTGCACCCCCATGCTCCTCCTACATCCCCTCGCTCCATTACTCCTTGCACTGCCGTCACGCGTTTCGCGAACAGTAACGGGACCGTCTTTCCCAACCCAATCTCTTTCCACTGCCCTCCCATCCTTCCCCCACTACTCATCCCCTCCACACTTCCCGCAGGGCACCTCTTCCCAAACCCCTACTGAAGGGTTACCGAGTCATTTCTCCTTGTCCTCACTCGACCTTCGATCGTATAAGATTTCAATGGCGCCATTTCGCTCGTTTCTTCCATCGGTGCTTCCTTTCGCTGATGTCGCATTGGCGAATATTCCTTGCGATCCCTCTCCCCCATCCCACCAAGTTGAAAAGATCGGCGGAGTGCACATGGTGGCTTTATAGGGAGATTGACTAGAAATATGAGTTCCATGTTTTACGAATTTTTGTAAGACAAGACGTAATAATTGTAAGATTAACAAAATAATTAAAAATACCCCATTAAAAATAAAACGTTCGCATCATTCGGTGAATACTGTTTCGCAATTGTTGAATAACAGGGATAATTTTTTGATAAAATGAACAAGTTTAAGTTTTATATCATATAACTCAACTGTTACATACGACCAATAGAGGTACCAAATACACGTGAACGGAATGAAACATGGTTTATCATACCATATCTATTCCATTATACCGACAACGTCTGTGCTCTAGGCTATGACCCCCTTATTTTTTGTGTGTCTTCAGGAAATGGCCAGATTAATATGCTTTTTCCCGTAAAATATCCAAAAATAAAACTCAGCCATGTAAATCGTAGGAAAAAAATCAAGGATATCACTTATATCAGGAATTATTAAAGATATGAATTAATCAATCAAAAGTTATGGACGCAGCAATGTTACTTTCCTTCTTGATACATTTAATTTATATTAGGAAAAACAATGCAACTGCTAACATAGCGCGTCTGTCCAACCTTTTTTTCCCCTCCATCTTATCTTCTGCCACTTGTAACATTTAACCTTCTATGTCGGCATTTTAGAAATGTGTGGTTAATGCATGGGTTTCTAACAGTGATATGTTCTGTATCTTCGAAGATATTATCATTCACGCGGATGATCTCTTCAAAGGATTCGTCTCTTTGATTAGAAACTTATTATTTATTTAAGATTTGATTTTGTCTTGATGTTCCAATCACCTTGCTTAGAATTAAAGAGCGAGTCAAGGGACCTATTAGGCTATGAATGCAGAGCTGTACGGCCTCCGGTCACTGACTTACTTCCTTCCCCCCTTTTAAGGATGAACCGCGTCGTTGCGTTCTGGTGGACGACGAGATGGCAGCATTCGATCGAAGCAGTGACAGGACAATGTTTCGAAACGACTTAACACCCCTCCATTTCACGCGGCAATAAAACGCAATGAACCCAATCGAGACGAAGTGGACGCGTCCGTACTGCGAAACCTCAAATGCGACGACCCGAAGCCCTTATCTCTCCGCTGCCGCCTCGTGGCATTCCATGGTTATTCATCACCAGGTGACCCCTTATCTCGCTGTATATACGATCCCACCCCTGCATCACGGCAGCCTTCCCAACTCTTTGCCTTCGGGTGGATCCAGTCCACGAATCTCCGAGAGAGGGCGGCGTAGCCGAGACGGTGGCCGGGGGGGGGTGGAGAGAGAGGGCAAGGGCGGGGAGGGGAGAAGAGGTAGAGGGAAGGAAGCGTGTGTCTCGAGTCTCTTTCGTATCGATTGCGTAGGCGTACTGAGGTGAGCAGGGTGTAGAGAAGGAGGGGGGAGAGAGAGAGATAGGGGAAGAGGGGTGAGTAGTGCGGGAGGCTGGGGGAAGGGGATGGAGGGCACGAGAGGGCAGAGAGGTGGGACAAGGGGTGAGCGGAAGGATGAGGATTGGCGGGTTGCGGGAACAGGGGGGGGATGGTAGTGGCGGAGAACCTTTCCGAGAAAGAAGATATGTTGAGGAAAGGATGGAGTTGTGGGGGGAGTTGGATGGGGGGAATAGGAGGATTCGGGGTGATGTGGGGGCAGGTGGGGGGGAGGATCTGGGGGGTGGAAGTTGGAGGCCGGGAGTAATGAGGGTGAAGGAGGATCAGTAGGAGTGAAATGCGATGAGGAGGATGGAGCGGAAAAATTTAGACGTAAAAGGAATTACAAAGGGAGTCGGTTTTAGTTGGGAGGTAAGGCAGGGAGGAGGGAGTGTGGGAGAGAGAGAGGAAAGATCTCAAGGGGAAGAAAGAATGCGAAGATGAGGGGGCGAAAGAATGGAAAAAGAGGGAGTAAGGACTCGGTAGTTTATGTAGGCAATTGAGTGTTTAGAAATTCTAACAAACGATGCAACCTCTGCTGAAATAACTGTACTCTAATTACGTGGATTTTGTGTTACCAATCAATTAGAATGCATGTTCCAAACTATCGTATGGGGTGCGGCAGCTTAATTTTCTGATTTGAATTCAAATCAGCAAGTTATGCTGTCGCTCCCTGTTTTTTTAACTGCGGTATAATTTTAAAGAATAGTATTGCCTTGAAGTAATTGATGACAGACCATAATTATAAATAAGACATTGCAAATGATACGGTAATAATAGAGCACTCATTACAAGTACGCCGCGCCTACATATTACGGCTGGAGTATCATTGGGCGTGATGTATAGGTAAATTTACTTATATCGGTTGGAAACGGTACAGGTCCTTTGGTCTTTGAGTGTAGTTGGAGGTTCTCACCGTCTTTCTATTTACCTTGCTTTCGTTCCTTTCCTTCCTGGTCCAAATAATTTCACTTGGTTTAATGACTCCGGTGGTCAAACACGGGTACAAAATTACGGGATATCGCTCTATGCTCATTTTACTGAAGTAATATCATTCTAATTCTGCCACAGTTTTGTTGATACTGACCATCTGTAAAATTTACATTTAATTTTATTCTAATTATTCCGGATGTTAAGGAGGTAAAGGTTAAGGTTTTATTTCTGTACTCACGTACTACATTCATGTTCCGCCTATTATTATAATTGCTAAGACATCCTCGTTTTCAACCAAAGAAAGTATACTTAGAGGGTTTGAAACCTTAATCAATGCATGGAATGAACTTAATGTGGAATTCCTTCTTCATAAATTCTAAAGGGGACAAATAAGTGCCAGTGTAGCCCGTCCGACTTACGAAGCTGAAGATCGCCAATAATTCCTTTCGCCAGAGGCGCTTCTCTTCCTTTTTACCATCAAGTTGTCCCCCAATGACCATATCTGTCTGCATCGTCAGGGCCTACTTGGTAAGTTTACTCAATGTAATCCCCTATAACATAGCACTTTACAGTCAAGTGGAAACCTCCGATGAGTAAATAAATTTCCCTGACTCCATTGGAAATTCAATGAAACCAGAATGACTCCTCCACAACATCCATATACCTCCGCTTCATTGTAGCAATTCGTATTGTGGAAGAGTAGGGAAAGGCTTTAGGTATAATGATGTCCCACCCCAGGAAGTAGAAGGAGCAAGGGATCAGGAAGGAAAATTTCCAAAAAAATTCGCTAGAAGGACAAATTTGATAGGCCATGCATTACATCATTTATTAGATGTGGTGCAATCAGTGCGTGGGCTGCCGTACTCATCAGCCTCGTCTTGGTTGGAAAGCATTAGTGACTGAATGTGTCAGCAATATTACTATCAAATTGCATGGTTGGGATGGGCGGGAGAGTTTGAGGAGAGAAGGCACGGTATTCTACTGTACGCTAACCTTGGTATTAAGTAATGAACCCCAAGGTGCCATTCACCAAGTGTGAGTTAATCCCCTTGCCGTATTTCGCTCCACCATCTTCTCCTCGCTCGTTTCTCCTTCCCTCCGAAAGTTAAAACCCTCTCCCAAACTTTTGAAAGCTGTAACGACCTCACCTGTCGTGAACCTTCAACGTTACGAGTGCAGTTTTACAGGAAGGGACGAGTAGAGCTGGAGGGATATCGAGTCACGAAATTGGGGGCCAATAAGAAGGGAGTAAAGTTGTGGAGGGGGGACGCGAAGTGATGCGGGCGAGGTATCGGGTTGAGGTGAAGGTATACGAGAAGGTGACGGTAGAAACGGCGGAGGTTGAAAGGGGTGGCGTGGGGAATTTGGAGGAGATAGAGGGGAACTTAAAGGAAATCTCTCTTACCACCCGAAGTGGGTAGGGTTATGCCGAGGAAGATGGGAGAGGAAGGACAGATAGAAGGAGGGGCGCTTTTCGAAGTGTGGTTCTTAAAGGGGAGCGGGACTGGGAAAGGGAACTTGGCGCCTAGGGGGATGGATACCATGGGGATGGAGTGAAGAACCGGTCGGGAGAGAAATGGGAGAGGGAGGAAGAAAGGGAAGGTGGTAGGAAAGGTGTACTTATGTGCGTGTGTTTTGGATTCGGAAGGACACGTGTCCTCTCTCACGTGAGGCGGCGGGCTCGACTCATCTGCGCCCCCGACCTCGAGCCCCCGCTCTCACAATCCTTTCGCGGAGGGGGAAGAGAGCGGCTGTGGGGCTCGGAGCTCGCGGGAAAGAATAGCGATGCAACGCACGGACTCGCCCCTCTCTCTTTTTTCTTCCTCCCTCAGCCGGTTCGGAGGTACTCATCCGAGGGAGCTTGTTTGATTGCGAGTTCCCAAACCGATATTTGCATGGAATAACACTCCTATTTTTAAGTCGGCTATCCGTAAGATGAAACGAAATTTCAATTTCTCGAAAATTTTATCCCAACCTATGATGGTTTTTTTTGGAAAAAAGACAGTGTTTTGTTTATTTGTCGATATTTAATTCTCAATGCATGAAATGCTGACGCACGACATCTAAAGGGACGACACTTGAAAATTCTTCTTTCACGGTGTATTATTACGGATCGTTATATAGTCCTGCTCTAGTAATTCTTTTTATTGGGATATAGCTTTTGCTCGATAAAATTATTTCCCTTGTCATGCAAAGCCTTTCTTGGATATCTACCATCATCTTGAATACATTGTGGCTCGCAAAATACTATATTCTTTATTTTTCAATGGTGGTTAAGTAGGGATTTAGAGGTATCACTTCGATATAATCGTTTACTTCTTAGTAGCGGTGAATTCTCTCTCCATTTACTACCATTTGTTTCTTTCGTGGTGTGTGTTAGAGTTCTTTTCTTTCCGTCGTATGCAAATTCCTCAGCTCAATGATTTCGATTGTTGTTTTTATTTTCATATAAATCGTCCTCTTAATCATTTCACTCATTTGTTTTTTAAAGGAAAATTTGAAAAAAAACCTTATTGATCTAAAAACCTTGTCCTTTTTTGTCGAATTCAGAATATAGGCATTGCGTACAATTTTGCACCCAGGAATAAGATGGGTATTGGCACTATTTCCTCGTGTATTTTCTGAATATGGGTTTTCTTTAGAAATATGTTTTATAGATAATGTTTGCCATGGTTAATTTCGGAATAGCTGCACCACTATTGTTGGATAAACGTATTAAAACATTTTTAGGATTTTTTTGATACTATGTTTCGTTTTATGTTAGTTCATGTAACGATTTTTACTCGATTGAGGGAAGCATGCGCTTTCAATGGCTAAATATATTCTCGTATACTATGGCAGGCTTTAATGTGTGGTATGGGGCACCTATACCTTATGAATTATTTTAAAGCAGAACTTCCAAGTTTGTAATTATTTTATATCCTTTCGTCTCAGTTCATAAGTAAACGAACAAAAAAAGCCTGTTATTTGGACGTTTATTCAATAACTTAACTCTTAAAGCTGGCTCTGGCATGCCTATAGAAATTTTATACTAAGAATATGCCTAAATCATGTCACAGGGATTAAGAATCTACGACTATCACGAGTTCACAGGTAAAGTAACTGAAGAACAACAATAAATTAATCCACCCAAATCTCTATAAGAGCTGCTTTTAACTAGCATGTGTTGTTGCCATTGAATTCATTAATTCGTGTATGTACGTTAAAACATTGGTGGGAAACAAATACTAAGGATTGGAGGATGGATGCCAAATGCCCATATGTATTTTATTGTAGTTTTCCTATCATTCCTTAAATTAAACGAGCCAAAAGTGGAAAATGCAAAATTATGTAAATATTTGGTAGCCATTTTTCCTTTTTTTTTCAATGATTTTAAGCGATCCATTCTGCCAGTTTAATGAATACAATTGACTAATTTACATATATATCTACATAAATACCCTGCGAGTCACCAAAAAAGATGTGTGGCAGGGGGTGTAGCACCAGGAGGAATGGGTAAGGGGTGAGGAGGAAGGGTTTTTTCAAATAGGTGGGGAAAGGTGGGGGGAACCTGTAAGAAAATAAAAATATATTCATATATATAATTTATATATACATTTTATATTATATATATGTATGTATATATATATATATATATATATATATATATATATATATATATATATATATATATATATATATATATATATATATATATAGTTGAACTGACTCCTGGGGGGTTTCGACTACAAGCATTCTGGTCTCTTATCGTTCTAGGGAAAAATGATATTTTAAACCTGTCAGTCTTTCAGTCTATCTCTCTAATCATATTCGTGATCCCTCCGACCGTAATACGTTGGGGTTCGTATTATATTCTTGCTGTATTCGGGAAAGGACCCATATTTAAATGTTTTTAATAAGTTTAATCTATATTCTAAACGCCGCTGTGTAAGAGAATGCAAACCTAAATTTTCTAGCAAAGTGGATACGCTGCTGCGTTGGTTATAACAATGTTTGACAAATCTAGCCCCCCTCCGCTGAACTCGATTTAATTCCGAAATCAAATTTATATTATGAGGATCCCATATACTGGCAGCATACTCTAGGTGGGGCCTGACCAAGGCAAGGAAACATCGTTCCTTCACTTTTTCGTCGCATTTACCAAGCAATCTTTTCACAAATCCCAATTTTGTATTAGCACGACCGCATATTTCTCGTATGTGTTTTCCCCAGGATAGATCGTGAGTAATTTTTACACCTAATTTATTGATTACTCATCATCTAACGTCCATGATGATGTATTAATAATTGTTAGAAAACATCATTACCAAAATATTTTGAAATGATAAACCTCTTGAACACATGCATAATACTTGCCGCGATTGTTCATTCATTTGAAAAAGATATATCGCCAATTTTTACAACGTAATTTTATATGCCCGGGCATTTATCATTTGTGAAAGATTTATTATCCTAGTTTGTTCACTCGAAACGTTCTCACTGAAGATCAGTGACCCGATTCACCTTGGTAATCACCTGAAGATTGATCACCGACTTAAAATCGATTCTCAAGTGATTGATAAACTCATTAAGTTTTATTGAAGCGAGATATTTAAGTATCAATTGCTGAGGCATTTTTTCAGGGATAATAGTGACCTGATGACGGATGATACTTCTACTCTTAGATAATCCCATTTAGTTTCCACTCTATACAATGCGTTTATCCAAGAAAAAAATCGTATCTATTTATTACACTTTTTTCGCATTTTATTTACTCTTACCCGAATTGATGGTAAGGGGGATTTGAGGTGCTTGTATGAGTGGAGGTTGCATGGTTAGTCGAACCAGTGTCTATGGAAACGGTTTTATTTTCAGCCTGCATAAGCAGTATTCCATTGAAAACACTAGGTTAATCACAAAACATTCAATTATTTTTTTTAAATACGTTGTTGATGCTTTGGACGCAAACGCATGAATAGCTATCTATTCAATTGCTTTGCTTAGTGGGAACTTCCGAGGGAAAAAGGAATATCAATGGTTATTTTCCAGTAACTATGCGAAGCGACCTGCATCCGGACTCAAGTGATCGTTAATGTATGAATTGCAATTACGAGAAATTAAATTTGATTCCAAGGATACGGTTATGAGATTTAGCATCGACACTCGCCCGCCAAGAGGCTTCACATCTCTGATATATCCGTCCAGTATTGCGTCATGCGTGATATGGATCGGTCACGGAGATTTATAATGCACCCGAAACCTTTTTCCATTGAGATAAGAAACGTTTCTGTGTCATCTCGCATCCCTCGGCACTCAGAACCTCATCTCCTCTTCCCTTTGATCACTTCTCATCTGCTCAGTCCCTCCCTCTGAGATCTTTCTCTCTACGTATATATGAGTTCGCAAAACGCCGACGTTCGCATCCCGTCAAAACGTCAATTCTTTTCGATGCGCGAGTGGCGACGAGCGATATATCGCAACGCTTGTCGACTTTGCCCTCGAGAACCAAACTAATCAAAAGCTTCCTCTCCGAAGAATGAAAGGGGAAGGCGCTCGGGTCTTTCGACCGAAGCGTCCAACACGACACCGACGACGAATTCCGTCGCAGGTGTCAAATTGACAAATACGAGGGACTTGGCAATTGGGAGTTTGATGCAAAGTTCACACTTTGGTATTGGTAAGGAAAGATATTCTTGGTGGTTCTAAATGTGGAATGTATGCACGGTTAGAATAATAGCTTCGTCCAGACTACATTCGCAGTACGTGTTACAATAAATATTCCTTCGTTCATGTCCTTTTGACAATTTCATGAAGAGTTTCGAGAAATTCATGAGTTGCATTCCAAAGAAACGGCGGGGATCGATACATACATGTATTGTTCATTAAATCTTAAACCTTTTGAGAACGAAACAAATGTAATGCTAAAAATATGTTATTTAAAATCTAAATTATTATATGGACGTTGATTGTTCCAAAATTTTCAAAATAATTTTTGATTTATATTTCAATTTTTGAAAACCATAATTATTCATAATCAGTCGATAAAACCAAGAATAATAAACTTCCGTGAAATTAAAATCTCAAGTAAGTGATCAAGGAATTCTATCAGGTTTTAACGAAGAAGACAAATTAAATATTGAAAAACCTGGTTGGCTAGACATTAATGGAATAATGTTTTCTACGATGCATTTTAATACAACGCTATTGGTTAAGCGATAATCTCAATATTCAATCGAGTAGCCATTTAGACAGATGACACTAACAGGATCATCAGAAATTATTTCAAAGAGAAACCAGGCACTTGTGAAAAATACTGAAAGAATAAGAATAAATATACAAAAACATTAGAGCATAAATTCATTTGAGTTTGTCACATGAGTCTGTTTTGACTTTTCCTCAGATATAATTTTGGTAAAATGTTTCCGTTTCGTCATCAGAGTTGAGATATTTGATCCAATGCCATTTACACTGAGTTGCACAGATCGTACTTTACCCTTTACCCCTCTGCATTTAGCAGGAGTCCCTTCAAAGCACACAAGACTCCCGAAAGCAGTATCGGATCATCCGTCTCACCCCTTGATGGGCTCCGTCTAGAATTTGAATCAATCCAAATTGCAAGACTAGCGATGGATTTTCCCTGTATCGGGATCATCGGATTTTTTTTCGAGCTGACCCAAATATTTTTTTTAAAACAGCCATGGGTTATTTAAATTGTCATTTCGGTGATAGGCGGCCTTAGACGTTGACTTAACCCTGGGTCAAGTCTCCCCGCAGTCGATGGCATGGTCGAATCCGCTGAGGAGGAGGAAGATCCCCGGGCCGGGCCGCGTCCACTCGCCCATGGGTGAGGTCCGATGCTCGGTCAGCATCGTGGATGCGATATGCCGAAAATGGAACATCGCGCGGCCGTGGGTGAACGCCCCCGGCGGCGGCGCAAACCCCTCCCCCCCTTCCTCAAACCGCCCCCCCTCCCCCACCCTCCATAACACCACTTCTCCCTCCCTCTCTACTCCCTTACTCTTCCCCGAGCCATCTGGACGTGCGGATAAGGGAGGGCTGAAGAGGAGAGGGAGAGCAAGAGTGAGAGAAGGCGGGTGGGGGGGGGGGTGGGCGAAGGGCGGGTAGGGTCCTCGCTGCTGGAGCATCCCAATGCACTCGCCGTGGCCGTCGTCGCCTCGAGCACCGCGCGGGGCGCTTTGGGCGATCCTAAATGGGGAGGGAGGGGGTGGCGAGTAGACTTTCCTCCTCTGATGACTCCTCCCGCTCTTCCCACGTCTTCCCTTCCCCTCCGAAAAGTCCGCTCAAACTCTCTCCTCCTATTTATTCGCTTCACTACTTCTTCCACCCGGAAGTCGATGTTCCCTTTATCTCTCCTCGTTCCAGTTTTACCTTTTCTTTCAACCGTTCTTTTATGTACTTCGTGGGGAGTAACTATCGCTTTCGTTGTTGTCTTTGTCCGTGAATCACGATCAGCGAGATTTAGAAGTTGAAAGAAATAAATATGCGGGAGTAAATTTGGTTGTTAGGATGAAAACCTTATTTTATCCTCGTTGAATACAGTGCTGGAATATTCTGCTGAATATTAAGTTATAGTGATAATTAGTGCAGTACCAGCTGGTTGAAAAATCCAAAGTTCAGGGTTTGCGTTGTCAAGGATAAACGATTTCTCATCAGGCCCAAACGGCGGTTGATTTCATGTAGTTTGTTAAGTTTTTAATACCAGATAGATGCTGTAGGACATCAAATTTTTAGAATATCATTAAGCAGTCGTGCCAATATGTTGACGTCTTTCCTATTAATTTCTAATTACTTTTGACGGAAGTCTAAAACATTAATTTTTATTACAGCTATCGCAATAGGTCGTCTCTTTTTAATAGGGAATGAATATTCGTATTTTTTACAGTTTTTTGCGCAATATTAATAAATTAAAAGTACCCGAAAAAGTGTTAATTTTTTGCTGAATTGATTGATACTATTTAATTCTAGGGTAGATTTTAACAACATTAGGGTTCATGAAGTTTTTATATGCCGTTCAATTTTAATTTTTAAAGTTTAGTTTCAATGGTATCAATTGTTTCAGAAAAACGCCTGTCATTGACATGGTTCCCCGCATTTCATAATATGTGCCTTGTGTCCTTGTCCGTACCCTCCTTTCATGTCCATCTCCACACTCTGTCAATGTTCGCCCCTCCCGAATTTACCCCTCACCTCCCTCTCTGTATTTCCTCTCTCCATCTCCCAGCATCCTCCTTTTCAAGTCTCCTCCAATACCTCTCCACCCCTCATCCTCTCTTTTTTTTCCACGTCTCTCATCTCCCCTCCCTCCCTTCTTTCCGAACCCTAGTTGTCACACCCCCGCTCGGGACGGCGTCCTTCCTTCCTCGCTCTCCCTCCCCCTCATCCAGCCACGACTTCTTTTCATATCTCTTTTTCCCTCTTTCACTTCCTCCCTATGTACCGCATGAGGATTTTTTTCTCCATCCCGTCCGCTATCGAACACACTTTTGCTTGCTCACGTCCGCTGTTGTGACGGAATGTCCATCATTCGATCTGCAATATTTCCTTGCGTCGGCAAGTTGCTATGAGATCACATTCATCAAGATACGATCCTCGTGTGTTCGGCATCTTAAAGTTTTCCGATACCCAACCAAAAGAGAAAAGGATCACTGAGCAACTGACGCCCTTGGGCCGCTCGGATTGTTAGGGAGAGGGGGGGATCCTTCTCCTCTTCCAACCTTCTCGACGCTCTCGCTGCTGTAAAAAGGACGATCAATCGGGGATGACTGAATTCGGGTAAGCTTTGAATGGCGTCTTGAAGTCGAATTCCCCCAAGCTTATCTGGTTTACTAAGATCGCGTTTTAGTATTGAATTGCCTACATGCGTCGGGAAGAATTTCCAACTCGCTTCTCAAATAATATGGTCACATATAGTAAGAACGGAATACGGTAAATCGATACTAGTAGGCATGTGTTTGATTTCTAGTGGTTGGTATATATGATTTCCCAAAATGCATGCTAAAACTGTGGATGGGAGGTTAAGCATACATTCCCCGGGAAAAGGTACGTACCTAACATACGGCAAACACAACGCCCGCTCAACAATCAGTTTACTCTCGTTGAGGACCTCCGAACAATAGACGATTAAAAATCAGGAAATCGAACACATTTTTTTTTATTTCCGTGGAGTTCGTTTGTTACGGAAAGCTTTCGGCTTCTCTGTGTTTATTTATTTTAGTCTCTCAACGTTTTGCTTCCCATACTAAGCGCGTCATCAGCACTTTAATATAATGCGCTCGGAAATCAACACGAGGAAGCCGAAAACGTTTTGGATTGAATGGAAAAATATGTTTCTCTATTTTCCGCTGTAAGAGGAACACGCTTTAAAGTTCGCTATGACGTAAAATGCGTGACCATTGCGGATGGCTTTTCTAAATGGAGTTCGTTATTCCGGATGTTCAATCGAAGGGGGTTGCCTGAAAATTATCCGAGGCGTGGTCTTTGTTGTCCCCCGCATCTTTGTACAATCTCCCTCCCCGTCACTCCCTCCCCTCATTCGCTCCTCTCACCACTGCGTACCCTCCCTTTGATCAGCAGCCCCCCCCCCCTCGACCCCAATCTTCTCGGAGTCGACTCACGTCCTCCTCCGCCGCTCTCCTTTCTTCCTTTCCCTCGCACTTCTCCCTTCTCTTTCTTGCCCTCCTCTACTTGGCTCCCTCTACACCATCTCCCAACTCTCCTCTTCTTTTTCCCTCGTTCGCCTAAAATTTATCTTCCTCGAGATCCGCTTTTTTGGTTCCACGCGTGCACAGTGAAATCCGCTTCCCTTCCTCCGTGGTATATGGAGCGAAACACCCATTCCACTTTGCCGAATCCTCCCGCCTGCCTGCTCTCCCTCACGAGATTATTGGCGATGACCGCATCGGAGCGACTTCAGAGCAAAGCCTAACGGAGTTACCATATTGGACTCCTTGCGGGGATTCAATCACTTGGCCCCGTCGCATTCCTTTTCCATCCTTTCCCTCTATATCGGTCACTTGACCGTCACCGTCTCCTAATTCCTGCGACCTCTTTGTGTCAAAATACTCTATCAAAATTATATTTGCTCAGAAAATAATTGCATCTCACCTCCGCTTCTAAGATATTAGGCCTTTCTATTGCAGTTTGAGGAGACATGTATTTATTAATCTTTCAATGTGTTTTCTATCGCATTAGTCGAGTCTGACAGGGGTAGCTTCCCTTTCTTTTGGCAAATTTCATATCGCCTCATTATGTCAGAATCTATATTAGGGTATTCCTTTAAATAGTGTTCCTTTCAGCAGTATCGTAATGTAAGTAAAGCGTAATTGACATATTTTTTTAAAGCGTACACATTATTATTGCAGTCACAATTGGGAAAATGTTACGCATTTCACATATGGAATGCCGAATGAATTGTATTCGTGAAACACATTAGATGCTGCTTACATAATTTGTTCCCCTGAGCTATGAAATATCCCTTCACTTTTACAGACCGTGTATTTAACAGTGACAACGGCCAATTGAGCTCGATTTTCTGTGCTTTCCTGAAGCCTACCGTTTTTATAGTATTCCCACGGGTCCCATAGACTTTGAATGGTAAATACTCTTTCGATGCATAAGCCTAACCCTTGCGGACGATTCCCATCTGCGTCCACCTCTCCCTCCCCCGGCACCCGAACGTTCCTTACTCCGCCGCCGAACCCCAACTGCCCCTCGTCCCTCTCACACACGCGTCTTGGTATCGCCCGCGCTGCGTCCATTCCTCCGCATTTGGGCCGGCCCACGTCGCGTCGGCCGGGAGTGAAGGGGGATGCAAGGGCAGGAAGAGAAAACGAGAAGGTGGAGTGGGGCGGGTGGGTGACCGGTAGAAGGCGGGTCGATCATTATTAATGTCTCTCTCTCTCTCGCGGCTCCTCCTACACTCTCCCCCATCTCATTATCATCCGTGGAAGCCTCTCTCTATTTCTAGCCCTTAGCTCTTTTCTAGGCGCACCTAGTTGGACAAACAAAAACACTCGATTTGATCCGGCCGCACGCTCACAGAGAATTTGGCGCTAATTGAATCGGCATACTTGAATCGAAAGTCATTTTCCAGTTTCGTCTCTATTCGCCCGCGATCGGTGGCAGCTCTCAACGCATAAGTGGGTAGTTCCCTTTGGAAACTCATTGGAACACTAACTCTGGTCATCAACTGATATTCTGTGGCACTCGTTAAAGGTTTGTTAATTAAAAATTAATGGAAATCGAGAGAACTTCGGAGAACATTCCATCATGGTTTTTTGGGAGAAAAATAAAGACGAAGTTGATGGTCATCCATGGTGAATATTTTCGTCAACTTTCGAGATTGGATTCGTGCAGGAACCTGCTTACCCCCAATTTCCTCACCTTTTGCAGTGGGAAAGAGAGAGAGAGAGAGACAGAGAGAGGGGTGGAAGGCGGTTGGAGAGAAATATATGGATGTTGGAGTGCGTTTCCTGGGTATTTTTTTCCGCGTAGTGTCCTGTGCTTCCCCCTAGAGTTCACCTTTCCCATCGCGACCGACCGACCCCTTCACCCTCGGCCCTCCTTTCTCCCTCTCACTACCACAGAGCGCCGCCCCAGGGTGACCTACTTTATTGTTATTTCTTCCTCCATCTCGTTTACCTTCCCCTCTCTTACCCTTCCTTCCTCTCCTAATATCCTCCAACCGCTTCTTCTTCGTCTCCTATTCCTCTTTCCTCGCGGAAACGAACGGGGGCGGGAAAATGTGACGAGGTCGCAGGCCACATCGCCTCCTTTCTTTTCTCTCTGTCTCTGATGTGAGTTTGTCCGAGCCAGTTGGCCGCGGTAATAAGGAAGAGGAAAATGATGAGGATAAAAAAATGAAATACTCCTTCCGCTTGTCGCAAAGTCCACCGCTTAAAGATCTGTACCGATCGATCCCATTCCAAATTGATATTCCGCCGGGGGAAGGAGAACACGGCAAAGAAAATATTTACGCAGTCGGCCCGCGTTCGTCTCTCTCCCTTCCATCCGACTCTCTTTTTTCTCCAGATGAAGAAAGAGTGTTCCCGATTGTCGAGGGCAAAAGTGTTTTCGTCTGGTGTACCGGGGACACAGTTTGTTGATGCACATGCGACACAATGTATTATATGATATAGGAACAAAGCCGTAGATAAAAACCGTGCGTAGATATAAACCGGAAATATTTTCTCCCTTCTTCAAACCACAGTTGGCTTGAGCGAAGGAATCTGGGTCTCACTAAGCAACGAGTTGAATCACGTACCTTAAATATCTATCTACTTTATATACTAAACGAGCAATCTCCGCTCTCCTCAACTTAAACAAGTAATCACCATCCTAGATAATGTATTCCATTGAAGCCATATGAATATTTTTTCCCAACATATTATGTACACTCACTACTGAAACAAGATTATCCATTTGACCATCTTCAATTCACCCAGATTCAATATGAATTTCCTTATCAAATATAAGAAATTTTTGCCCTGGATCCTGCCACAGATATTTGAGACTTTAACTCGTTCCTCATGAATTTTATCTTTCAATTTCATTGTGAACACAGTTCCGTTGGATTAATAATCCGGCTCGAAAAATCAAAACCTTTTATCTCACTAACAATACCATTTTGGATTGTATCATTGTTAGAAAGGTCATAGAAAAATAGTTTATTACCTGATCACAGAAGACCTTGATTGCCATAATTTGTTGGCCCATGTCAATTAGGATTCTAAAAATGAGTGTAAAGACCTCTATCCTGCTTGTCACAAATGATATAAGGCATTCTGTAAACAAATAGCTGATTGATTAGTTAATTATTTTCTTCTTTACCAATACGTTGAGACCCAAAAATCATACCAGATGAAAATTTACAACTTTTAATTATTGTTTATTTCTTCTAAATTAACTTCATTCATATCTTACCAGACTCATAAAGCTATAAAATGAGATGATGATGAACTACTGGTGAGTATTCTGAAGGATTCCCTTGAGCTCGGTACTGGATGGTAATTTTTTGAAAATAAATTATAATGTTCCATTTATATGTGAATATGCAGTAAAAATTATTGTTGTCAACAGTTATGGCAAATATCAAACTATGGCAATATCAAACTTGAGTGTTTTAATATGTGCTTAATATATATGCAAATATGTTGAAAGAGATGAAATATTACTCACCACTAATTTCCAAAATATAGGTGTAAGCAAAGATTTCTCGTTGTTATATGTTCGCCAAGAAAAATATACTATGCTAATAGTATTTACGAAAATGAAATAGGAATTCCTCTCTCTAATATTTTTATCACCTGTATGACATTTTCAAAAGTTGGAAACTGTTTTAAAAGTCCTACAGTTTTATTTAGCATGGGTGCAACTCCAAATCGACTCTTGCTCTGTTCTCTCATAAAATATTGTCCCTGTTTAAGCCGACTAGAGCAGCTCTGGGAACTTTGAAGGGGAGTTTTGGAGAATACTTGCATTCAAAATAATTTTTAATGAAAATACTGTTTTATCCGCTTAACATCTTTGCAAATGACTCACTACTAGCACAGAGAGACAAAATAAGAATCAATATTCATAGTGTGGAACCAAAGCGTTCGAAAAAATGTACTAAGAATACTAAATATGGAAATAATTAACTATTAAATGATTTGAAACTGTTATTTGTGAACATCCACATTAATAATTCAATTAATTTAAGTGGTCTACATTTGCTTATTATCCATAAGCTAAGAACTCAAAATGTACATGGCTAGTTATTTTGGTGATTTCTCATGCTTAAAGAACCAAAGTTAAAATATCGCTAATATTATTTGGTTGAGAATATAACAATCAGAAAATGGCAGTTGCGTCACGCTAAATCATTTCTCCTTCCCCAGGGTATGACTTTCGTTAGTCATACCATGGGGTGCAATATTTTAAATACGAGATGCCTTCAAGTTTTTAAGCATTCCAAATTTTCCCCCTGAACTGTGGATATATAGAAATATGATTTTGTTATCATAAAACGTGGGAGAAGTTTTTTTTATTCAAGATGTGGATGACTTCGCTGTGCAGTGTAGAGGATTAGTATAATTGCCACTAATTTGAGACACGCTTCATGTAATTAATATGGCATCGTTCTGTACCAGAACTGCTTCTAATTATCCATGTTCTCTACTTGCGCGGTGAAACCTCCACCGAAATCAATCTGAATGATATATGCGGTTATGGTGTTTTGGGTGTTAAAAATATGTGTTCGTGTGTTCGATAGTTCTAAGAAAGAGGGTCGACAGTCTAGTAACAAAGAACCCAACACTCAGCCATTTTCCATTGGGCTTTAGGGATCGCCGAACTCTTCTGTCAGTGACTTATGATAATATTGCTCTCTGTTGGATTCATGAAATATAGAGTATTCTCTATACTGAAAGCGGGCTGGATTGTAGGATCCTTGTTATTGAAGACTCGTTTAAAAAGAAAAACACTTCAAAATTTGAAATATATCTGGCATTATAAATTAACTTGAAATTTTAATTTCTTTAAATAAACTGCATCTACCCTTTGTTCGTGGCTTATGAATGGTTCAGTACTTTGTATGATTTCTTGTGGCTTCCAAGTGCTTATTTAAAATTACTAAATTATACAACAAGTACGGAATTGCGTCTCTTATTTCTATGCAGTTGATTTATCTCATTTAGCACAAATCAATCCTTCGATACTTTGAAAGATTTTTATAATTCTAATATATTGCTAATTATTTAATTGAATATTTCTACTGAAAAATATATTCAGAACATAATGTGCTTTCGAGTATTTCTTCTAAGAAGTGAGTATGATTGAAACGTTTGTTTTTTTTAACCTGATGAGAACTTTTTCAGAGGGAAAAAGAAACGACATGAGCCTATCAAATCCCGTAAATGGGATGAAATATGAAACATTGAGCTGAATTGAAACGGTCGGTGAGTGAGTTTAAAAACTCACTCATTGATTATCGGAATAGAACCAAAAATATAATAACTAGTATAAATTAAAGGGAAACTGTTGCGTTATATAGATGTATATTTCAAACATTCCTCCTCTTAAACACGACTTAATAGAGATACCAATGTAAAAAATCGTTGCTGAACCTTCACACGTATGTCGAGGTTCCTTTGTATCGGAGAATATTGGGTTGTGGATATCTTTGTAGATGACTCCATTCTCTCATTATAGCCATCTTACTTTCGCCACCTCTTCCATGATAACCAATAAAATGGAACAAAAGGAGAAAGGTATGAATCACGGCGGGGGAAAAATATTATACCTTTTCTTATACCTTAGTGCCCATCACAAGCCTTTCCCCGCTTTCCTCTCCTTCATCATTGCCAACGATATCATGCCATCATAATAACGAAAAGTTGAAAACCGAGCAATATGTTTAAGCTCTTTACTTTGTTTGTTGAAGATGTTTTGAGCTCCAGGAAAATAAAAACAGATAAAAATATGAAGAGGTATTAGTTTGAGTTCGCTTAAGGGTATATATATATCGTACGAGAGAGAGAAAGACATACATATATAGGGGAGATTGGATTAGGGTTGGGGATTTGGAAAAGGGGAGGAGTTGCCTGAGTTTTGGGTTGAATTGAGGTTTTAGAGACCCTCTCGCTCGACATTCCGGAGCAAGGATTCTCTGCCCCCCCGTCTACACCCCGCTTCCCCTCACCCATTTCGCTCTCTGGACTCCGAATATTGCCATTGAAGACTCTTCTCTCCTCCCATCAATCCTTAGGGATCGCTTTTTAGAGGTGATTTTGAGCCAAAGAGAAAGAAAGATATATATATATATATATATATATATATATATATATATATATATATATATAAAGAGAGAGAGAGAGAGCGAAAGAGAGCATGACAAGAGAAAGCTGCAAAGTTTGATGAAATAAATGTTTGTTTTCACCGCACCTAATAGACTTAGTACATTGTGGAAGCAAAGGACGAAAATCACGAAAAAAACTCGTTGGCGAGCCCAAGGATCAAACGTAAGGATTTTGAATGCTCCATGAGTGTTCTACCCTCCCTATTTCAGGGATATATTGTGCAGGGATATGAAGTAATGGGATTTCGTAGCCCGCGGCACCATCAATGATGTCGGCGGGAGAAAGACGGTATAGCCTTCGCTGTAAATCGGTATGCACGGTCTCCCTGGTTACCATGAACATAAAGCAAGTAATGCAGTTTACCTTCGGGAGAATATTCAGCATCCATTTTGACCACGCGCCGTCACTGGGGAAACCGCCAATTGGTATGAACTTGTTTTGAGACTCGGCGACGCATGCAGTTCTCTTTCTGCAATAAAAGGTATTCGCCACTTAAGCCCACTCTATCCACTGAAAGTAGAATTGCATCGAATTTAGGTGCTTTCCCGCCAGATAATGTTCCTGCAAGGAATTTGGTAAATCACCGCGGGTTTGAGTATTTCGGAGTTTCCAGGGAATCCGCATTCGCCGCACCGCCGTCGCGTTGCATTCACTCTTTAACGTCGTTTGCGTCTCAATAAAAACCTTAATGTGTTACAAAAGGCACTAAAATGGATTTTGGTGAATTTATTCTCCCTGTTGATGCTGGAAATAATGCTCAATCTTTAAATTTTAACACCGCGATATTTAACATTCGATGGGACACACCTAATCACAACATCACGAACTTCAGCGGTATTTTCTGCTAACATTGGAGTTAAAGTGCCTGGAACTCAAACCGTAATTCATCAGGTTGTGAATTCATTTTATATTCAGAGATTGTTTCAAAGTTTTGAAGCGTTTTCTTGTATATAAAGCGTTGTGCTACTGGCTAGAAGGCCCGGATACGATTCCCGTCAAATTTTGAAACCCTCAGTTGAAACAAGAAATGAGACTATTCGGGTCCCACTTATTCCTGAAAAACCAAAGTCGGCGCATGGAAAGGAGCTTCCTTTTCTCTTCGCCTTGTTTTGATTTTACAGTTATTGCATCTTGGTATTTTCGGCTCAGCACGAGTTGGTCCTTAACCTCTTCCGTCAAATCAACTTCAACCTAATGACTGTGTTTTTTATTTGGATGTATATACGGGGAGATATTTCAAATTCTTGTGAGAAACATGAATGCGACATAAGAAAGTGCGTGCCACGCACATGTATTTGAAGAAGAAAGACATGGAATTATAGGTAAGTATTCATGAATGAGAAAATTTGAAATCTAGTTTTTTCCCGTGAAAGTAAAACCTAATGTTCTGGCAAGACAATACAGAATCGTATAATTACCGTAACATGAACTCAGAAGTTCCTCAGTGTGAATATGAAGATTAATAATTGAATATAAGGAATCCTTAACATATTTATGCACTTTTTTTCCTTTTGCAAAATATTAGATTTCATTTAATTTTTTAACGGACTTCTACCGAATCAAATGACGTAAAATTAGTGGAACTATGGTGAATACACAAGCAAGTTTGACAAATATGCAGAATATTCCGATGCCCACGGAGCTTAATTGGAAATCTACTGAGCTGAACATTATTTCGTCCAGGTGTCCGCAGCATAAAATATGGAATTGAGAGAACTAAAAGGATCTGGGAATGAATAAAGCGCACCCTATTTGTAAATTATTGCAGCCCAGGGGCGAGAATAATTTTATGTTCGATACGAAAGCGGCTCAAACTCGTAAATAATCTTCGAACTAAGCACTAAATCGAAACAGTTGCAGCCAGCAGATTCCATCTTTCCTTTTAAACTGTGCGACCATGGTCAAAACGAAAAAAATGTATGGCATTCTTTTGTCGAAAAATAATCTGAAACTCCCTTTCCCCACGGCGTATTTGTAATATCTAGTGATGGAGCGTTTTACTTTGTGTACACAAAAGCGTTAAAAGCGCTTCTTTTTGAGACAAGACTCCCATTTTTTTCAGTTAGACGGGGAATGAGAATTCGATTCGGGTGGCATGGCAACGGTCAAGGGAGGATGAAGCTGTAAACAAGAGAGAAAGGGATAATGGAGTTGAGGGAAGCGAGTGCGTCTCAAATGAAGGCGTGCCTGGGAAACGAAATTGATTGATGGTAAAAGGGATTGCAGGATATACATTCCCGCGACATGCACGTATTCTATTGTAAATTGTGTGTGGGTGTTGGTCTTATACAAAGACCAAAACCCACATACACTTTTTTTTGGTCTTGGTTTTGGATAAAGGAAGTCTGCATTGGCCTGGGAAATGTGCTGCGTGCAGTGTTGTCCCCTATGGGATCCTCTGTGTGGAGATGAATGAATGGGAAAGAGAACAAGGCCGAGGATGAAAGAGGAGGTAGAAGCTTCGTAAACGTCCGATGCTAAAATGTGTTAGTAATTTTCCTCAAATTTTAACCCATTAAGAGCATGCGGGACTGAGGAAAACCTTTTCCGATGAACCCTGAGATGTTTTGCCTATAAATAGGCGTAGTTATGGACTATAGCTTGAAATAAATCTCAAGTTGAGCCACGAATTATCTGAATTGAGACTCGGGAGCCAAATAAAAATATAAAACGAATAAAAGTTCACCCTTTGAAAGACTTGTTCAGCCACTTAGATAGTTGTCCAGGGTTTTTTCCGTACCGGTTCATCTTACGTGTTAATGGTATCGTAGGCACTCGAGACAGCTTCATCAGGTCGAAGTGCTGAATGGGATTTCTACGAAACTATCGTCTTGTGAAGTGAACCAACACGGAAAAAAAATGAAACGCTTTCGTCTTCAGGTCCATTCCCGAACTATTTCAGGTACGTTACTAAATTCAAACGGGAATTAATCTTCATTAACAATTCAATCAAAGGTATTTTTAAACGGCAGAATGCATAATAGCTGATCTGTAACATACTGGTTTTAGGTGAATTCCAAAATACAATGCCGAATAATCTTAGTTACCTGGAGTGTGCATGTACTCGGCGTGTTTGTTACAATAGTGAGATGCAGGTAGTGACTATCAAGGTAATGTTCCTTCTAAAGCATCCATTCAGAAGGGATTGGACTTATTTACAATAGTTGAAGTGTATTGGGATTTGCATGGGTTGTAGCAAGTATTCATAGCAATGAACCAGTGAATAAAATGATTGCGAGACAAAAGGGTGTTTTATGTGCGTGAAATATAGTACAAATGTTTAGTACTGATTAAAAGTTTCAATTGTGGTTTTAATTGTGGTATCCACGAAAATCATGGTGTAAATTCGTTCATCAAAGTGAGCATAGATGTGAGTGAATATACACGAAAATAGTCTCCCAATGTTCTCTTTACATCGACGAAAGTTGGTATTTTAAGAGTTATGATTACAAATTGTTGTACGCCATTGAATGGTGAAACTGAAAGCGGGAAGGATGAGTTCTGAAGAAAATTGCGAAACGTTTACCCCAATGAAAGGATGATTCAGTGGGCATAAATAATTGGTTTGTTGCTAGGAGGGTGGAGATTGGAAAATGGCGGGGACTTTTGATTAACCATGATTGAATAATAGTGAAAAATATTTCACCGCCTGTATGTGAAAAGGATTATTTGTTTTTAATAAATGTCTTAATAATCTGGCGAAACGGAATACATTTTACAACAAAGGTGTGAATAATGATTGCAATAATTTCAAAGGAAAGGTTTTTGAATGCACTGAATGTGTGTTTGCGGTAAAGGTGTAGTTAGGAGAATGAAAGTTGAAATGGTGAAGTTGAAACGAAGAAGTGAAAAATTTTGTGAGTGGAAAAAAATGCATTTAAGGGAATTATTGCAGCTATAGATGAAGCAGTCTGGAAAATACAGCATGAATCTTACAAAGAGAAAATAAGTGAGTGATAAAAAAAATCGTTTTAAAGAGTGATAAAAGGATAAGAATAGCATGAGTCGAAAAAATGCAAAATGATGTAGATTACATTATGAATTTATTTGGAAATGGATAAAAAAGAGAAAAAAAGGAAAGGGAAAAGTGATAAATACAACAGAGAAATTGTGGAAAGTTAGCCAAACCTATTATGTGGTAGAAATGATTACAGGGAAGTTGGTATGAGTAAAAATAAAATTTTAGTAGTTTTGAGAATTTTGAAAAATGGTAGGCATAGAGAGTATAACCAGCTAAATGTTGAAGAGTGGGTGAATATACTAATTAATCCTCGTTGGACATGCTGATAGAATTGATGAGAGTAGGATCACCACGCGACTATATTTGAGTGAGAAATAGTGATTTAAAAAAGTGGAAGATTGAGAAATGATGAGCGGATTTGGTAGAAGAGACTATAATGCTCTTACAGAAGAGCGCATGAAAGGAATAGAAGAAGTATTTTGGAATAATTTAATTAAAAAGGGTGAGTTTCCTGATAATAATTTAGATGAAGTTTTCTTGACTTTGTCCGCCTCGCAAGAGGACTCCACAATGGGTAGGAATGCACTAGGTTAAAAATTTTGTGAAATATTTTAGGAAGAAATGGCAAAAACAATATATTGGCGTGGAAAAATATTTCTTTCTATTTCTTTGCATTTCTATTCTTTCCCAAAACTTTTATCAAGAGGAAGAAAACATGGTTTCCTTAACCTTTGGGATGTTATATTACAATTGCTTCCCATATTTTTGGTAAGCATCCCTACAGAAATATAAATAACGAAGATATTCTGAATCTAATTGTGAAATATCAAAACTGGCTACTGAAAATGTGAAATATAGGCTAAACCAATATAAATCTTAATAGATTCGAACCCTTGGAGGGTTTAACTGTAATCTACTCTAGGTTTATTGTCTTCATTAATATCTCCGATGCCCCAATTCCAGGCACGGCTTAAGTGCCATTTCAACTTAATTATAACTTATCCGCCCTAAATTATTTCGCTGAATCCACTACATCACAGTTCAGTGTGACAAGATCAATGCGATGTTAGAATAATTGGTACTATATCGATGCATGCTTGGTATAATGGAAAGTAAGGTATAAGGCAAGTCAACGAGACTCACCACAGAATCTTGATGTCGAAAATGTATCACCAAGTCTTTTTAAGGATTCACATTCATTATGTAAGTACATATTTATCATTAACGCATTATGAAGATGGAATATGAGGCTTTCATAAAAGAAAAACTATTACTAGGTAACGCAGAAATAGGGGATTGCAATGTAATTAGGAGGTAAAAATAAGTGGAGGTGTACAAATGAAGAGAGCACAAACGTTTATGTACCCTACATTTTTGTTCCTACCTACCATGTATTATAATTGTAAAATTAATGAAAAACCTACAATCTCCAGTGTCTATACAAATTATTTGACATTTATGCTCATGGACATTGTATGTCATTCAAATGTATCTCGAAGAGCATTTCACTTACCTTTAAGACAGCAATGATTGATATATGCACATCAAGTCTTTTCCTTTTATTTGATTGTTTGCACAGTCAAAAACAGTATACTTTTGGCATCAGAAGCAAAACTAAAAGATAAATAACCATCAATAACGAATCCAGAATTGAAAGAAAACTATTTGCTTATTTAGGGGGCACAAGAACGTTTAGGACACTGGGCCGTGTATGGAAGAAGGGAACTAAGGGAGGGAAAGGGTAGAAATAGAAATCCATTGTTCTAGACGTAGGTGGGAGAGATAGGATGTGTCACGCTACTCTCTCCCATTCAGTGAGGAAAATGTTCACAAAGTACGATATCCAATCGCTTTTTTTATCTCAGTTGATTGCTGACCTATCTGATTACATCTGACAGAGTTTACTCATAGGCACTTTGCTTTTACACTGCCGCTTTTTCAAAGATGAATTTCACTTTCATATCATACCGGTATTGGAACCCTTTCACTATATCAAGTAGTAACATAAACAGTTATAAGGTTGATGGAGTCCAGAATAAAGTAAAGATACATACATTTTTCACAACATACATATAAATGTATAATATAAATAAATAGAAAAATAAATATTTTGTAGAAGAGTGCGAAATCCTTACTTTTTGGTGATACTTCTGCGGACTAACTGATGCCCCATGACCAATGAATGACTTTATTAATTTAGGCAATATCAATTTAGGTTAGATACCAATTGTCATGTATTGCTAATGCATACGTCATCTGAGCACTAACTCAAATAATCACTGCAGATATTATGGAATACGGTCCAACAGTTGCTCTCACTATCCTGACAGAATAACAGGTGCAATAAATTAATGAAGAAAGAGAGTGGTGCACGCGGAAACGGGTCTAAAGGCCTATTTCTTCGTGCTTTACCAGTACTGAGTTCACTGAATAATGTGGACCCAACCTCTAGCTTTGACTTGATTTCGAGACTTAGTAATTTGTTTGCATGTCGCTCTCTTCAGTGCTACTGTGGATGAAATGGAACATTTGAAAACAATAAGGATTGATTCAATGTGGTAAAAATAAAAATCAAATTTAATGAATAACCTTCACAAGGTCAGTTGTCATCCGCTAAAAAATGTACACCGATGTCTTTTCTCCTATTTTCTCGTAAGTTGAAACAGTACCGGTCTTTTCCTAGGTTTCCGTTTTTCTAAGTTCAGTAATTAGTAACTTGAAAAATTGTGATTATTCGTAAATTCGTGGACTAAAGATCTCTGATTTATTTTTATTAAATCTCTGACTCAAAATTCTAAATTTTCACCTAAAACGATATGAATTCTTTGGGTTTGCACGACGGTGTTTAAAACGTATTGATTTCAGTAGTAACAGCAAGCGTATTGGAAAAACAAGCATCGAGGAAGAGTGTATATGCTCGCAAGGTGCATGATCACGCAAAGGTATATGAAAGGGAAAACTTTGCGTAAGGATATGAGGCAATTGAGTGAATGTGAAGAGTTGTAGGCCCTCAAAATAGTGGAGGAGGAGCGAGAAAGGTATGCATCATCCCATTACGTTCCAGAGGAGATCGTTAGCGGAGAATAGGACTGAAAGAGTCGAGGGATGGCGGAGAAGAAGAAAGTGTCACCCCCACCCACTCATTTCCCACACCCTCCCTTATTATTTCCCATTGTGATGGAGGATCCCCTTCCTCGGTGCCAGCCCGCCTTTCCCCACCCGCCCTCTCCCCCTCCTCGCACCGCACAACTACCTTCCTCTCCATCCCATTTCATCGAGAGCTGATCAATAGAAGAAGGAAGGAGGGCACCTGCGTAAATGGATCTGTGTGCTGAGGTGTTGATTAACCCGAACGTTTGACTGCATAAGGTAACTTTGTTTTTACAACGGATTTCAAACACTTAAGTGGGACCATTGTTGCTTCCTTTCGACTAAAATTTTGATAAAAATAAAATTATTTACATTTTTGTCCATGGCCTTGTTCCACACCCATTAAATCTTGACTTATCTGCGACAAAATGGCATATATAGTCTGCGTAGCATTCCTTACTTCCGTAGCCAAAATTGGAGGACAGTAAAATTAGACCCTAGATGATAAATGCGAGTACTCAAGTGAATCAAATGATCGAATGAAAAATATCGTTGAACATTTAGAATATATGTGCGAAAAATAACGGATTTGCCGCATGGGCCCAAACTTTTGGGACAACATTAACTGGTGGGTGTTCAAAAGATATTGTGATATGTTGAATATCGGAAGATGGTTAGGTTAGGAAACACCTGGTGCACGTCAAACTCTTCTCTTTTCGCAATCCATACGCCCAAAGTTCCACTCGATGATAAACTTCACAATCCCTCCGATTTCCCCATTAGCAAATCCTCCACGAACCCTCGGGAAGGTCTCCAATCTCTCGCACATCCATGATGTTCCAAAGAGTTCTTCCCACTCAACCACCCTCTCTATTTTCTCTCACTCTCTCTCTCTCTTCATATCTCACCACGACATCCAAATACTACAGAAGGGACAGAGAGAAGAAATTAAAAAGAAGCCCTTCCCGTCACAGCCTTAACTTTCTATGATGACGCGAAACTGTGGTGGAGTAGGAACCACCAGGTTAGACGATGGGGACCGCGGAAGACACGGTCTAATGCCCCCGTCGCGTGATTCCTCATTTTCCACTGTGCGCCATTAAAAAACGCTCGGCGAGAGAGGAGAATGAAGGTGAGATGAATGAAGTTTTGAAAACTCGATCGAAGGAGGAGTTGAAAAAAAAGAAGAAATCTGCGTGGGATTAAAATTGCGCGATGGGAATGCGAGGGTTGGATTTTGGAATTCCCGCTAATGAAAAGAGAGGCGGAAGGGAGAAAAAGGAATTCTGGGACTGCTCTGACAGCGTCGCAGATTTCACCGGGAAGGATATATGGCGATACTTTCGGTATTTCTGTCGGTAGAGTTTGATAATTTCGGAGATTCTAGAGCTCGTAGCAGTGAAGGTTTTGGATATTGATCAATATTTTTTGAACCCACAAACATACATCTAATAGATTTTATAAATTTGTTAGAGTATCCTTCTTGCCAGCTCACATGCCAGTTTCAACATAGGAACTCTTTAAAATAGGAACGATATTAGTGAATAATTATGTGGATGTGAAATCACCTACATATGAGTCAATGATTTTTTGTTGAACAGGATGATTTCAAGCTATGTAAATGTTGATGAATGTAATTGCTTACAGAGACACGAACATGCACATGGATGATTTTAATATGAAATATAATTATTCACAATAAATTTAAAAAACTGAGTTATGTTCTTTATTGCCCAGAGCTAGGAAGTTTTACAAATGAAATCTTTGGGTTATTTTACTACAGTCTTATGGAGGCTACAAAATATGCTACAATTTGTATTTAGTAATTAACTCTGACTAAACCATTTGAATGTCACTCCTCTAAAAATTAGTACCAAATTGAAATCGATTTATCGCTTGAATTCTATCTCTTTTGTCAAGCAGCAGCGAAAATGATATCCAAGTAATTATCTCAAAGAAGCTAATTTTCTGCACTCCACTCAGAATTAAAGCTGATCCTTACATTTCCCACGGTCTACTCTCTTTTTTATCTGTTTGATAAAACAATATTTTGCTAAGAAAAGAAATGGAAATCGGAGCTATGAAGGATAACTTAAAAGCTTTTGCGAACTAATGCTGAGGCAGAGAATCCGGAAGGTAATTGACCCAATTTCCAGTTACTAATTGACTAAATATTTTTGCAAGCACGACGTCAGTAGGCAAGATAACAAATGAGAGCATATCGCCGGCCTAGCCAACGACGGGTGAAGAGTTTCAAATCTGGAAGCAGAAGAACCAAAGAGAAGTAAAACTCTTGAGATTACACGAGCTTACAATCGTTAAAAGAGAACGGTCGTAACTCATTCGAAAAGTAAGACCCCTCTCCTTCTGATCACGAAACAGGCGTGTAAATTCCTGCTTCTTAAACATGAACGATTGGATTCATGTGGCAGTAAAGAAATCCTTCAAGGCAAAGGTAATGAATTGGATATTGCCAAGGATAATAGGCGTACGTGAAAAAATTGCTATTTGGTTATCTGGAATCTTTGGAATCCTGATGCTTCGTTGGAGGTAGCATAACTCTCTCTCTGAAAGGAGATATTACCGAGAAATTTACGACCATTTTGCACCAGTTGATAGCAGAATTTAAATCACTTCCACCTCCCAATCGACCGATTGAGTAAGGTTGTGTTGATAGGGATTCATTTTGGGACTGTGGCGGTACCGTGTGCAAGAAGTAAATATTTGGTTTTCCCGATGAAAAACTTGCCCAATATAACTATTTTCAATGCCCAAGGACGCATTATTTGTAGTTTTAAATCCCAGAGCTCTTCTTTCATTTGCCTCGCAACCGGTGGAAGAGACAGAAGGTAATATAAAGAGAAGAATTTCTTGCAACTCACAACATCCCGTCAAAAGCTTCCCTCTCGCACTTCATACCAGTCCTCGTATTTTCCCTGCCTCCTTCCCTTCGCCCTTTCTCCATCACCCCTTCCCCTCCAAGCCCATCCCCCCTCTCTTCCTCCCATCTCCTCCTCCCCATTCCAGCCACCCCTCTTTATCGGCACTCCTCTTTTCACAGCCCGAGGGCGATGTTGCCAAATCTCCGTCCAGCCAGCCACGTGGCCGTGGAGAGAACGGTCCACGCCGTTTTGAGGGAGGCTGGGTTTGCAACCGAGGGCAAATTTAATCGAATCCGGAGATTAAGAGAGCCGCAAGGACGTTACCTAACAATGGAAACGGACTCAGAACACGAACGGCACGTACCTCCATATTTTATTGCTATCCAGTCTACAAAGCCACTCTCATCTTGCGTACTTCCACCGATATGTATGATGTGAGCAACGAGAAGGGGCGAAGGATAAAGGATAACTTAAAACTAATGAACCGAATAGGATTAGTTTAATGAGAAGGAAATGATTAATTGAAAAGTTATTCTGGTGGTAAAACGCTAAGAAAAGAACACTATAGCTGCACAAGATTTATTGCAGATCCAAACGTTACTTAAGTGTTATCATATTGGTACATAAATACATCAATAATTGCCTTCTAATCAATTAAAATTCATAGTAAAGACTCAGCATACGATGTAGACTTAAGTCAACCTTAATGTAAGAAGTGAAATAAAAATACGAATTAATTCAGTGGATCAATAAATATAGCGTATCTAAAATAGCTTAAATAAACAATAAATCTGCTGTGTAAGTTTCCACTTCTCTAAAATTAACTGTAATTGAAAATATCTTTCTCGTTCGAAAGGACATTGAGGGGTAAAGGGATGAATACTCGTACAATATTAGTTTTGAGTTGATCATACTAATGACAAGTGAGAAATTTGTGTACAAATGAAAGAAATACAATAATTTTAGAGTACACAATTCATTCGCCTTGACCGAGATTCGAACATGGATCCCTCAAAGTCCGGTCAAGTTCGAATTCCGGTTAATGCGAATGATTTTTACACTCTGAAATTGTTGTATTGTAAAGCAAATTGAGCAGATGACTCTGTTAAAAGTTAATGTTGCGGCATCTCCCGCAGTTTCTTGGAATTATAAATGCAAACCTTCGAATTAAAAATGTAAATAATTCTTAATTCAAGTCAAAAACAAAAGTATTATTTTTCCATTTCTGAATATTATTTCAGCCTAGGGACACCATCTTGAAATACTTATTAAAGTTGAATGACGGATCCATTTACGAGTATATATTTTATCCGCTAATATTAGAGTATCCAGGCAGATTACTTGCAGCTATTGTAAAAAAACAACACATATTTTTCATGTATTCCAAAAAATGGGTTAAAGAAATTTGGAAAACAAATGCGTCAGTTCAGTTTTTGGATGTTAATATAATCGAAACGCTAAGTTTTTATCTCTGAATTATATTAAACAGTACATTTTTGAAGTCCATTCTCAAGTACGTAGGAATCCAATCATATCAAAATTGTTTTGGCGCACAGAATTGCAAATTTAAAAAAAATAGGCATTAAATTACGCTCCGAGTTTATTGATCAATATATTGTTAGCATATTAATCATATGAGCGATATCTCCTTAGCTTCGTTCCTTCTTCGATAAGCTTGTATAACTACTACTTATATACACAAAGCTTAAAATATATAGACCGTGTTTTTCGAACAATGAAGTTTCAGGCGAAAATTATGAATTTTGAGCGGAATTTTTCCTCAATGGAAGTGTCTAGAAAATCAATAAAGCCGTTAATGGTGCGCGCACTAGAGTAACATATCGGCTTTAAGTGATTAAGCTTCCGCAAGACTTTGGAAGACAGTATCTCTCAGAGCTTCCCCATAGTGAAAGAGAATGAAGTGAAAGGGGTAGCTGTACGTGAATTACGAGTGTTGTAGAAATACTAATCGATTGTGCTTTCTTTTATTTTTTTTATTTCGATGTGGATCCATAAAATAAGAGAAATATAATTGTTCCTAAGCCTCACCATGTTATAATTCCAGGAATGGTCATTTTAAATGCGGAGTAGACCCTGAAGTAAAGGAAGTAAAAACAAATGTAAAAATATGAAGAAAAAGGACAGCGCGTAATGTTACCGTGTGCAAATGTATGCCTGATAATGTTGATTTTTTAAACTATGAAAGGCCGAGGGGCAATTAATTGCATCAAATTAAAAATCTCTGAGCAATTTTTGCCATGACCATCTCCACACTTCCATATCAATCAGCCTTTACTTACTATAAGTATGGGCTGGTCCCAAAGTACACGTCGATACACTTAATTCCAGAGCATGTTTCTGTGATATAGTATGTCAATTTTTCCTGCAAGTACGTAGCCACACATAGGTATAGAAACACATGTAAGCCGAGAAAGACAACCGAGTTTCATCGATCCGTTAACTTATCCTGGAATTATTATAAAATTGAAATTATGTTATGCGTGCTACAAACATTTCCAAACGGCTCCAACATTTTCTTGTTTTAAATCCTTATATGAAACGAAAACTTGTCTGGGCTAGTTATAATAGGCAGAGGTTTGTGTTTTGAGTTTTACTAAAATATTGGGGCCTAAGTTGTAGTGATAACTATTAAGTAATGCGGAGTCAGCCAAGCAATTAGAGGAGAATAATAAGGATGTGGCTGATAAACTTTATGGCATGATTAAGATAACACTACCATTTAATGATATATTTTTAAGCAAATGAAGAATTGGTCTTTTAAACATATCCATTCAAATTTCTTCATCCATATGCTACCGTATACTTCACCACTGTGTTTATGGTAAAAGATGAGTTAACGGTCATATAGACTTAGATTCCCACTATGCAACATTTGATCTCTCCCTAGTTTAGATGACGTAATCTTATAGGTAATGAATAGGATTTTTTTATTAATTTATATTATGCTTTGTTGTCTGAATTGAAATTGAAAACAGATAGAATAATTTTTAACTTTGAAAAAGTTATTAGATACTTTTTGTATCATAATGAACAATTGTATTCCTAATTGATTTTATTTCTCGTAAATTATTGTAGTCTTAATGCAAATTCGCGGATTTAGGTTGACATTTTGCCTTTAACGTTTGATGGAATGACTATATGTTTGTAATCGCTTATTCTTTTATGAGAAAAGAGAACTTCAAGATTTATATTGCGCCTTCATTACGATCAATTCAATACTTATATTTGGAAAACAGAGTATTTATCATTAAATCTATAGGTTAGCGACGTACCGCATCACATTTATGGAAACAAGTTTCCCGTTATGTCTTCATTCCAAGCCTTAAGACCCCGTCCGTCGCCTTCCTTTTCGTTCTCACTACGCAAGAAACACAACAGGTGGGTGCTCCAGATTGAATTTTGAGGGCAGGATGGTTAAGAGCTAGTCCGAAAAGGTTAGCATCTAAAAGGAAAGGGTAAATCAGTGCGTTCTTGGAGCTGAAATCACCACAGTGTCATGAGTTTGTTGACTTCGCTTGAGAATGTCATCGGTAATTAGCAGAATGTGCTCTGTATTTTCGTTCCACTCCCTGCATTTTGCTCTCAATAAAAAACTGCCAATGAGCCATCTCTTTTTTTACTGTTTTGAGTGGTCATGCTAAAAAACTCAATTCTAAAATTAGGATAAACTCAAGGGATAACACTTCAAAAATGACTCCAAATAGTATAGACCTAAACACAATCCCGTAGTTCTTGCTAGTTAATGGCAGCCAGAAAGATTCAGATAAGAAAATTAGATTTACCCTCTCAGGGTTGGTGCACTGGCCGAGAAAATGTATTTTCTTCCTGAGAATGGCAGACCTTTTCAGGATTGCATCTTCATTTAATTTAATGCGGGGTAAGGAATATTTCAACTTCAATTTGGTATATATTGAGTTATACTATTTCCGAAATAACATTCTGTAAATAAAACACTTTCTGGCGTAACTTGTAACATTCTGTGAGCTAATTAGCTGAACATGAGATAACCGTAAGTATTCATTACTCTTCTTATTTTAATATTCTCCCTTACCCGACAATTCTCTATGGAGCATGACCAACACACTTTTCCAGCTCCCTCTTCAATGAATACAATTATGTGTTACTCAATAGTCTACAAAGGACCAATTTGTTATTACTTGCCGCTAGAGTACAGTTGAAAGATATTTGAGATAAGTAGAAACTTGCTATGAGCGTAAACATAACAGTTTCAGGTTTGGAAGTCCTTCATGATGAGGGTAAAAAAAAGTTGCTTTGCACTTCCACATAGAGATTTAATATTTCACGCTTCCATGCTGCGCGTAGTCTTGCTTGAACTTCGAACAACAATAACATCCCCTTCGGAGACCCTAGGAACAATTAGGATGAAAATTAATCGTAACTTTTTCAAAACCCTTTGTTTCGTGAGGTGAACTTTCTCTCATTACTGATACACTCGGAACATGAAAAACGCCTCGGCGCCATCAAATCTGAAAAGATCTCGGCTAGCTTTACGGCTAACTTTGTGCACATCTTCTCAAAATTACATCCGGCCTTAGAACCTTAAATCTACGGTATGAACGTGGTGAAACTTAGCAGAAAAGAATTTTTTTGTGTGCTTGTTGATTAATTCATCCTGATCATGCTTTCCCAGAACCTTCTCATTCTCGAAGACCATAGGTGCTCCCTCTTAATGCTCGCCCTCCCTAATAACCTTTTACCTTTGTCTGCTGCCTCGCCTTTCCTACAAAACTTCTCTACTCCCCCCTCAACCCGCCCGCGCCACTTCCTTTATCAACCCTAGTCCCACCATTTATCCTCCATGGACTCCACGCCTGCTGTCGCCTCCCTAACGCTTCCGCCGCTATCTTATCGCCCCTCTGTTGATTCTGTCTTTAAGTTGCTGCTACCCCAGTTGCCACTTCTCCGTTTCACGAACATGGCGTGCTTCCGCAAATCCCGGCCCGTTCCTCATCACATCCTTATAAATTCGTTTACAACTCGACCCTTTACATGTCTCCAGCGTTTTTTCCTCTTAACTCCCTCGTCCGTTTGCTTAGCACATTCCTATGTTAACTCGCGATGGAGTGCAGCCCTTAGAATGCGCGAGGTTTTATAAGATATTCTTTTTGTTAGATGAGAAGACTAATTTTACATTCTGAATTAAATGAAAAATGTCGGTTAATATTGCTTCGTGTGAAAGATCGTCGATGAAACATTTCCAATATTTTTTCCACTTCCACTTGCGTTACTTTTACTATTTCTCTCCCGAAAATAAAAACGATTAGAGTGTGCTTGAGAAATCATTTGACAAATGATAAAAAATATTTCTTACTTTTATTCGACAGCCCTTCTGGAATTATTTCGCCATTTACAAGGCGTTTTATCGATATAAACTCAGTTGGCAGACTATTTTAAGGTATTTAAAAATCAATCTCATATTCGTAAATTGAGGTACGCGGCAGTGCTGTGGTAGAGTGCTGGATTACTGACCGGTGCGCCCGGGATCGATTCCCTCTCTGGGCACCGTAAGCTTTACCCAAGCTGTGAGATTTTTCGGATACCAGATCGTTCTAGGAAACCATAACCGGTACAGGGTACAGGGGATTTTCCCCCTGTACCCTGATGTGTGAATTTCACACTCCGTCGGACCGAGTACTGAGTGAATTTACCATCACCTACCAAACCGACCATTGGGTTGATTACTGTGTTTGTGGTCAATGGTTTATAGTTTGTATTTGTAAATTGAAAGCTATTCTTAATTCATTTCGAAGACACAGAATTTGCCTCTCTGCGATAAAACTCGTGACCGTTTTTAAGAATATTAATATCCATTTCCCGAGTATTTTTAAAACAATCCTCTTCTTACATGTATATGCCCCCAGGGATACTTTTGGAAACAGGTAACCTTTATAGCGCTTGTCAAATAATGCGTTCATTCCAGGAGATTTATGTGT
Organism: Hetaerina titia; assembly: GCA_037158775.1. NCBI lineage: Eukaryota > Metazoa > Arthropoda > Insecta > Odonata > Calopterygidae > Hetaerina > Hetaerina titia. The sequence goes on along the minus strand of CM073768.1, from coordinate 38,025,656 downwards.
AGTCTACCTATACAGGAGTGGATTTTAGAATATCCAATTTAACCAAAGTCCAACTTTATATTAATATTGTTTAAAAGCTCACATGAGAGCATACTTTTAGCATTACAAGCCTACCAAATATGTATGCGCGAAGTTAGTACGATATGCATTAATAAGCAAATCAATGGAGCCATCGTTGTTCTTAAATAACTGTAATACAATAGACTTGAGAATCAAAGAGTAAATAAAATATGTAAATTGGGTTTATGGTAAGGATTATTTCATGTACAATATGAAGCATCAAATTGAAAATGGTTCTAATTCATGACAAACGCCAATTTCAATTGTGCCAAGATAAAAAATATTGGCAATGAAAATAAACAACAGAAAAATATAAATTACGGGGGATTATTATTTAGAATGTTCTAATGCGTCAAAATATTTCCAAGAATAAGTTGCGGGAGTCATCGACATTGTGATGAATATGAAAGCAAATCATTGCGGAAAGCCTACTTTAGCGATGAAAATTCCTGGAATAATTATTTTCATCGAAATTATGTCAGTCACGCAAATTTTGTGCGGTAGTATTCCATATATTTTCTTTTCTACTTGTAATATTTGTGTGTGCTTTCATGCTTGTAATATTTTCGGGCCTAAATATTTCAATTTATTTTTACTTCATAGTTCCCAATTCTTAAAAACTCTTTCATTCTCTTTCTAATACAACATATTCTTAACCAATGGAACTCTTCGGGATAACAGCAGGAAACTCCTCTCTCCGTTTACAGTTGTTATTACGATCGGACCCGTATTTTCACCAGCGTTCTTGGTCACATGAAAGACATAATCCTTGAGATGGGGATCTTGAAATAGATAGAAGACCTTACAAAAGAGTTCGGGGGAGGCGGCAAGGGTAGGAGGGGGGCAAGTGGAGGAAGGGGGGGAAGAGTGGGGATAAAATAAAAAGAATACTTTGATGAGACCCACTCTCCAGCCCTGCTAGCGCTCGAAGAGTTCGTAGGGGAGGGAAAATCTATCTCCGAAGACCCCTCCCCTCGCGGGAAAACATCGAATGGAATGCATGAGAGGACATCACATTTCGTACGTGCTCTGCCAGGAAACAGCATTTAAGCACCACCAAAATTTGTCGTGTCAACTCGTTCGAAAATCTAAACGGCAGAACGTTCCTTTTCATTCCTTTCACCGATTTGAAAAACGCTCGCAATGGGTTTATTTAAACCTTTCCTTCTATTTTATTCACTCATTACCGCTCTCCAAAGTGGTAGAACTAAAGGAGGCTATTTAGAAAAAATTCAGAGGTGATCCAAGTCCGTTTACAAAGCGGGCCAAAGTAAATAAAAGAGTTTATTGTTATTTTTACTCTTTTTCACTCGCCTCACGCGATATATTTTTTTCTATTTTTGCCAGCACCGTTCCACTCCTGTGACGTGTGAAGGAAAAAGGTTGCAAGTTAAATATTAATCTGATTTATTCTATTATAGAGTCTGATTAAAGAAAAATATTTTTCTCGGGAATTCCATATTCAGAGTAATTAAAACATTTCAGGGGACCAATCTGCATAAGTTTTGCCAACGTTAAAGATTCATTCCCCGGGATTGGTATCGACGCGTTTCACTGCCTACGCGGCCTTCTATTCGCTTTCCTAAGGGATCCGTTCCCGTGGAATTTGTCTCACACGCGGAGTGGTCGCTATGTTGGGGGGGGGGGGAAGGGAGGATAATATGGAACGGGGCACACAGCTTATTCCTTCGGGGGCGGTTGACAAGCGGGCGGATGAATTCGCCCGCGAGCCATCGAGATGAAAGGTAATGACGAAGACGAAGGGCGCCTATGGAGTTTGCCAGGTGGGAGGGGAAGCCGCCGCACGGGGACAGGGAAGGAGGAGGAGGAGGACAAGAAGAGGAAACGATGAAAGTGGAAGGCGGGTGGCGTTTGCGCACTGGGTGGAGGATTGTGTTTTGGCTCCGGAATTGAACAAAAGGGTGTTTGGTTGCTGGGATCCCCGGGTGTTGTCGTTCGGCGTCCTCGACGCCTTCGCGAGTAGGAAATAGATTGGTTGGTTAAGTGGGGGAGTGGGCGGGGAGAAAGAGAGGGAGGGAGATGGAGTTGGCGGCAGAGGGAGCAAAGAGGAGGGGAAGAAGGTGGGGAGGACGGAGCGACGATGGGTGGGTGGCAGAGCCCCGGTGTTTTCCACCACAATCTGACGGACACGAGAGCAAGGCCTCAGAAGCCGTCTCGAGTGAGGGTTTTTTTTCCCCGATTGCGATTGTTCCTCCGCGGCCTCGCTCACTCTTGCAGTCAGAAGTGAAGGAGAAGGGGGGGGAACGAAAAATCGAGAGGGGCCCGCTAACGCAGAGAAAAAATTGGGAGAAAAATATTTTTTTCCCTTTCCACTATTTTCCAATATCTCCCATACCACCTGTGTGCAGGTGGTATGGGAGTTTTAGGCGGACTTGTTTTCTCCTCAGAAACAATGAGCACTCACAAAGTATCGCAATGAATGCGCAGATTATTGGGGATTAAGAGATGGGAAAAGGTAAGAAACATGCAAATAAACCCCGGAGAGATTTCCAACATAGCCACTTCGGTTAGCTGTACTTGTTGGTTATGAGTTTTCTAAAAGTATGTAGGCATTTAAAATATTAGGTAGAAATAGCATTCAGTAGTTTGACTAGGAATTTTTTCCATTAAAGCTATTTTTGGAAAGAAAAATAATGGAGGAATTAAATATTAAAAAATATTCTTTTTTAAGGTAAGAATGCTTTATTCGTGTTTCTTAGATATTACTTAATCTTTGTTAAATATTAATTAGTTAAATATTTAAGAAAGAGCTCTTGGTGAATAAGAACAAGAGTGTGGGATAGGAAATAGTGGTAGACAGTAGTCAACCAATAATCCAGCTGAAGGAAAACAGGATTATGATATAGTATAAAGAAAAGGTAATGGCAAACCTAAGCTGTATGAGTCAGGGTTCTTAATATTTCATCTTATTTTCATCGCTGATTTGTTTATGCCACACAAAGGATAGTTTTCGCTTTTACAATGTAATCCACTTGCATAATTCAAAACTCTTGTTATTCATGAAGGCTCTTTCTAAAAAGAAACACGTGTGTGATAAATTATTGATTTGATTTATTCTGGAGCCTGCGAATTTTCTCTCGCTGGCTGAAGAGGGACCAAAAGTGTTTTTCCAGATACTTTCAGAGCTTTCTCTTATTCAGTCTCATGAAATGGTTACAGTGAAGGGTTGATTTTTCAGAGTCTAAATTATTTTTTGACGTGGTATTCTACCTATTTTTGGATATCCTTTAAAACAAATATTCTTCTAATAAATGCAATTAACGAAGGCTTCACATTGTATTTTAATATTTATAATAATGCTATTTTAGCCATTCACCCCCTATCGAACATGAAAATAGCATATTGACACGGTTTTTCGGGGTAACATATACCATAGTTTTAAGTGATTTACTAAACATAAATGTTTTCTCTGCGCTGCAATTATTTTAACACTCATTTCATAGCATTTATTTCCATTATCTCTGTTTTTCCATTACTGATTTTAGACTAGAAATATTTGGCTTTCTAATACGATTCTCGTTTCCGGTTAAATTACCTCATTTTCCTAAAGTCAAATTAATGCCGTTAAATGTATGACTATACCTCTATGAAGAAAGGGTGCAATAGTGCAGTGGGTAGGAAGCCGGGGTGGGCTAATTAATGAGCAGAAGGCCCAGGTTTGATTCACGGTGCCGCATTTGGGTAAACTGAGCTTCACACAAACTGTTTGATTTCACTGGTACTAGATCCTCCAGTAAAACCACAGGCACCACAGAGAACTTACCAGGCTCTCCTACCCTATCGTATGACTTTAATTTGCTCTAATTTCTAGCATTAGTTAAACACTAACCTCACCCAACCAACCTTCCAGTTGATTCTTCGACTGAAAGATTGATTAGGCATTGGTAAATCGGTTAAGAGTTATTTTTCCAAAATTTTTGCGTTGCGATAAGTGATACTGAGGAAAGGCGGCCCCTGAACATAGTTTTTAAGTGTCGTAAACCCATAGCGCTCACTCAGTTTATGATAAGTCATAAATGGGATTCAAATCCTTCCACTTCACCAATTCCAGCTTTTTCGCCGCCCTACATTCATTCCTACGCAAGCCTCTCTCGCCCTTCTCCCTCATAACCCCTTGCTCTTACTATTCAATTCACCAAAAATACAACCCCAAACTGGCTCTCACCAACCAACCCTCCTCCGTAATAATTGACTCCGAATCGCCTACATCTCCGAGGCTTCATTGCCAAGTCCCTCAAATGAAACTACTCTCTCTCCCATTGCTTGCGTCCTCTGTCGTCTCTCTTTATGTTAACTTCCTTGATCCCCCCCGAGATGTGAATCTCATTTAAACTAATCATAGATACCTATAAACATCAAAATACCTGTAACTAGGTAAAAATTGTCCGCCTGACTCTTAAATAAACTCGTGAGAACAAGTTTTTCTGAATATAATTGCCGAAAATTTATACCAGTTTAATGGGTCGATATTTTATGAAAATACGGAAAATATTTTTGGTAAGGGGGAAGTATACATCATTGTAAACTCTCGTTAAGTAAGAATTATTTAATGCAAAAATTCACTGAGCAATAATAATTTGTACGCAACCCCTGAAATAATAGTATATGAAAAGACTTGGAATAATTATTCTTTAAAAATACATAACATAGCGGACAAGATATCTCATGATTTGAGACTAACAATGATTCAGAGTATTAACGGTTGAAAATTTCTGGATTTCTTAGGTACTTACACTTATCACTTAGAGAATGTTGTAGTGAATGAAAAATATCAATATCTACAACACTCATTCGAAGATTTTGGCGGTTCTTAAATTTGATATTACATTTAAAAACATATACATTATGAAAAATATAAACGGTTTCCCTTTTAAAGTGATTCATTATTAGTGATTTACAATATTTTACTAATTCAGTAAGAGGCACTGACTATATTCCTTCAGAGGCACTGACTATATTCCTCCATCCAGATTCACAGATGCCTAAAAAAATTAAAAATTACTATTTAAAAGCCTAAACAAAACACGTATATATTTTTTAATTTCAAAATGTGATAGTTGAGCTCATACCAGAATTTGTTTTAAAATATGCACAATTAAGGCAAGCGTAAAATATCAGGTATCATTTTTCTATCCATTGGCCCTTTAATTTTTTTTAATCTTTTATAGCAGGAGGGGACTTAAAATTCTTATTGAGCATAGGATAATCCAGTTAAAAATGTTTTTGAGCCACTGAGCCAACTTAATAGAACTAATGTAGCCCTAGCTTCGGCTGCCATGATTGAAACCATAAACATGAGCCATCTTAAGGTAAAGAAAAGAATTTACTGAGCATCTAAAAAAAATCCACTTGACAATGGAGAAATGAGAGACTTGTAGTGCTAGTTTTTCAGGACCAGCACGCATAGATTACGAGGAAACGAGGGGTACCTGATGATGACACCCAAGCGTTGAAACTAGTTGTACGATAATAAAGAGCAGTGGATGTATACATTGCGTTCTTAATAAAATAAATATTGAACGAAGAGTCTGTTTGAAAATTTAGTTTTAAAAGATTTTAAGCATCTATCACCAACACTAAAAATTGATTGAAAAAATCGCACCTCTCGTGTCACTAAATTCCGTCCATTTACAAATACGATATGAATCATTGTTCATGGTTTTAAAATCATTTTCCATTTCTCTTTCTTTCTCCAATCATATTCCCAGGGTATAGCAGTCCGAATATTAGGAAGCATAAATACTTTCACCGTACTATCATATATAAGTAATTTAAGGATTCCATGTATCTTCAATGGACAAAATGGAAGCTACTGGCACGGAGAAGAGTAATTACGAATCATTATGAATCCTCATACTTCATTTATGGTGTATTCATATTAATGATAAGTCCTTTCCCTTTCCACCCCTCGAGCATAACCAAGTATTCCACCGAAAACATTATATTATTAAAATATTTTTATATATTAATGAAAAAGAATAATTGATTCCATCTTGGCGAATAAATCGCTTTCTTAGCAATGAGTGATGTGTGGAGTGTTCATTTTATTACCAGGGATATGGTATTTCTCGCTAACTTGTCCCCCAAGGCCCCGTAAAAACGATTGGAAATAATGCCTCCAAGGGGTTAATTTTACGCTCTGAACACAATTTCCGTCTAAGAATCATTTCCAATGTCTTTATTTCCTCACCCATCTTGCTCTCTTGAGGCTCCAGAAGCCATCTAGTCCCAATCATGTACTCCCTTAGGTTACTCTCTAAATTTGAGGACAGCGCCAGGCAATGCACCACAGATCCTCCGTCAAAGAAGCAGAGTAGAAATAATCTTTCCATTAATTAAAATTTATGTAAATAAAAAACTTTGCACACACTCTTCAAGACAATAAATGAAATATAACGCGTAGATCTTCACTCATATCTCTTTCAAAAACTGTCTGGTAAATATTTGTATCAGGTGATTTTTTGAAATTATATGTCTTTGGTAATTTTCAGCCTTGCTTTTGAGCCTAGTATTTCCTGTTTAAGTGCTTATAAATTTTAATCGTGAACACTGTATATTGATTAAGCTACCATAATGTGTTTATATGTTACTCCAGTAAGCCCTGAAGAAAACCTTAGTTGTATGGATAAGGAATAATAATTAATCTGTGTCGTTGTCAATAGCCATTAATGGTGATAATCACAGAAATTCAAGTATTAATGGCCATTAACAACATCTGTATATAATGTCCAAAGCACATATTTGTAGGAATATCTTTTTTATGTTCAATAACTAATGATTTATGTATTTAATTACGCTATATTTGGCACGAAAAATTCGATTGTAAATGTATTCTTCAGATAAAAATGTAAATTCTTCAGATATTCATCTAGTATTACTTTAAATGAAATCATTAAAACAAAATCATTAATTTTCAACGTACACTGAAAAATCAGTTTGAATATCTCACTGTCATAAATTTTAAATTTAAAAATTTTTGAACGATTAATATAACTGCCCATCCCGTAAAATACATTTACAAATAAAATTATCTTTTCCAATTCAACAACTTCCCCATGAACATGACTCGTTATTATTCCTGGCATTTATATCAAGCTCCAGAATTCTCTCTCCATTGCCGTTGTGTGGTGAATGTTAAATGGGACATATTTAATATTCATAACTAACTCCTCCGCATCCCGACCTCGTTGCCTCACTGTTCATCATGTCTTAATTAGCGGCAGGATATTGTGGTTGCATAACACGTCGAGACCGAGGATCACGTAAAACTGTTTACATCGTAGATGCCTTCGTAGAGATTACTCTGGGAGTGAGGGAACTAAAGATGTGAGGGTCGGACGGAGGGATGGGAGAAAAGGAATTCGAAAGCTGGCTGCAATTTAAATTCAATGTCCCCTTCGTCTACGCGATGACCTTCGAACCTCCGAAAGTGCATTTGACCGCGGACGCTGAGAGCGGAGGTGGACCGAAATTATTCATTAAGGCCATGAATCCAATTGTACTCAGCGCCCCTTCAGAAGCATATTCTGTACTGGCCTGCAGAAGTATTGCCTATCCCATACGTTTAGTCTTCATTATTTCACGGAGGGATTGATGGAATTTCTTGGTCTTGGGATTGAATTGATATAAATGTTGAATTCGACTTGATTTTCATGTTCATTTGCTTCCACGAGTGTTCATATTTATTCAATTTCATGTTTTTCATTGCCATTTTGTAGCCGATGTCTTCTTCTGAAAGTCTCCCCGTGGATGCTAATTTTAAGATGGCACTCTCAAAGCAACTATTGGGGTGCGTGGCAGGTAGTTATTTCACATCAGACCGTGAAAGGTGTAAAATTAAGTTTTGCTTAAATGTTATTGGCCAATTAAAATGCGAGTTAACGTCAAATACAACTATATACAATCTGGTATTTAAGTACAAAATACCTCTCTTTGTAAGCAGTGCGAGCTTCTAACAAGAAGAGTCAATAATAATCATCGTCATCAGTATTTAAATCTTAAGATTAGTTTACTGCACCCCTCCATTCTTCTCTATTTAGTGTTAATTCCCCTCACCCTCTGATAGGTTCCCTGTTTTACGTCCTCTTAATTATGTGCTTGTTTCTTGGCCTTCCTCGCGGACCTTTACTTCAAAATTTCTCTTCTATCAGGTTTCTAACTACTCCATTGTGCCTCAAGGTACAGGGTTCGTCCGGAAAATAAGTGTACTGGGCTCAGGAAAAAAAATATTACACTTTTACATATCTTAAGCTAATATTCCTCCTCAAAATAGGACCCTTGTGAGTCGATACACTTGTTCCAGCGGCGTTCCCATTCCTGGAACGCTCCCGCGAAGGCATCATCGGGAACCTCTCGAAGACACGTCGTCACGGCCTCTTTGACGGCGTCCAAAGTCCCGTATCGCGTTCCTTTCAAACTCCTCTTTATCTTCGGGAACAGAAAGAAGTCCGGTGGTGCCAAGTCCGGGCTGTAGGGCGGGTGCGGCAGCGTTGCCACGCCGTGCTTGGCCAAGAAGTCCGACGCGACAAGCGCGGTGTGAGACGGCGCATTGTCGTGATGCAGCCACCAGATGTTTTAGATCGCTGGCCGGACGCGGGCGACTCGTTTTCGAAGCTTGTCGAGCACTTGGACGTAAAATGCAGCATTTACAGTTTGTCTTTCAGGTACAAATTCGTAGTGGACGACTCCCCTTTTGTCAAAAAAGACAATGAGCATCATAAACTTATTTTCCGGACGAACCCTGTATATCCAATCCACCTAGTTCTTCTTTACCGTAGAGCTCTCCATATGGGCTCTTCCTCTTCCAAATACTTCATCGCTCCTCACTTTATCTGTCCATTTAATCTTCAGCATTCTCCTCCAGCACCATGTTTCAAATGCTTCTCTTCTTCGTTGGTCCACTTTTTCAATATTCCTTGTCTCCCAACTGTAGAGTGCAATGCTCCACACGAATAAGAGTATAACTAGATAAAACAATGAAAACTTTATCGACTTTTTAGAATTTTTTTAAACATACCTCTCCCATAGCGCGTCATTTGCAATTATTCCGACTCCTTATTCTTCCAGGGAAAAATTACATCTCAAATCTTTTGGCTCTACATTTCTATAGTATTTTTGTCATAACATTTATTGCCGCAGTACGATGAGACCATACGTATATTCTCAACATAATAGCTATTGTCCAAGAGAACCTAGACTACATCTGAATGTACTCGTAGTGTATCCTTAGTAGGTTTCGATATTTTCCAAATATTTCTTGTCCAATATTCGAACATTATCGTTTGTGAACTGATTTTTGTTCCCTAGATCGCGAACTGAATTTCCACTATTTAGTCCCCCTTTCTCCGCTGCTGCCACCTTTCTTTTCTATGGCCCACGGGTAATAGCTTTCCAGAGAAAAAAATATACGTATAATGAAGCATAAATTTACAAATAGGGAAAACTGTTACTCTTTTACCTAATGAACTTGACACCATCGATTAAATATTTTCAATTCAATTTTGGAAGCTAATTTCTCTCTTTCCAAAGTAAATACTTCAGGTAATTAGTACTCAGTATCTCCTTATACCGTTGTGGTATCTTTATCTGTAATGATGTGATTTCAACCATACTATTATCAATCCAAAGGTGGTAGTTGTAATTGCAATAAAATGAGATGTAGATGGTACTAATATTGTTTTTTCCGTATCGGTACGCCATATAATGGATTAGAGATAATGAACAATTCATTATCTCCAATCATCGGTTAATGGTCCATTAGAAATAGATTTTCATTATCCAGAAGTAAAATCACAAGGTCATAGAACAAGAAACGAACTCTGAAGGTTACTTGAATACCAAATACGTGTGCCACCCGAACGTTACATTCATAGAGAAAAATTAAATTATTTTTTGCCACTTATACCGCATTTTCACGTGCTCGCTATGGGTACGCTACCCAATATAAACCTAATTAAGAAGCGATAGCATGATAAAAATATAACATATACTGATGACTAATATAGAATTCCTTCGAGGCGTGGGTCGAGAGGAGGACTTAAGGCAGATAAGAAGACAAAAAATAATGAGCAAATTAATGTATCAATGGTCAAAAAAATGAAATATTTTTCTTTATTGATAATAAAGACGACGAGTGTTTATAAAGTGTGGCCTATTTTGAATTACGAGAAGAAACATATCAGTAAGCGTAGTAAGACCTTGGCGCAAGAAACTGTAGAAAAATAAAGAAACAAATGAGAGAGAGAGGGATATCTTGAAGAAGTGCTAAAAAATGCTTAGAATTGCTGCTAACCCATGGTGATGATTCGCAAATTGATTTAAAGTCTTCTGAAACTTCTGTTTGTGGCTTCATGCGCCATTTAAACGAAGAATCCGCTTTGATGTCTTTAATGTGCGAGGGAACAAACAAAATCACGATGAAAGTGGAGCGCTGGAAGTCAGACACCCGTATTTGCCGAGAGGTAATTGAGAAACAAAGAAATTGACCCAGAAAGCATGGCTAATGCGCTTTGAAATCACTTTGCACTGGAAGGGAACAACTGAGATCATTACTGTCGGCAAAGTTTTCTCGAACACAATCGGCCGGGTTAGCCTGGAGGGTGACTCGCAAACCCGGCTAACGCTTCCCTCATCGACTAGCCTGTAGCACTTAGTTTCCAGTTTAGAATGTGCATTTCAACCTTCTTGGAAACTGCTTCAACCCCTGAAATTTGCTACTAATGTATTTCATAATATATAGTGATACGGTTTTATTTTAAAAATAAGCGCAAACAATGCACAATTGTTTGCGCATTGCACAAAAGTGGCCAACTTTTGCAAGAATGTGAAACCAAACTGTATCCCCCAAACTACGTGTTCACTCGCGATAATGCAATATCCGCAATAGTTCTAGTTTCTTGGTCTCAACATTGTTGAAATCTCTTCAGTATGTAATCCGACCAACCAGTTTCATTACTAATGAACCTTGAACGCAAATGCCATCAACGCATTCTCCCCACCCTGTGGAGAAGTAGACATGGCGATGCATTAGTATAGACCTTTCGACGTCGAAGGCTCGGGTCATGTGTTCCGGAAGAGGTAAAGGCGGATTGCAGATGGGTATTTGGTTAAGGGAGTCAATTGCTAAGCAGGCAATGTACGCTACCTCCGGATCTGGGCATGTAGTAGTTGGGGATCTCGCGGTCGGGAATGAGACTGTGGGAGTTGGGTTGAGGGTCGAGGAAGGGTGCTGAAGAGGGGTGAATAGAGAATGGAGGGGGAAGAGGAGAGGTATAGAGCGATGCGGGAGTGGAAGGATAGGGGGTGGGGAAAGTGTTTAAGGACTTTGGGACGTGGGGAAGGGGTAGGAGGAGGAGGGAAAAGAGTGAAGAGGAGTGGTGGGAGGAGGAGGATTTGGAATGGTAAGAAGAGAGAGAGACGGACGTGAGTAGGGGAGAAGGGGGAGGGGTTTGAAAGGGGCGACGAGGAAGGCGCGGAGGGGAGGAGAGAGCGGAGGTTCGGGTAGGCGGCCTATTTTTGCTGCGCCGCCCCAGTACGAGCCGGAAAAAGACTGAGGGAGAGCCGGAGGGGCGAGACCGGGGGACTTTTGGGGAGGGCGGAGGGATCCGAAGGGTAAGAGGGTGTTTGAAGTGGGAGGGAAGAGGAATGGGAGGGAGAGGAGTGGCGGTGTCGCCCTCGGGCCGCGAACCCCGGACTTGCTGGAATGCGGGGAGGCGGTGCTCGTCGCCCTGGGGGTGGATGTGGCGACGGCGGGGAATCGTGGAGGGTGGAGGAGAGTGGGGAGGTGAAAGGGTGTCAGCAATGGGACGACAAACCTGTTGAAGTGAAATAATGGAGGTTTGGTGTGGCCTTCAAATGCAATAATAGAGGTGAATCAGCACATGAATGGGAACAATTCTGGAAAGATGTCGACCGCATTTTTCATATCGAGTGGTGAGCGTATTTTTCTCACCCTGCCGGAACAATGCGGCTCATTTTCTCCAGTTAAATTCCACGTGACTGCAGGTCCCACGTATTTCATGGTAAAATACATCTTCAAATGCATGTTCAGTGGAATAGGTAGAGGTGGTATCAAATTCTCTCCAGTTGACTTCAATGGATTTAATGACATTCGGCCTAATTTCAGGGACGGATTGCGTATCAAGTATCAGATAAAACGCAGGATCTAATTCCGCACATTTTATCTTTTTGTTGTTCTGGTTAGTCGGTCTTTCCTATGTCGAATATGTGATATATATATATATATATATATATATATATATATATATATATATATATATATATATATATTAACTAATTTCACTACGATTTTCGTTGGCAAATTAGTATTTGTCCAATAGCCTTAGTCTTATACTTTCCCTCTCCGCCTGAACAGAAGAGAATCCAACTAAGCCAATGTTAATTATTTTGGGGGTTGTTAGAAAATTACTGGAGTCACTGTGGAGCGATACTAATCTAAGTAGAGCTCATTTTTCCGGAACCAATGAAAAAATGTAAAATAAATCATTTTTAAACATCAAAAAAGATTCGTATTAGATTTTTGTCATTTCGAATACTTAACTTATCGAGCTATCCCACGAGCTAGAAACAGATAGCTAGGAAGTTAAATCTGGAAGTCACGATGCCTATCATCCTATGCAATGGTGGATTTATTTCTTTCTTGGGTTTTTTCATAACGCCATTTCTCCGTCTCCGGTATACCCGATTACACTGAGGGATTATTCATTCCCAATATGTAACCATCAACATGAAATCGGTGGTTTCAGGCGGACGATAAAATATAGAGTGAAGATTTTATTCTTCCCGGAGGGTCCCGGGTTCAATTCCCGGGCAAGGCACTTTGGGCACCTGCAGCTCCACCCAAGCTAGTTGATTTTTCGGGTACCAGGTCTTCCTGGGAAACCATAACCGGCACAGGGAAAGGAACTGGCCCCCCTACCCTGATGTGTGAATTTTCACACGCCGTCGGGCTTGGTACATGGGTGAGCTCTACCATCACCTACTAAACCGACCTTCGGGTTGATTACTGTGTTTATGGTTTAAATTAACATCTTTAAAAAATATTTTTTTATTCATTTGACATGAAAATATGACGTGGCTTAATGTTGACGGCACCAGATGAGCAGGGTTTATAAAAATTAAATTCGACTTTCATATAGAAATGACATTAATAATTTCATCATAGAAAATATATACACAAAACATTGCAAAACTCATTTAATCGTACTATTCAAGGGGTAGAGCGTGGGACTGCTGACCTGAGGGCCCGGGTTCGATTCTCAGGAAAGCCTCTCTGGGCACCATCGGCTCCACCCAAGCTTTGTGATTTTTCCGGATCCGGATTTTACCAGATCTTCCTGGGAAACCATAACCAACACAGGGAAAGGAACTGGCCCCTTACCCTGGTTTGAAGTTCTTACACAGTATTTTACTTAGCTTAGTGCTAGGTGAACTTTAGCATCACCTACCAAACCAACCTTTGGGTTGATTACAGTATTTATGGTATCTTACTCTACATGGCATGGTATAAATGTATATAAAGTGCAGATCGCGGTAGTGTAGGAGTAGAGCGTTGGACTACTGGCCTAAGGGCCCGCGTTCCATTCCCGGGCAAGCCGGAAATTGAACCCGAATATATATGATTGTTATAAGTTAACACCCATGTATATACAATATTTTATAAATAAACACCCGTCATTAGAGAAATTTTAAAAGTTGATTGAAAGCCTTATTAATCGTTTTGAAAATATATAATAACGATCTAATGGCAATTGGCTATTTTAGTCTGAATCATCGTGTATTATCAATGTGCCGATATGAAAAGAAGCCGTTGAGTAACTGTGATTGCTTTACTACAGATCATGTCCAATGAGTAAGCCTTTATTTTTTATAAAATGAAATTAAAACAAAACAAAATTCCATTTGATTGTGCATTTTATGAAAAATTGAGTAAAAATAACTCTTAAGGGCGCTAAGACACCTTGAACGTTATGAGGAGTTTAAAGAGAATTTTTATAAGGTAGTAAGAGATTTAGTTGCAAATACGACGTCAAGAGAGTCTGTTGATCAATATGATTATGTGAAAACATTGGTTACAAGTGACACTTTGATGTAGGAACCGCATTATAAAACAATTTTTAGAAAAAAACATGAATGAGGCATAAAGAAGGTATGAGAATATCCTTGACCCCATTGTTACAAAGAGCTCATTCATCACGTTGCAAATTTTTTCTGTGGCAAAAAGTCTTCCCTCCGGAAGCAGTTAGAAAGTACCTACTCATATTCCTCTGACCAAAGACCTGCGAAAACAATCAGGAGGGTTTACTCCCTCGATATCGGCTTACTGAAGGGAATGCAACGAGCCGCTGGGAAAAATTTCTTCGAGAAAGTAGGATGCTTAGGGATTAAGGTCAGAGCACATGGGGGCAGTTTTCCCAAAAGGGGAACTAAAATCTCAATAAAATGTGGAGAGTGTGAGATGATGAGAGAGACAGGAGGCAGGTGTGATGGTGGCCGTGATGTGGAGACAGGTTGAAGTAATAATGGGAGAAGAGGGCGGACAGGGGAGGGGTAACCGGCGGGGTGTGAGAGAGGGCGCGCTGAGGAATTTCGGGGAGTCCTCAAGAGCGGGAAACAGTCGCGCGATGGGATGGGGAGAAGGCGGCGTGCCATGGGGGCGAGGGGGAGTGGAATGTATTGAGAAGGGTGAGATTTGGTTGCAAGAGCGGTGGTAGCGAGAGGAGGAGAAAGAGATGAACGCTGGGAAGGGAGAGAGGGAGAGGAGAGCCTGCGAAGGGAGACTCTGATGCACTTAAGAAAAAAAATGATTGAAGGGAAACCTTCTCCGGTATCCCTATATTTTTCTATCATAGTTTTGATAAATACCAAATAATTCTCACCTATGATCATACCTAAGTTCCACGAGAGTAACTTCTGAAACAGTCAATTGATTTTTTTTGCGCGCTGCCCTAACAGAGCGGGGAACATTAATAGATGAAATATATAAGGTAGGCGTGGAGGTTAGGGATTTGAACCGCGAAGCTGCGAAGTCAAGGTTATATAATAATAAACAACATTTAAGTGGCATTCTTTCTTCAATTCCGTAATATCTATGTTCTTTGAAATGAGTGCTGTCGATCGCTTTGAGCTTTTTGATGTGACGTGAAACACTTGGCTCGAAGAAAAGGCTAAAATGATCCGGTTTCACCTTCTTCTTAATACAGGTACACCAAAAATTTTCCGGAAGCCTATTGTCCTGCCGGTACACAATTTATTTTGCATGTTTAAATGTCCCACAACCTTCGACCTGGTTCACACAGTCCACCAGCTCAAGCCATTGGGTCGCAATCTGAAGAGATATGGGTCATTTATATATTTTTTCATTTATACCACGATTTTCGGTGATACAAATTACAAGAGAAATGGTGAAACCCATTAAGTGACAAAGGCAATCATGATTGTGATTGCAAAGCCAGCTAACATGTCCTTTGGTTCAGATTTGCGGATCCTAATCTTACAGAAAGAAGCGTGTTTTCTTGATGTGATTTTCCATATTCCTTTTTTTCGTGTAGTTCCCATATATTGTACTGTCTACCCTTCACTGATCATTATTTTTGTTTGATGCAGACCGTTGCGCGTATTTTTTTTGACTCGCACTTTGGCTCTGGTCCAACATGTCATCTTCATAAATTTACCACACTTCTAAGACTGGCTGGTGAATTTAAAAATAATTGTCCAAAAGTTACGATAATTTCTTAATGGTATATATTGCTACAGAATCTCGGGGGTGAAGTATGGATAGATAGTGGTCAAGAAACTTTTTCTTGACTCCCTTAAAGAAATTAAAAGAAGTGGCACTTGGGATACTCATGTCGGAAACAATTTTATTAGACTTTTACATATTTCTGACCGTTGTATACTTGCTTTTTCTTCTCTTTCTTCATTCCATGCTCTTTTCTCTTTTTAGTAGAAACGTGATGGAGATATAGGAGTAGGATGCGTTAAAAGGAAGGAGGATTTATATATTGAATAGTCAATGCTAGCAAACAATATTAATTATATCAACACGACATGATTGCCACTTCACTCTCATTCTTGTTTGCTCCAAATATCCTGTCCATGCGCTGGATGTACAATATACCCTAATAAAGTTCCTTAGTTTCATTCATATAGTTCTTACATACTTGAATTAACAGAGACCAATACCCTTTTGCAACAATACATGTCATTATTTGCCAAACAAATGTTAAATACACGAAAGTGTACAAGTTTGATTCCCATAAAGTTTAATTTTTTTATATTCATGTTCTGAGTCTATGATAAAAACAAGCATCTCAACAAATACTTTGATTAAATAGATTTTCCTTTTTATAGAAATTATCAGGTATCGCAACGTACGATATTAGGTACTGTAATGATCTTTTGAAACTGGAGCGTATTGTGGTAAATTATTATTACTTACGTGATATTTAGCATTCCTTCGGATTTGTTTAAGTTGTATAGCCAAATATACTAACGAAATTACTGAAGAAAATGTGAAAATTTTTATCAGTTATCCAATGATCAATCCTTAGGCCATATTCACAAACTTCCAACTGCGACAATGAAGTGCGTAATCATGGTTGTTATCACTCTTCCGAGAAGTAGAGCAAGAACCCACGACTGCGAACCTTAACACTGTGCGTGTGACTGGTTGTACCATTTAATTCGAATTAACGAAGTTTTGGGGCCATAAATCAGGCCAAATCCTCTTCGGGAACAGTTTTCGTTACAAAGGCCCGTTATCCACAAGATTAGTACCCATCAGGTGATTTTTTTTCTTAATTTACAGATTAAAGTCTCGGGGAGACGAATCCACTCTTAGGGGGTTGAAGCAGAACTTTAAAAGGAGCGGTGAGCCGAGTTCGAGAAAGAGGTAAAAAATATATTGAGGCGGAGGAGGTCGCCGCGAGCGAAAATGGAGATGGGCGAGACGAGAAGGACGATGTGGGCGAGGAAGGAAGGAAGCGGAGAGCATGTATTTTATGACCTGGGTAAAAGTCTTCTAGGAGTTAACGATAGGGAGAGTGAGGGGGGGAGGTAAGGGGGGGCACGAGAAAGGTGGAAGGAGTGGGTAAGGGAGGGTGGTTGGGAGGAGGGAAGTGGGTGGGGGAGTTAAGCGGAAGGAGGAAAGGTCGAAAGGGGGTGGGTTTCGGTGTGAAGGAAGTTCTTGCGGGGAAGGGCGGGAAGTCGTCGCTGGGATGGCCGATAAGAGCACGGAGGAGGAAGGAAGTGGCGGATGGAATTCCACACTCGGAATGCAAAGATTTGCGAGCAAGACGAAGGACTGGAGGATGTCGTGGGGAGGAGGGGGAGAGGAGGCGAGTTGAAGAGAGAAGAAGGGAAGGCTGGCGGTGGAAGGGAGAGCTCTCTCTCTCTCTCTTTCGACCAGTCCATCCGACTCTATGAATGGGAATTTCTCTCTCTTTCCCCTCTCCAACCTCATCCTCACCCCATCCCCTACCTTACCGACACGCCCTCCCTCGGGAGCACGAGCCGCTGTAATTTTGTGTATATGCGTGGTCGCCATTCATAATGCATCGCGTTTGGTCGCCTTTTCCCTCCTCGCTATCCCTCACGCGGCTCCCTTTCGCCGAGCGGGGGGAATGAAATTCTTCGCGTTCGCGGCGTTTCTTATACGGAACTAGGTGGGGACTTGCGTTTTGGGTGGCCCACCGGCGACGCAATTCGTCCAGCCTTGCTTTCCGAGCTGGATTTTCGGACGGTCCTATATTTAGTGTGAGTGCAGATGTAGTGAGTTGCTGGGTGCTTACAAAACGTAGAGCTGAGCCCATTAAATGTGAACCACGCTCTTTCATGAAAAGTTTTTCGAAACGAAATAATTATGTATATAAATGCTGAATAATTAAGTATTTGGTTTTTTTTCAGCTATCTTCTAAGATTATAAAACGGTAGGCATTTATTATGTAACTCTTTCAGCATTTTAGAAGGATCGAGCGATATTCGGCAACATTATCTGAAGTGTTTTGTCCAACACTACATAGTTCAATTGCCTAAAGGTCAACTTTGGTATTTTCCTAAACTTAAGACAGCGATGAGATATCATAACATTTGATGGGCTGGGACTTCTTAGGTCTCATAAAAATTTTTTCGCGGAGAGAGGTTAATAAAAAAGTTTATACAATCAAGATAGGCTTTGTTAGCAAATGTGAATAATTTTAAAAATGTGAATTTAACAAATCTTTTTCCATGATGCAGTTCTCCTAGTTCACCCAAAGCGCAATAATTACCTAAGTTTAGAGATACACCAGTAATTTCTCCCTCGTCCTTTGTTAAGTGGAGGCCTCGAAACCCTGGAGCGTAAACATACATGTCCTGAGGGTTGCTTCTGCCCAGGCATTCCATAAGGGAGATGGTTATGTTTCCATCGCCCTAGTTTGCTTGCTGTGAATACAATCCCCCTTGATTCATGAGGAGGAGTTTGCTTCCGCCGCTGCGTCACTGAGGTGAATTTTGGGTGTGGCCGTGTGGGCTCTCCTGAGTAAAGTCTTCCTTGAGTAGAAGTTGGCAGACGAAGTTGAGTAATTTCCGCTTTGGTGGTTGGAGTGAAACATTGTTCTGTAGGCTGCCGAAAGTCTTTTCATACTCTCGCTCCCACATATAGTATGTACAGAGCTAATAATTTTCTAAATATTTCTTCTTGCGCTTATTCCAAACGTTGCCCCATCACCAACAAGTAACATGCTGCATTTCTCTCCATTCCATGTACTAATTAATTGTTCACTCTTTTTCCTGAAATGTGTTTTCATATCATATATTATTGCTGTAAATCCCGAAGTTTTAACGAATTATTACGTGCGAGCCTACTCCTAATTTTTCTGTACCCATTTGTACTACTCGTTACTTTCAGTATGCTGCATCAAAATTCCTTATATTTGGCTATATAATGGTAATCAGAGAAATTTGACCAACAGCTTTCAAGCAGTTTATTGTACAGTTACAATACCAGTTGCAAGGAACCGTCTCAAAGGATCACCGATGCGGTTCAAAATGATTCCTTGCCTGTCTCATTGCCATACACTTTCGAAAGAAGCAACGTCAAGGCAACTTTGAGATAATTGGACTTTCGGTGTTTTATTGGGAAGTCACGAGATTTAGAATAAAGCATTAAAAGGCAATCTTATTATCATTTACATTGTACTAGTCAAGATTTGTACACTCTTTTTTCACGTAAATTGTTACTCTTAGGAGGCATGGTAAGAAATGAGACATCATCCCAGAGTCTTTCTGCGCTAACACAGAGAGTCAAGAAAGAATGTAAATATTAATGACCTAAAAATGTGTACATTGAACTTCAACGACGCTCGGAAAAGCCTGGTAATATTATTGTCGTGTTTTTATTTTCAAGGAAGGTTTGCCCTTTACAAGCGGAAAAAAGGCCACCGTTTTACGAGTAAACTAATCAGCAATAGGACAATAAATTCACAGAGATTAATATGTGGATTAGTGTTTGGGGGTACTTGGAAACTTTAAGTAAAAAGTAAGAAATATATGTGGAAAATTATTTATTCCCTAAGGATTTCCTTCCACAAATCTAATACGAATAGCGATTAAATAATGATAGTAATTGAACATAAAAGAACACACATTTTAATATGCGTGTAACGAATTGGAGCGAATACCTGAACTTTCACAGGATTCAAGATTAAATTTTCTGAGAAAGATATTTGCCTGCAAAAGGTTAAAGGCAGAATTGGAATTTCTAAAGAGGTTGTTAAAGAAAATTACTTCATCTTAAACAAGGTTGTGTAAATAAGTATTTTATGATATTTTCAAGACTAGAGAAAACATTTAGTTAACAAAGGAAGAAAATTTATATGGATGGGATGTATTTAGCATTTCCAAATACCTCTATTTATAGGGCCAAGAAATAAAATCAAGGCCTTTATTGAGAGAACAACCATCACTCTGGAGACCATTGCACTGTACATGTCCGGCAGAACTAATGCACAGGCCGACTTACAGGTGAAAAATTACGCTCCAGAGTTTTCCCCATCTCGCTGATTTAATAGACTCGGATGAAAGGTTTTTTGATATAATTTTCAATGGTCAGTTAGCTCATATTCACTGCTTTTCGCATTGCTAGGTGAAAAAATTTAGACGAAAATGAATTTTCAAATGTTTTGTCAAATAATAGAAATTACTGTACCCGAATATTACTCATCCCAGGAAAGGAATGTGAGATCAGTAAATAAATTTTACGACTCCGTAATTCATTGCAAATGATTGAGTTGATGTCTTGAAAGTGAACAGTGTACCAAAGTGCATAACATTCATAAATAAAAACAAAGTATATATGAACACACACGGATACATTCATACACGAAATTCTGCTACACGGCGAACAAATACTCATTCACATGGAAATAGGTATAAGGAAAAGGGGTAGGAACGCAAATAAAGGACGAACACAGAAGATATGAGGAAGGCGGAATCAAGCAGATCACAAGCCCAAAAAATTTCCTTGACCGGGACTTGAACACCGTACCTTCCAACTTGCCGGACCGATACTCCAACCACTTGAACTATCGAGGAAAGGAAATTTACATTGAGATCTGTCTTTTTGCTCCGATTCTTTGGCCAAGAGATGGCGTTAGGGAGCTGTTTCACCCACCAAAGGATAAATAGACGAAACACAAGAGATAAGGAAATTGGAAGGGAACACACATAAAGGACGAACACGAGAGGTGGGGAAGGGGGATTTGAGCAGATCACACAGGTAAAAATATCTTCCTCGACCGGGACTTGAACACCGGATCCCTCCACTTGCCGGGCGGATGCTCTAATCACTTGAGCTATTGAGAAAATGTTCTTTACACTGAAATCTGCGATCTTATAAAGCGCCAAAGTGCTCCGATTCATTGCCCAGGAGATGGCGTTAGGGAGCTGTTACACCCACCAAAGAAGAAATAGACAAACAGAAGAGGAGAATGGACAGTAGGTGAGAAAGCATACAACAGCATAAAGATAGGAACGGTGCGTTTCATGGCACGTATAGCCAGAAGAACAGACGATCCACATTGGCCAAATTCACATTCAAACACGAAATCCCGCCATACGGCGAATAAATATTCATTCCCATAGAAATAGAGATAAGGAAATTGGAGAGGAGCAAACTTAAAGAATATATATGTGTAAATTATTTTTATCATTATTTGTTCTATTCAATTTTATTTTATTATTTTATCATTAATGCAAACGGGTATATTACTATTATCAGTCTAACTTTCAGTTTTGTTCAAAATGTGTTCCGAAATGGGCATCAACCGTTATGCCTGCCATATAGAGACGATTTGTATGTATCGTCTGCTTGGGAAACCCTGCATAAGGAAGCTGTCGCTGGAAGGGAGGTAAAGCTGTTATAGCCCAGCATTCGGCCAGCGTGGACGGTATAATGAATGAGCGAGGGAGAGAATCGGGACGTGAACACTGGTGAATCGAAAGAGTAGGAAGGGGAGATGGACGGGGAAGAGTCAAGAAGGCGTGACTCATCCGCCCCCTCCCATCCTAGGGATGTTTGCCCTCTTCGCGTCAGTTTTGGAGATTTTCCACGGATTTCTCGTGTGGGCCGTGCTGCCACCCCCCGCGAAGGCGGCGGCGGACGGGGGACGGAGGGAGGAGTCGCCCCCGCATTCTCCCCCAGGTACCTTCGGAAAAGGAGAGCAGGCGTCGCCGCTGTTTCTTTCGATGGGAGGAACGTTTGCACCCAAACCATGTAAACTGACGCCGTCGACTACAATACCAAACCCGACCCCCGGGAGCCAGGGAAAGTGGATTGCCCGTCTTTATCACTCCACCACGACAAAGAACGAGGCTGTTGCAAGTTCTCCAGGTGGATGAGACCATTTCGAACTATTTTTCATTTGGATAAGCATTTATCATTATAAAATGAACGTGAATACAATCCTCTAACTCCTCGATGCATGTCTTATCCTGCAAGCCCTTGCAAAGGGTCTTAAAATGAGAGGATCCTGGTCTTTGGTGTAGAGAGGAGTATAGTTTGCACCTTGCGTTTATAGAATGATGAAAAGGTTTATTTAATCTAATAATAAATTGGACTGGTTTTTCCGCGTGTTTCGTTTTAGTACAACCTAGATTGTGTATTTTCACAAATTCGTCAGATGACTATGTCCTTGTGAAATAGCTAAACCTAGGTCGTGCATTTTGAAAAAAGGAAGTTCTACGTAAGTGATTATGATATACTGAGAGTTCCAGGAACAGCTTTCATAATTAGTTCCTATATTGACATGTCATCATTTTATTTTAAAAGTTAATATATCCACGGTTACAGAGGTGTGGGGGATTGAATGAATTCTAAAATTTATCAGCCTGGAAGTGTCTTCTAATCATATTTTGGTCGTCTAATTTACTACCTAGCCGTGAAATATCAATATCTAATTAAGATTATGGACTAAAATTGAATCACGTATATGATTCTCAAGTAAATGAGCCCACTGTGTAAAGGAATTTATTGGCGGAGAGGGATTCCAAGTCTCTTTTGTTAGACTTCCTAAAGTAGTGTCGGTGTCGATCGTCTTCATTCAGGAATTTTAGCGATATTTTATTTAACCGTGAGTAAGAAGATAATGTTCATTTAATTTTCGTATCTTTAAGTCATTGGTAAGTAAGAGCAGGAGTGTGGTTTTGCTGGAAGTTGTTTCGAAATTGGAAAATTCCAATGCTTTGAAATGGACCTAGTACGTTTGAACAAAGAAAACAAGGACAGAATAAACTTTGAATTCTCTCCAAACAATTAGACTCCCTTTAGGAATCACGGTCAGAATACCAAGTATCATACGGAGACAGGGGTGAAGAGAAAGCAGGTGAATAGGGAGAGAATGTTAGGATATAACGGGTTTCGTTGTGCCTGGAATGTCAGAAGGACGGACAGGAGGGTAAATGATCTAGTTTAGGTCAAATTTGAAACAAACGCGTCCTACCAAACGCCAGCCTTTCCATCCTCTACCTACCTCTTTTTTCTTAAAAATTTGCATGGAGACGGGACGGAGGTGAGGATCGGGGTCCTATGTCGCGGATTCAGGAAGTGAGATGATGGTGGAGGTGGGCGAGTGGGAGGGTGGTGGAAGGAATGATAGAAGGTGGAGGAGAGATGATGTGGGGATGAAGAGTGTAAGATAATTGAGAGAAAGGACGAGGAGACAAGGATGGGCGTGGAGGCAGTGGTGTCGGGGATTTATGTGAATTAGTGCGGGCAGATGGAAGGCCCGAGATGGGTTATGCGATCGTTCTGATGGGACAAATAGATATGGAGGTGACGAGAAGAGAATTAACGGTTAATCCAGTGGATAGAAAACGGAATCGTGCCGCGGAGGAGAGAGAATGGGAAATGAGAAGGAAACAAGAAGGACGAATGAACAAAA
The DNA here is from genome assembly GCA_037158775.1 of Hetaerina titia. Classification (NCBI taxonomy): domain Eukaryota; kingdom Metazoa; phylum Arthropoda; class Insecta; order Odonata; family Calopterygidae; genus Hetaerina; species Hetaerina titia. The sequence continues at coordinate 38,002,137 of CM073768.1, read as the reverse complement.
CGGGTTCTCTTTTTGAGCTAAATCGAAACCATGTGGCGCTTAATTGAATTGGGGTTGCGGTGGGAAGGCTGTGTTGTGCGGAGATGGCGAAGGGAATGGGGTTAGGGTAGGGCGATGGGAGATAGTGCTTTGTAATGAAGAGATGCCCTTGGATCTGGGCACGGCGACTAGCAGAAGTAAGTGCACACACCCCATGCAGGTGTATTATTTCAGACATGTTTGAGCTTTAAGACGCTTCCTAATTTGAACTATCCGCCACTTGAAGCTTTTGCATAGTCATCTCATCGGCGTTCTTTGCTCCTGTCACCGTTGTTATTATCTCGTGAAGAGCAAGTAGGACGAAGAACGTGACTTTAGGTTTTGGCGAACTTGGCTTGCAGAGGAAATTTCCAGGACGTGCGAGAGCGGAAATGAACAGCGACGTAATGGAAAAAATTCGATATAGGAAAATTGAAAAAAGATCTCTAACGATATCGGCGAGCGTCACATATTCAACCGATTCGAAAAACTCGATAGTCTTCGACACCGCATTGATTTAAAGTCGGCAATCGAGACCACGACGGAAACAACTCATCGAAGGGAAAAGAAACGGCGACCGTGGATATATTTATGAGGTCGAAACGGCACAGAAATGGACGCGTTGAGTGTAAGAAGGAAGAGAGTGGCATGTGAACCTGGTTATGGCTTTTTTTGCTAGGCGGCAGTAATTGCACATCAGGATATTCGAATCGCGAGATAGAGAAAGGGGTGGGGTAGATGGAGTAGGGTTAGGCGACGAGGAGGGCTCGAGATGAAGCGATAGAGAGGAAAGGAAGGAGTAAGAGAGAAGTGATGGTTTGAGGAGAGGAGGAGGAGGAAAGAGAAAGAAGAAGAGGAGAAAGATGCGCCCGAGGGCCATGCTACCTCACGGTCTGGGTGCCTGGCCTTTAAAAATACTCGCATGCCGAGCACGGCGAGCGCGTTCTATATCTGGACCCGGAGATGTAACGCTAGCCACACGGGCTTTTCCTTCTCTCTCTCTCTCCCTCTCTTCTTCCCCCTCTTCCCCTTTTCTCCTCCTCCCACCTCTCTCTCCCGTCTATCGCCCCCGTGCTTCCCGTCCCCCTCTCTTTCGTTCTCTCCCTATCCCTCCTCCCCCATGCTCCCTTTATATTTCCCCAACCTCATCCACAACGGGCTCAACGCTTCCTCTCTTCCCACAATCTCCCTCCAATTTCGTGAACTCCATTATTCGAATGTCCACTTCAGTCCTTGTACTTTGCGTTCGAAATTTTTCCTTCGTAATTGGTGAAATAAATTTGTTATCGCCCTTTCATATGGCATTTCTATATCATTATCAATCTAATCGGGAACCTCTCAGGACATCACTCTCTGTAACAGCATAAGTTTGGGATACCATCTTTTCTACTCTGGTTCCGTAAGAAGGTCGAATTTCGATGATCGCTGTGAACCACATGGGAAGAGAGGAGCGTCTTTGATTATGCGTGAAGACTGCAAAAGTTTCGGCTCCACAGAGTTTGTGCAGTAGATAAAGTATGGATCGAGTCAGTGGCCTCCTTTCCATAGGTGAAAAGTAAAAAATAAGTTTTAGGTTGCACTCTCCAATTTTAATATAGACACAAATAATTGCTAATTAGGAAGACCAGGGTAAGCTATTACCGAATCGTAGGAAATAATAATGCACTACCTCACTGTTAATGACATATATTTCGTCCTAGGTTTGGACGATACCTAACTACGTAACGACGAAATCTGAGTTGAAATATATTTCATTAAGAGTGAAATTATTATTTGCTATGAATCGATTATGTTCGTATTCTACAACACCTCGCCTGAATCCATATAATTCATTAGTTATATCTCTGGGGTCACGGCAGTTTTTAATGAAAGTTTCAAATAAGTTCGCCATCTATTATTCGAATTCAATGAAGAAATTATTGGGAATATTTGCATATAATTAGTCATTTCATTCTGCACTGGTACCAATGGCCGGTACCAGCAAGGGTACCAATTAGCTTCTGGCTATAAACTTAGACCTATTGGTTTTCCTAAGAGGAAAGAAGAGGATTAAGCTAAAGGGAGGCATTTCAAACAGGTGAATCGAAACATCTCGGACTTCTTTTTCACTTTAAATGTTATATATGAATAATTGATTTTACAGCTTATAGTTTTTTATCTGTTTCCATATTCCTTCATTGGTCGAACAAACGTTATTTTTGGGCCTGATTCTAAAAAATTAATGACCCTATTAGAATAAGAAATCTTTGTATTTTTACGGCAGAGGAGGGTATAACTTAAGTCTTCTGTTGCACCTAATAGAAATTGTGGAGCAAAAAACAATATGGTATTCTGGCGTTCAATATGACTGGGTTCCAATTTAATTTCCTTTTCGCTGTTCCTCGTGAGACGTACCCACGGAGATGTACGTACTTTAGCGTATTGTCCCAATATTTTTCGTTTTTAGGTATATGGTTCAGGAATTTTTTATATTTTATTTTCGAAGCCATTCTCAAAAAACTTGAGCCTGACCAAAATCATCAGTCATTTATTCGCACCCATCCTCTTCTGCCATTCAAGTGTGGAGAAACTTGAAATGGACTAATTTCACTATATTGGGTTATCATGCAATAGAAAGCTACGCCCACGCGAAGAATAGTTCATTTTGCCGCATAAGACTTCGTTAAAATTTAGTGGGGATTGTGATGTGGCATGTGAATCGCTTGGAAACGGTTCATAAAGCTACGGTGGAACCTTGCTCCAATGTAGTTAGTGAGGGAGGGGAAACGGCATAGCAATAAAAGTGAGAGAGACCCTGGCTACCCGTGAGAAAATATGCTCGTTACCATCGGCCTTAAAGCAATATGAAATTGGCGGTACGCAGCTCGTAGAAGTGAAATCTTACCTACCTGCAACGAGAACAGAGACCCAAAAGAACGAATCTGTTCAGCGATAGAATGCCGAGCGTATTCAAGGAAAAATAATGTTCCTTTGACTCCTATTCCACATTCTGCGGCGCACGATGAGGTCGGCTAACTGCAATGGGGCAATCAGACCAGGCCCAAGAAAAACTAAATCGATGTCGTTAATGTTTCCTGTACGAATGATTTTATATGTGTATATGCCCGATACCAACAAAGTTTCTAAAAAAATCATTCGACACCTTTATTCCCGACTTGAGCGAGCGGAAAAATTTATCGTCCGACGTAGGTACAGCCATTCGAATCAAGACGAAGGTGAGAAGAACTCCGTCAGTCAGAATACCGATTTCCTAACTCTTTTTCGTGTTCCTTACTCCGGAGACCTTTCAGGGGCAAACGGCGTACACAGTCGTAACTTTGAACTCTTTTTCCCTCTTGAACGGTCTTTGTGCCAAATTTACCCGGATCGTTGAATTCAAGCGAAAACAGGCAAATTCTGATTTACTTCTCCTTTCGCTTGGGACGATTCAATTTGCTCGCGTGCGATCCTACTCGGTGAGATTTTCGCAGCAACTCCCGTCACTCTCCTTCCATCATCCATTCTCCTCCTCCTCCCACACTTCTCCAACACTTCGGGTCATCTTTCACCATCCACTTCCCTTCCAAACGCCCTTCTCTCACCCTTCCTCCCATCTCCTCTCTCTCCCCCGCGATCCTTCGTTCCCTTCCCCTATCTCATGCCTCCCCACCGTAGATGCCACATATCTGCCACTACCTATTTCTTATCTCGCGCGGACCCATCCCACCTAAAAGCCCTTTCCCACCCTCCCCGCCGTATCAACCGAAACCGTCCCGCCCAAAGACAACTGGCCCTACCCTTAACCTCTCTCACCTCTTAACCTCCCTCCCCCCTCACCCCGTCCATTTTACCCCTTGGAGATCCATTCTTTTTATTAAACTTTATTCTCTTCCCTTCTCCCCCTAGTCCTCCTAGCAAGAACCCGAGGGACTAGAGAAAAGAGTTTTTGGAATCCTAGGGTTCACTCCATCGACGCACGCAGGCACATACACACTCACTCCGCTGCTCTCCAAATGAGTTATTGTTAACGTCTCTGATCGTTTTTTTCTCTCCTCTCGAGAGTCTTGCGTCCTCCTCTCTCGCGTGTTTTAAATTGAATTAAGAGGAAGGCTTCGTCTTCTCGGGTGTTCCCTACTCCTCTTCCCCCTTTTCCTCTTCCTCTCTCATCCTTCCTCCTTGCTCTCCCTCCCTCCAATAGCTATCTGTTTCGCGGGGCGCTCGCGCACAAATGTTCGGTTCCGGGCGATTTCCCCGCTCGGATTCGCAATCGATCCATTCATTCCCGCACTGCCATCGCCCGAATGCTTTATTCACCCGGAAGGGGAGGACGGATCAAGTTTTTGCAATTTCGAGAGCGCAGAAATGGCTCGGGAGGATCGATATTTTGGACGTTCTCAAGAGCGAGGGTGAACCGGAGACCCATGTGCTTTCTTTATGTCATCTAATAATCATTTGAATTAATAGTTGCGCCGTTGTTGAGAGAATTTACAGCAGGTTGTGGCACTCTGCACCCTATTACATATTTTATCTCTACCTGTAATTTTATGTCTTTTGGCGAGGCATGGATGTGACAACATTTTTTTTACGCTTTTGTGAACTTTCTCGTGTACACATATCATTTATTTTCTTTGAAAATCTCTTAATGTCATTGTGCCATTGAAATTTCCTAATTTATTTTATAATATTCGCTATATTTCCTCTTTTTATTTCGTCCCTCGAGACTTGGCTCCCTTAGGATCTTATTCTTAAAGAATTAATTTAGAAAATTCAGAACGAAACAATTTTTCATTTAGATAGATGTAACAGCTTTATACATAGTACGCCAATATCTTTAATATCTTTTTCTGTATTTTTTTATTGATAACATAAATAATATTCTCCGAATTAAAATAATGAGAACATACTATTTTATAAAATTTTTGGTGAGTGTCCTTAATCCTAATGATGTATTCTTTCTGATAAGAACTCATCTTTTAAAAACACCGGCGAAATTTCTGCCAGGTGGTATCAGTTTCTTCAAAGAACAAATAAAAGTACTTCATATTGTTCGACGATAGCTCTATAATGAACAATATTGATATAAAAATACATCATCGGACCACAATGAATATAAAAATGTTTTCCTCATGGTGTGTGGCCTCCTGAAAACATTCTTTTTATGTCATCTTACACCAAAAAAATCGCAAATTAATGATACCTTTAGCAAAAATAAAAAACAAAACCGTTGCCCACAAAACCTCAGGTAATCAGCACTATTAAAATAAATTTTAAGTAAGACTTAACTTCGGCTGCAGGGGCGACTATAAATACCACTCTACTATAAATACCGACAGTAAAGTGCGTCATGGTGCTGGATTCATGATGTGCTCGTAAATAGACTTATAAATTAGCACATAATTTGATTTTTTTTCGACTTAAGAGTTGGCTATGAAAAGTTTACCTAAAACCTCAATCTCTTTAGAATTTTATCCAATCCTGTCTTCAAACCTAATTTAACCTTAGTTAATAGACTATTTTCCACTTTTTTACTGTGGACATGTTATTTAAAAAAGAAAATTTGATATCACGACTATTTTAGACTGTTTCCGTGATGGACACTCATAGAATAAATCGGTAAGTCATAACATTAGGAAAATTTCCTGCATGCAATGGTCTTCGGAGTAAATTACACAGTTGTTATCGATTGGAAATAATTTAAAAATATTATTTGAAACTTAAAAAAATCAGTGCAACCCTAATTGAATCGTTCTTACATCCCATTATTATGGTTTCAGTTTTCAAACTATTTTACTGGGCAATTACCAGGATAAGGAATGAGTTAAGTAGCTAGCCAACCTAAGCGAAGCCACTATCGTAGAAAATATAAGAATAAATATTACAGTTTTGCGAACACGTTCCTTTTAATACTATGCAATACTAATTTATGTTATTAGCACTGCGCAGAAATGTACAAATAGAACGTGGATCGAGAAACGTTTCGCTTGGTACGAAATAATGCGAAAATTATTAATTATTACTTTTTTTACTTTTCTCTTTTGGTCAGTGGTAATTTATTTATATTTGAGTTTCCATTATTATTCCTCCCAGATTTTTACAGAAATTTAATCTAAATTCCAATTAACGGGTCCATACTTTGATGACTATGTAGCCGGTTCCATTTGCTCTACACCTAGCGCCAATTTTTCTCTAAGCCATCTCTCAACACCATGCTCTCTGCAACGAAGTTACATGTATGATAGCTGAAAAATAGTACGACTCTAATTTTTAAGTAAGTTGTCACAAGAGGAATATTTAGTCAGTCTAAGGTCGAAAAAGTAAATAATTCTCGCCTGTCTATTATCCATCTTCATTGAATGACTTTCATTTTTATGCAACACAATAGGATTACATTTTTATACACTTTGTCTTTGCTGAAATTATTACTCCCATGCAACCATGTTGCCGTTTCCTCCTCTTTTCCTTGCCTATCTCCGGTTTCCCTCAAGTGATGGAAAATCCTACACCGCCTTTGGCGAGTCATTAGCCACCGTCGCAATGCCGTTTAAGATAGAAACACTCGGGAAAGACGGGTGGAGGGAATTTGGGGGTATAAGAAGATGGAATATTTTTCCCACCCCGAGTGAGATAAAATGACGCCACGACATACACACCGTTGCCGCACTTGGGGTCCGAGAGCAGCCGGCCTACCTGCCACCCACCTAGCAGCGGACGTCGCTGTGCGATCACGGTCGGTGAGTTTCCCGGAGAAGGAAATGGGGTAATGTGATAAGTTTCTCTTGACGATCGAACTGCGGTGAAGCATGGGACTGAGCAAATTCAGTTCTGTCCCATCTCCCTTCCTCCAACAGTGGATCAGATAAAAACACTATGCCCCGTTGTCCTATGTTAGAAAAATGAAGATGCTCTTTGAGAGTACAGTTTATTTGTCTTTAACTGAACTGATAATTCAAAAACAGCAAGGTAGGACGTACATTAATTTTAAAAATTATACATTAAATGATGGGAAATTGCCCACTCACTACCTCTAGGTGGAGGATATTGTTCTTAGGTGAGGATCGAACCTGAGCTCTTTGGATCAGTTGGTGAGGACTTAATCGCGACGCTATCGAGAGAATTAATGAAATAATTCGTAACACAGAGGATAATGTCACTTTTCCACATTACTGTATCCATTACAGTATTAATTACAGTATACATTACAATGTCCATTACAGGTCATTTAACAAAACGGAATTGGGGCGGGTAAAGTTTTGCGTTACTCTGTACTAGACGGAATTGGTTGCAATTTAACCTGATAAATACTCTTGCCAGCATTCAAACTCATGCTACCGATAATTGAAGGCCGTGGCGTCTACAATCCTAGCACTTAACTATTTAAGCGATTGATAAGTAGTTAATTGACTACATTGACTGCCTCATTAGTATTTATAAACTTAAAAAGGGGTTACCATAAAGAGATACCTGTTATTATTCTTAATAAAGTATTTTATGCAAAATTGCAATATTAATATAATAGTATTCTTAGTATTTTATACCACAAGCACGATTCAATTAAGGCCCTAATGAAAATCATATTCTCTTGGAACAATGACTAAACGGCAGTGATTGGCTGTCCAGAGCTGCCGTGTTCTCAGACTAAGAGAATCTCGATACCCAACCAAGTGCTTTTATCTAAATGTAATGAACAAATAGCATGTTGTCTAGACTATCTACGATCCAAAATTCCGATTAGGTTGAAGGTATTTCGGGTTCTCTCCAGCCTTATAGATAGTCCCCCAAATCTTAAAGATAGGATCCCAGTTGACTTCAGGTCGAGAGCCTACGTCTTTCAGCATAGCCAGCATGAAAGAGAACATGTAGCATCTAGGGTATTTGGAATGGCTCCACGAAGGCTTTCATTCCAGGGTAAAGTAAGTAGGTTAATAAACTTACAATCACTATAGAACCTGAGTAAAAACAATCTCGCTATACAGATATTTTTTCTACAGCATCTCTGGATCTATTACTGTTATTATTTCTAATCAATCACCGCGTAAATTTATACGCTGCTTTAGGTTCCCCAATGGAAACATATTATAGGCTAAGGGATGATACAGAGAGAGAGTATATTTTCATTCTCTGGGCAGAAATCGGGGGTGAAAAAATTATCGTACAATTTTATCACCATAAATTAGGGATTATCTAAAGGTTCCTTTGATTAAATGATGTTTTGGTGAAATACTGCAAATTGCAGAGACACAAAGGGTATGTAATAATGGTGGCTTTTTGCCAGAAAAAGACCAGTTACAGTTCTCTGATTTTCAAGTTGATTCTTTAACCTTACTTTTCGTATGGATTCAGTTTTCACAAGGGTTATCTGCAGCTGTTTGTAAGTTTTGACCTCCAAGCTTACACATTACTAGCGCTCATTTACTTGAACTAATATTATCTTAGCTGTGAGGTAAAAACATTCCAAAAGGGTTGTTCTTTGACTAATCCGATGAAGCTTAATACACCATAACCTTTTGCTATAAAATATTCCCGTGATCCACTCCAAAGGCGATATTCAGTACTAATTGCCGTGTTTGTTAATCCAAAATTCCCTCTGTAAGACTGATTTTTACGCCCCTGAGAAATGTTTCAGAGGAAAAGTTTTTTACCAAGCGCATTTTATGTTATCTTTTCATACTTATTAATTTTTAAGAAATATTTATTTTGTAGCATTTTCCAAAGCCTCTCGCCCAAAATGTTTCAACTTGTCCTTTCTTATAAAATCTCTTTCGTAGTCAGTTTGATTATAGCCAATATTTATTTGATTGAAGTAAATTTTATTGTAAATTTTTAGTTCAATTTTATTACGCTAATTGTCGCAGGTCAATGATATATATTCCTTGTTTTGGGGTACTGATTTTGGTCCTCTAAAATTAATTTCGCGTAAAATTAATACCAATAGGATACAGTGGAACTGCCACTATCTTTGATCTTAAAGTCCATATTTGTCACTTCCAATCATATTCCCCTTCTAAAGTGAACTCACAGCCTTCATCTTCCTTCTTTTTCCCTCGCTCTTCCGCTGTCTACGGCATTTCCTTCCGCCTCTACGCTTCTTTTCCTTCTCCCACAATCACTCCCTTCTCTTTTATTTCTACGCTGCTTCCTTTTTTTCTGTTTATTTCTCTGCTCTTTCGCAACCCCTTCGTCTCCTCTGTCACACCCAATGATCCTCGCCGAGTCCTGAGTTCTGTTAAGGCCTCTCTCTCTCCTCGCTTATCGATGTGAATCAGCACTTCCAGTCAGAAACGTCCCTCCGTGAAAATGTAAGATGCTATCAGTAGACCCATATGTGTCAGCATGTGAATTTGAAAATGGAAGATAGCGGAAATGAACCTAACAGTGGTGAAATTTACGAGCACATATTTTCATTCTTAACTATGCAAGGTCGCAGCATCACTGGTATTGTTTTTCGTTAGTTGCTAACTGTACAATTCTTTGTAACTAAACTGTAACATTCTTTTCTCAAGGTAGTAATGCTTAAAAAACCAATAGGCACGTATTGTATGCAAATTTTTAAATCATTACAATATACCATAGCCATAAAATTGACATATCAAAAAAATGCATAAAGCCACCACTGGCTTAAATACCCCTAAAATTAATACTCCTTCAAAATGAGAGGGATGATGACTTCCACTCACTGCGGTCCAATGTCCTACCCTCCAAAATATTTCGGTATCAAGGTTCGCGTGAGGTTAGAAGAAATTGTCTGCACCATATTTCTTAAGATTTCTAGATACTCTCTGAGCTCTGATGGCCTCCACCCATCTTAAATTATTATCCTTCTGCCCGTTGCTCTCTTCATTCCCCTTTTCCCCGATCGAAATTTTAGCTATCCTATCCCACCTTCCTTCCAGTAAGCATTAGTCATAATCTCAGTCGTCAAATATTAAATCTCACTGCAACATATAGTTTCTTTCACAGAATATTAACCGGGAATTCCGCATTTAAAACTCTGTCTTTCTCGGAAATGTCGTATTCCGTAACAGAAACTTCTAGTAATCATGATAAAGAAATTCTGCAGCACTTTAAATGTTTCCATTTTTTGGACCTGTAGTCTGCTAGATTTGTAAAGACGTCTTAATCAATAAACATAACCAACCCGAAACTAGCCATCTTTATTAAATGTAACATAGTCATTAGAAACCCTTAAATGCTTCTGTCTGCGACATCTCTCCCTCACCAAATTAGGAAAACTTAAGGCTAAAATAAATAAAAACCTTTTGGGACGGAACATCTTAATTTTTCCTGCCATCCGCCCTTTAATTTCGAACGCACAACCACGGCTTTATGCGCCTCTTTGCTCTCCTCCTATTCCTCCTATTCTTCTCTTCTTTCCTTCTCGTCCTCGTCCTCATCCCCCCCTTTTACTCCATCTCTCTCCATCTGGCAAGACCACACATTGTTTCTTTCAAACCCCTGCGTAATGCATTTCTTATTTCTCCCTTTCCGCTCCTCTCCCTTTAACATTATCCTCCATTCTTCCCTCTCCGATTCCTCCTCTCGCCCCCCCTCCACGTCCTCTTTTCTCCACACGCACCCCGCCCCCCGTCTAATCCCTTCCAAAATCCACCCACCCCCACTCCCTCTCCCCCTGCCTCCCCTGTCTCCTTTTTCGTGCCAAAATTCCTCTTCACCTCCCGATCCCCTTCCACTTTCCTAATCTTTTCGCTTAGCTGCCCCCTCCCCCTGTGTCATCCTCCCCCCACCACCTCTTCCCACTCCCGCACCACACACACCGCTTTCCCCCCTCCGCCCTTCACCCCGGTCCCATCATCATCCTCTATTGTTACCTCACAACTCAACCACATCAGCTGGGCCTGACATCCTTAAGGGGTCCCTCCTCTGATTCCCACCCTCATATTCCCTCGGCACACTTCCTTCTCTCTCTCTGTCACTCTTCTCCCCAGCGGTCCCCTATATCACCCTTTCATCCTGTCATTTCCCTGCCGTCGTGGATTCCAAATATTGCTCTCCACGTCTTATATTCCCACTAGCACTGCCCAGGAAACTCCAGTCCGTTTATCGGCACTCTTTCCCCAGAATTAAAGCAAAGCTTTTGAGGATTTCCAGGCGTAAGGCGGCATGCCATGGTATATTTCCTTTAAAATTTGGCATAATGCTCCACCGTTTTGCCTTTAATGACTCCTCTTTGTGTATTTTACGATTCTATTCTATTTGTATTCTACTCGTATTTCTCGGATTTAATAAAATTTTACCTATAATACGTCTTGCTTATTTAGGGGGTCGTAATCAAAGTGATGATTAGCAATAGGAAAGATAATTCACGTGCAAGATGCATATGTTTGGGGTCATTTGGAAACGGTCAAAAACGATATATTATATTGATTGTGAAAAATATTTATTCATCTTAGGAAATATTACTGCTTATTAATTTTTTAATGAGATAAATCGTTAAAATTCAACTGGATAATTGTAAAAAATGGGTCTTCTTCTCCATTACTCTAATAATAACACTCTTATGTAAAAGACAATAAACTAATTGACACGATTATTGATAGAGCGTCTTAATTAGAGATAATTATTCTCAAATATGAATATCATTTAAAAAGTACTAAAAAACAATCATGTGTTCATTCTCCTCTAGGCCATTATTTTTTGGTCGGTATGCAGTCACGGAAAGGACAATCAGAGAAAATGAAAAACTATAACAATGCCATGAAAGCGTAAAAATTTTACTCCAATCACAATTTCTTTCCGGAAACATTCTGCAAGCTATTAGGATAAAGGTATATTTTTTCTCGGGTTTCTTTATTGGCACTATAGGCACTTAGTTGACTCTGCTATAAAGAGAACCTTTCCAATTGGAACTTGCGATAAACCATTTATTCACTGGGCTTCTATAATTTTAATGAGATCAATTCAGCCTCATCTTTTGTGAACAAATTTCACATCCTTCTCCTCAAACTTCCTCGCCTATGCCTGAAGCATCTCTGGCTGTGTCCGGTCGTTTTTTTCCCTTCTCATTTCTGCTCTGCCGTAATCGAGTCAAGAGTTTTTTACTCCTTTTTTTCTCTTCCTCTCGGACACCCTTCCTATCCCGACTTTCCTAATTACACAATTCATGTATTAATTTTCTTCTCAATACCTCCTTTTTCTTCCACTTAAGGCTAATATTTCAATCACGTAACCATTGTTTTTCTTCCATTTGATTTATGAGTAAAATTACACAAACCACACGTTCTGAATGTTGTTAACTAGTTATTCATAATTTTACAAAATTTCTGGCAAATTCGCAGCTATATTTCACAATGCATTAATGTTGTTCAATGGTTTTCACAACGTGTGACCTAAAATAAATCACCTCATTTTGTCTTCATTATCCGGAGCGCTTTGTTGTCCCAGTATTTCAAATTCTCTGGCAAAATATCTCCGTGACGTCAAATTCCATTTGTCTATCCAAGCTTAAGCGCTTTATGTTTTAACGTGCGTCGTAAAGTTCTTTGATATTTTATCTTCATATTCTCTGAACTAATTTTGATTCAATAAATACATATTATATTACATTATGTAGCTGGTATGTCGTATAATTTCTCATAACTGAAATTTTTCATCATCTTTTTGTAAAACGCGATCATTTTTCCTAGTCTTTCTAATTTCTTCATTGTGTGAGAATTTCTTTTTCATAAGATTACTTAGTTGTTTTTAACTGATTCGAATTTAATCTATTTTCAGAACTTTCTTTTGAAATGATTTGAATAACGAATTATCATCCATATTTTTTTCGAATAAATTTATGAATATATATATAATATATATATATATATATATATATATATATATATATTATATATATATATATATATATATATATATAAAACTTAGACAGTAACACACAGCACGAGAACACATAAAAAGAAACACTCACAATAATATCTTGATAATTTCGATGGACTCGAGCTCCGTCTTCTTCGGAAGATAAGATATGACTCATAGAGTAATAGAGAGTCATATCTTATCTTCCGAAGAAGACGGAGCTCGAGTCCGTCGAAATTAACAAGATATTATTGTGAGTGTTCTTTTTATGTGTTCTCGTGCTGTGTGTTACTGTCTAAGTTTTTTATTCAACACTTCCGTGTTACTTCGAAGATATCATATATATATACATATATATATATATATATATATATATATATATATACACTTTTTTGGAAAACCCACAAACGTGTAATGTAAATTCACTGATAGTCATAATTTTTCTTTGAAGTTCTGTTCCTAATTCCTCTTGAGAAAGGTGGTTGGACCACCGAAAATTCGAGAACCAGTGAGTTTTCCCTCTTTTGTGTGTTTTGGTTTCTGTGTTTGTTATGACTATCAGTGAATTTATATATATATATATATATATATATATATATATATATATATATATATATATATATATTTCACTTTCTTGGAAAAGCCGCGAACGTGCACAATAAAATTCATTAAATAGCCATAGCAAACACAGAAACTAAAACATATTAAAGAGGGACTCACTAGTTCTCGAATTTTCGGTGGTGCAACCACCTTTCTCAAGAGGAATTAGGAACAGAACTCAAAAAATTCACTCACTCGAAAATTCGAGAACTAGTGAGTCCCTCTTTAATATGTTTTAGTTTCTGTGTTTGCTATGACTATTTAGTGAATTATACGTATATAAATATATATATAAATATATATATATATATGCGCTGTTTAAAAAAGAATGACAGTTGAAGATACAAACGTGGCGTACTGAAAATACTATCATGTTTTTTGGCTGAGATGAGATAGAATAGTTGAATTATTTTATGAATGGATTTAACTACAGATCAAAATATGGTTGATTTCCGTGTATAGTGTATTTGAGGTTCCGATATCGCTGTCAGTTTCAATTGGCACCATATGTTATCACTACCATCCTAAGGAAATATTGCATGCTTAAAATTACGTGGAATCATACGCGTGACACACAAATTTGATTATCAATATCGTTGCTCTTGCATTACCTAAGGATCATTTTACGACCGAATTTAATGCCTAATGCATTTGTAAGAGCATTAAAAAACGTGATATCCGGATGCGTTCTTGGGCTTGTGAAACTGAATTAGACGAGGGAGTTTTGTTGCAAAATCTACAATGCAGTATTAAAATATATGCCTAAGTTTCACCAGAGGCTTAAAAATAACCTGTAACTCAGAAAACTACCCCATCTGGAATTTTCAATGCACGAATATGGTTGGAATGGGATTTAAACTACCGCATTGAGTTTTCGCGTAATTATAGTCGGCAAAGGGTGGGGTAAGAAATGCTCCGATAAAATTCCATAATTTGTTTTTCAAATCCACATTTTTCCAATTTTATGTGGATATTTTATTTTTACTTTAAATTATAATTCCAAATTTCAAATCTTTTCGGGGTTATTTCATGCATTTACCTTTCCACATTCACATCACGACTAAATTAGTTTTAGAATATACTGTTCATGGATTACTCAGTAAAAATGCTTTTTAAAAATGCCTGAAAATTTTAATGTTTGAATGACTCGATTTACCAGTATTTTTTGTCTTGCGATGCGTCTTAACGGAAAATTCAAGATCCGAGAATCTGCTCTTCGAGAAGTGTCTTCATAGGATGTTAGGATCGGAAGGACTGGAAGACACTTTTGAATTCCTTCAAGCCCCCTCGGTGAATCGCTCGATTACTCGTATATCGTATGTATAGGATGCTGGTGAGAATCTCAACAGAGGATGGCCACGCCAAAGATCCTGGCTAGGGATCCCAACTAAATCAAAGAACTACATTCAACGTTCAGGACATAGGAATGCATTATCTTAGTGCATCTAAAATAACAACTAAAATAAAATCGTCTGTCAGTTATTGAGTTGTTAAATGCTTGATTTATAGCTTAACTAGTAGTCATAAAACTGAAGTTTGACCTTAATCAATGGTTAAAGTTAAGCTTCAGTTTAACAAGGTATTATAAAACCTGGCCTAAATAAGCTTCAAGGTAAATTTAAATTTCTTATGTGATTAGATTTTTCATGATATACGTATATTAGTTTTACTGAGTGTGGTTATTAATAATTTTTATTTGCCGTGTAGCAACTTACTTTCTTTCACATGGTCAAATGCTTCTTCATGTAAAAGATTATTTCAATCAACAGTAGCATTATTGAAATAGTGCCTCAATGAGGTGAAAATATGACTAATTTAATTGAGTTTCTTAATTCGCAATCAATTTTCCTATTTAATCAGCAAAATATTTGTATTTCTGATTGACCTTGCAATAGTGATTTATAAATGATATAGCATTTCATGCACTTCTCCAATATTTTTTCTGAACAAGAACATTAAGCCATACGTTATTTCATTCATCTTCCCACACATATTCTATTTTCTGACGCTTTTGAACATGTCTGTTTCTTTCCTTCCTTATCCGAGCTTACCAACTTTTTGCCTTCTATCGTAAACTTCAGATTTCCTACTGCCTCCTAATATTTCCTCTCAATATTATATCCTCTCCACTTTTACTACCCTTTTCTTCTATTTTTTCCATTAAATTCTTGTCTTCCCTACTAAGCATTAAATAGCATTTCTTCTTTTTTACTCCCTCCGTCTAACTTACTTATTCTCACTTCTCTTAACGCGCATTTTCAAAGACTTTTAATCCACGTCTCTCTTCTTCTTTCATGACTTTATATGAGTCTGTAGTATGGAGCCTTGTAATTTTCTAATATTTACAAATATTCATCGATAATCATTTCTAAGTCTTTACTTTGAGCAACTCAGATTAATTCCTTCCACCACTTTGTTCATAATGTGATTATTCTTTCAATGTCCATTTCTTCCAAAATTCTACAGAAATATGTTGAGAATTCTACCTGATCCTATCATCCATCACGCGATCTTTATTCTTAAAGGCGCTAATATTTTATTTTTTTGATTAATTACTATTCCAAACTATTCATGTGGCATATGCGCTAAAGGTTTTATGTATTTTCAAAAAAAAAAATGACAGCAATGCATGAGTTGGCTGGATGACTTAAAGTTCATTATTCACAAATCTGATTAAATCAATTCTCCGTTTACAGCCCTTTATTCCCACAGCTTTTAAATGCCATTCCTCCTTCTGCCACTTTTTTCCTCGTAAAAATAAAAATAATTTAGGTAATTAAACATGGGTGAAATAGGGCCTCCCTTTGTTGCTCCTCTGCATACTGATTCTCCCTCATATTCCGTTACCGTTTTTTATGAAATGTATTCGGGCCGTCATTGCATTGGGTTATCAATGTGGCGTTTGAATTTTAGTAAGTCTTTAAGATCTACTCCATCCTGCCAATATTTGCTTTCCTTCAGAGTTTTGTGGTGATTTATGCAAAGATTAGTTAAAAGATGCCAATCAATCTGGACTATTTTTATTCTTTGTAGTATTTCATCAACCTTTTCCACTCTATGGAACGCCATGTAGAGATGAACGAGGAACTGTACGGCCTGCTGGCTATTGGTTTATAAGCTGTCATTATTGGATATAGTTCCCTTGTTAGTGATTTTATTACTTGCTTCAATGACGCAACTAACTTCATTGGAAACCACCAACTAAATCAGTCATATTGCTGCGTCAATAGGGTGTCTCAAGTCCTCAACTCGGGTCACGTGCGGCCCTTGTAACCGCCGTGTGAAGAGTAACTCATCATGACACTTTAAAGTCTAGCCTTTTTTTCACGTAGCCCTTCTATTTCCTGGAAGAAAGGGACATTACGCGGAAAATAGTCCCCCAGCGAAAGGGAAGGGGCGGCCCCATCTCAAGTCAGCCCTGCTGACGACCTGCATTCGGGATCAAAGGAAGTGGGGTTTTTGAGTCGGCCGATTTCGTCCCCTTGCTATCCCCTTTGTAGTCAACGGATGCGTCAACATTTCTTTTTCGCTCACCATCTTGAGGAAGTAGTGGCCTGCAGCCTTATAGAGTAAAGCATAAAAATGCGATCGAGAGGCTCAAACTTACCGGATAGTGGCTCGCATAACCCAGCATTAACGTCTCCTTTATCTCGCGACTTCAATGATGCCCGTAAACCCCTCCTCCTCACTCCTTCTCATCCCTTCCATTTCCTTGTCCGTTCATCATCCTACTGCTTCCACTCTACGTGTTCCCTACCCCCAACCTCTCCCTCCATCGCTCTCGCAAGCTCCTGCACTTACCGTGAATAGTTTCCTTCCAAGTATCAGCGCTTACTTCAAGAAATTTCCTTATCTGTTTTTAAAAAAAATATTAACAGCCTCCTCAGGCATTCTGCCAGGAAATCTTGATTAATAATCGGATATGGAACTGGGCCGTGAATGTGTTGCAGCCGCGAATAGCATAGAGACCTCCCTTTTCGAGTTCGGAATTTCGGGTTAAAGGCAGAAGTTTTTCAGGAATCAAACTTTCAAAGGCACGCCTTACCATTACGTTTTCAGGTAACTTCAAAAATATTTTCTTCAAGGGTGTAATTTCATGATGTAAATTTCTACTGAATGACTTATAGCTATATTACTTTTTGATTTGTATTCTGGTTTAAACTATAAATCCATACCAGGAGGCAAACTCAACCATGTCTAAGCACAAATTGCATTTATGCATCTTTTAATTAAGTCATATTTACAGAACAAAACAAATTAGTTATCCTACGAGCGTTAAATAGCAGTACTAGAATTGAAGCTTCAATCCTTCCTTTGTTATCTAGGAAATACTGTCACCACGAAGGTGCATTATTACTTCAATTTAGAGAAGTTGGGTTTAGTTCAACCTGAATTCACAAGGTAATTTATGCATTTCCTTTTGAGATCATTACCTAACTAAAATTAAAATAAATATATTTTTTTGTTTTAAATCATTCTATGAATTATTTCCTCAGTTCATCGTTGCAAAATATTCAACCGATTAATATGGATTGCGATTGTTTTTATTCACGGGAATATATATGACAAGGGTGCATATAAATTTGGAAACCGTGCTATATAGACATCCTAGAGAGGACTTAAAATTAAATCGCTCAAGAAAAATGAGTTTATCTTAATAGCTGCGGACGCTAGTAAATTTGATTGGGGAGACCCCTACAGGGAATTATGTGCCCATTCGGATCTCGATAAGCTTTGGATTACCACCCAATGTCTCGAAGTCCGAGCCACAAAGAATTTCACAACACTCAAAACAACACTCGAAACTGCAAACCTTTGGCTAGCACGTTGTCCATAGAGCTAACCATCGGTCACACCTCATCTCATGTCGCACTCTGAAGCAATTTGCGTTCCACAAAACTAATGCTGCCTCTACCTGCCCTGCTCGTACGCCACATTTTCCTACAACCTCCGAAACGAATAAATTTAAATTAGAGCGAGGAAAGAGAAAGATATCAAATGGAGGCCAAGCTGAAGAAAGACCACAGAAAAAGGAGGGATAGGGGCTGAGAGTGAGAGAGAGAGAAAGAGAGTTTGGACCCTCAGGGGCGACTTGCGAGGCGTTGGGAAAAACATCGCTCATATAAATAGCCGCGAGGAAATCACGCAAACACCTCTCCTTGTAACTTCACAAATACCGCCCGAAAATAGGCTTTATAGACAGGCGATTCTGAAGAAGGGAAACACACGAATAAATTCCCTTTCCCTCCCGAACCGTGCCGAAAGGGGTGCGGGGTACTTGACGCAGGCAAGCAAGAAGAGCAAGTGGGCGGGAGAGTCAAGGGGGAAGTGGAATGAGACTCGAGCCCGGATCCCACTTGCGCGCGGAGGGCGATGATCTAAAAGGTGACGGGTAGGTCGGGAAGGAGGAAGGGGCGGGTTTCGGAGATCTCCCCCGCACGGAAATCCCCTCTCCCATCCTCTTCTGACGCCGCTCGTCGACTCCCCACCCCACCCACCCAATCCCCGCCCTCGTCCCCTCTTCATTTTCTCTTTCTTTCCTCCCTCCCCCTTCTCGGCGACCCCTTTATAAAATCCTACGCAAGTCTCCCAGATTCCCTCCCCCTGTCTCCCCCACCCTTCTCCTCCTCTCTCTCTTTTTCCTCCTTGCTCCTCCCCCATATTCCACCCACCTCTTCCCCCACTCTCTCCCAACTTTTCCGTTGCGAGGGAATTGGCTCCGCACCAAATAGGTCCCATTCCATCCTCTATCCTCCCTCGGAGCCCGTCGACCGAACGTCTCCTTCCCCCTCAGCCTCTTCCTCGGCCTCGCCTCCCCTCCTCTACTCTCCCTACCCACCCTCGCACACCCCTCCTCCGCATTTCCCCTCCCCAACCCCTCCGCTCCCCAGTCGTCCTCTTCCGAAGCGAATCCCCGCACAGGCCCTTTCCTCACACATCTCGAAAAACCCTCGTAATCAGATGCGGAGCCCGAATTTGCTCATTTTTCCATCCAGTCCTCCTCTTCTTTCCCCATTCGTCTTCGACCACTACCCCCATAACCGACGCCCACACTCACTCTCTTTACTTTCCAAAATTTTCTCTTCAAGTGAATCAACCGAAGGCAGTCTGATACCCTTATTATTTCCCGAGTGATTTAAAATGTACGATGATTAAAACAATCTAGAGAGAATAACAGGTACGGGTAAAATTTTATAACTAAAGTGATTCGACAATTTCGGTCATCATTTTCTTCTCACCAAGGATTGAACAGAGGTGACCGGTCACCGAAAAACGGCGTAATACCATCGACATGCCAGTTTCCCTGGTTCAAGAAATCAAAATGGACGTTTTTTATGAAGAACAAGAATTTAGGGCGAATTCAGAGGAGAGTGAACGACCAAATTTCACATTTGGTGAGGAAGGAGGGGATGGGATCAGTGTGAATTATTAATCCATCAAGGGACTTAAGTTGAGAGGTTATTTAGTGGTTACAATCTTTCAGATGATTAAATGAAAACAGGAATGTTAAAAAGAAATATATAGAACCTCTGATTTTATATATTATATGATTTTAGTTATATATTGAATCATATAGCATTATGATTGGTAGAGTATGCTACAGGTTACAATTGTAATAATTGGATTAAAGTTCAACTGCAGCTACTATTATCACCATAGCTTATCCACGGCTGATCCAAACGTAACTCATTCAAACATGAGTCATTATTATATCGTCATTATTAGGGATCTGTAGAACTACAGTTTTATTTCATTTGTTCGCACAATGGAAAATTTCCATTATGTTATCGCCGAAGCAGTTTCATGAATGGATACAATTTAAGTGTATCTATTAAAAAAGTGAAATGAATTTGAATATGTTCAGTAGAATGCTTGTCCTAAAGAGGAGGTTTTTCTCCTTTACTTCCATATTATTCCCTTTAAGTTATTCAAGAAAATAAGCAGCTGGACTTTAATGTTTCCATCTTGAAACATTGAAATTTCTCATTCCGCATTTAAAACATGACAGTAGTATTACCACAGATATCTGTGAAATAATGCCTGTCTTAGAAAAATGAGTAATGATTTCGAAATATTTTTCTATATTCTGAATTACTTAAGTAGCTTTGGCACAAGTTACTTGACTAAACGGATAAATTTACCTTCACAATTGCTTTTATCCTTTGAAACTTACGTAATGTTCATTGCTAGAAAAAGGTGCATCGGTAGAGCCCCTTCTCATGAGAATGGAAATTTCCTCGGAGACCTGCCCGCTACACTCTTTCCGTCCCTTCGTGGCTGTCGACAAAAGGACTTAAGCCAAAGATCGGATCCAAGAACACTCTCTCTTTCTCTCGGGGAGGGGGAGGTGTGTACCCCTTGATTTTGAAAAATGCCTTTCCCTCTCCTTCCTCGCGCTCGTCCCGTTTTTCAACTCCCGTCCTTCCCCTTCCAACCGAGCGCCGAATTTTTTTCGACCCCCCCTCCTGCGGAGTCATTCTGCTTCCGAACCAGACGTCAAGCGCATTCCAATTTCTCGCCAACCGGGCCGAGGAGGCGGTATGGTTTCTCCTTTTCTATACCCTTCCTCATCTTCATCCCGGGTCCATTTTTATGTGTTTTTGAGAAGTTTGGTTTAATTCCAAATCCTTCTGATTTTAAATGACCCTCACTTGTTCTCACGTCTCGTCAAAATACATCAACCTTTCTTCGCTATATTTTCCTGAATATCCATTCTTGAATTTTTTTATTTTCGCACAAAATCGCGCTAATATTTAATCATTGAAATATTGTTAATACATTTTTCCGTAGCTGTAAGCTGATCAATCTAATTTATCCACTAAAGAGCGCTTCACATTAGAAATAAGCATAATGTCAGTGTATGCTGAAACCTTTACAAGGTATTTACAATATGAAATATCTTTGTATCGCCCTCAGCGCATGACAGCGGATTCATTTGAACAATTTAGTTGGCTAGGAATATGATATTATATCACGGTTTGTTTAGTTGAAGCCCTATGTAGGCACTAAGTTTGGAAAGAAGTCAAACATAACAGGAAATAAATTGTTACAGTGTCCATGTATTTTGAATGCAAACAACTTTACCAAATTGACATATTACTCATAATTATTGTAATATCATATTTACTCTATAACTATAATATAATATATAAGACTTGAGACCAAGAATGTCGATATTACTAATGTAGCTCAATCGATATGTTCGCATTGCATCTCATGCGTTCAATTTTTGAATCATTCCTATATGTAAATAGTTTTTAATACGTTGAATGAATCGAATAATTCTAATTAATATGGTCTAGTCTACCAGTTCAGATAGATTTTAACGGACATAGAGACTAACCATATTCACATTTAAGTATTCTCAACGCTACACTAAATACTGCAACACACGCCTTATAAAATACGAAAATGGAAATTTTTGTAGTAAGATTTATTTGTATTCGGAGGGAAAGACGATTCTTTAGTAAAGTGACTACAAAATATTTACAATCATAATTATTAAGTAATTACAAATTAACAGTTCAAAAATCATATCCACGGGAATGGAACTGATTAGAGGTTATGACTATTTTTCTTTCTTTGACTCTGTGAAATTTGATTTTTCGATTAGGATAAAGAAACATCATACATCATCAAACGGATCATTTTACTGGCCTCAAGAAAATGAGCACACACCGTGTATGGAGACCAAATTTTTTACATAAATCCATCGATTTATATTTCTTATATAGTATGCGTAGATAATATTTTTGTTAAAATAGATCAACTTTGAGTACACGAATTCATTTTTGTTTTCGTGTTAATAATGTCTTCATTAGCTTTTGCAGCTGTACATTTTACGTTACATTTAATACCCACAAGTGACAGTGTGTTATTGAACATTTTTAAAGAAAAATATTCCACGCATCTGCATTCTGTTTATTTCCTTTCGGTTGAGTTCTTCTTCGATGGATGATTCCCAATGGCCCCTCTAGTGTCCTTATTTAGAGGCGCGGGGACTAAAGAAAATAGAAATCTCGCGTCAAGACCCCTGAGCCATTTTAGCTTTCGGACTCGGTCGGGCTGGATCCAAATGACTGCACGCGTCACTTGTAGGAAGCGCGCTCGGTGCGCGTCAATCAACTGAAACGCCTCCACCGCCACCGCCTACCTCCTCCCCCACCCCGTTCCCCTCAATCGGCCGCTCGACTGAGAACATCGCAATCCCGACGGTTTGGTTACTCTTGTCCCTCTTATTTTTTCTCCCTTCACATTACGCCACTGCCGTTTACCTTTCTATTTCCTTCCTCCCCTCAAAATTTTGCCCTCCCTTTCACCCACGCTACCCCGCCCCACAAACTGCCCCCGTTAATGCCCGTCCCTCTGCTGCGCTCATCCGCCGCCCCTCCCACCTTCCCTTCCCGCCACCAACTGTGGACGGGGCAGGCGAGGGGAGAAGGGGAAAGGGAAGGATTCATTCAACTCCCAATATCTTCCCTCATTTCCTCGTGAGCCTCGCTCTCTTCTCCTCCCAATTTTCACTCCGCGCCCACCACCGTCCCAATTGCCTCCCACCTCTCCCAGCGTCATGCTCCGAATTTACTCCCCTTAGCACTGACGACGGAACCTATGACATTACTGTGCCGAGTAGCAATATCCTCTCTCCGGGCCTTTACGTCCAGCCTCAGCGGTCGTCTTTGAAAAAAAAGTGTTCGGGATTGCAGATTTCGGTCGGTCAGACAAGTCGCGGGGATAAGTAGATCGCTTTTTATTTTGCTCGCTAGCCCCTTAATCTCTTGTCGCGAAATATATTAAGATTTGCACCGTCTTGTCAGTCCCTCTATCTGCACAGTCTTTTGTGAAAATAGAAAAAAAACTCCCCTCTTGCTCATGAATGTAATCAGGTTTTTGTATGATAAACAATAAAGACTGCATTGAATTGACATTTCATTTATTTTAACTCTCAAAATGATAATTGACGGTTTATAGCCTGTGTCCATCTCCGGTTAAGAGTCAAGTCAAAGATCTATATGAAGACATCTAGGTTTATTTTCAGTGAGAGGGAAGTGGAGAGTAGTTTCGTTGGCAAACTTTCCATGAGTTTTGAATATTGTGGATCTTCGAGAGAAAACGAAAGAATGACTCTGGGAAACTTGAAAAAATCCTGACAGACAATCCTATTTGAGAATACTCTCTATTCACAACGAAAAGACTAACATCGCCTTTTAGTTACATTGTGAAGACATTTGTTATGGTCTGTTGCTGGAAACAACGATCATGGCAAATCTTAAGGTAGAAAGGGGAAATTCCTTCAAAAGTATGTTCGTTATGCTAATGGTTTGAAAGGATGTAACGGATGGTAAAGGTCCACCATCGGATGAATTACACCTACCAAGGTAACACTGAATGTAACTTTCACGATTTGCTGCCCCCCGAAAAGTTATTCTAAAATTTCTAAGAGACGTTGTTGCGGCAGTCTGCTCGAAATTCCTCCATGAACGTTCCTAATGGTGGTGTCGTCATAGATACATGACACTTTGGATATCATAATGCTATCAGTATTTTAGGGAAGAGTATACACCATCGCCAATTTTTGCAAACATAGTTTACCCCGAAATAGAGTGAATTATGTGGCTTTATTTAAAAAAAATAATATATGTGAAATTCACTGCTAGCCCAAAGGAAAGCTTTTGATCAATCATCCAAATAAATTTAATTCATAATTATTGTTTTAGTGAGTGTCCATCTATATATAAATACAAATGCCACCACAGTTATTAACCGAAATTGGATTTGATAGGTGAGGGTAGAGCTAGTAGAAGTAGAACTAGTGCCAAGTTCAATGGCGTGTGAAATTCACACGTAAGGGTAGGGAAGCCTGTTTCTTACCTCTCTCACTTATGGTATCCAATGAAGATCTAGTATCCGCCAAATCACACACCTTAAGGTGCCCAGAGGAGAAGTAATCCGAAACCAAAACCAGTACCTACCTACTTCGGTCAGTAGCCTAGCTCTCAACTCACTGGTTAAAAACACAAATATCTGAAAATTGTTTTTCTTTGTCTTATTCATGTGAGTGTGCATAAAAAATATATTATATAAATATACAAACACACATAAATACTTAACAGACATACTAGACGAATAAAAAATGTGTGGAATGGGTTGAAAGAAAACAGGTCAGGAAACATGTGTAGACGAACGCAAATAGGGCACATCCGGGATCCCTACTATCAGCCTTAGCTTTATCCCTGCCAAGGAGCTTATAAGATAGCAAACCCTTAGGCTGTAGCATACAAGTAATAGGTATTTTTTCATTCCTTTAGGAAATGTATTCTTCAGTTATCCTATTTTTGTTGCAAAATTGTTTAGCGTAAGAGTTTTACATCGGAATTATTAATTTCAACAGATCATTCATATCCTAGGGCGAGATCAAAACCGCTAACTCTGATAAAACAATATGGAGTGTGATATTTACCTTAGCTATGAAGAACAAAATTTATATACCGCAACTTGAAAGTCATATAAATGCTTTTTCTACGGAAGTAATTCAAGAATCAAATGGGGTAAAAAATCTTTTTCCATTTCACTTACATATTTTCGAGAACAAAATTCATGCCATGAAAACAAAAAAAAGTAAGCATCAAAGAATTCTTCTTTAGTAATTTTCGTAAAATGTAGATTTTTGTGTAAGATTAGTTGTGAAAAATTGTACACGTTTTCTTTGTATTTTCCAAACCCTCACAAATATTTGTGGTCTTCCGAATAAATAAGGGCGGTTAACGCTGGGATTAACGATTGCCCATGTGATCCACTGAGTTAAAAGTTATCCCCACCCAGGTCCCCGTGCCTACCTCACGAAAAGCGGAGCTAATCCGTTCCCCTCAGACTCTCTCATCCCCCACTCGTCCTCAACATCTTTTCCCGTATCGCAAAACTTCCTCCTCTCCCTTCTACCGCCTCTGACCCCTTCCCATCCCTCTTTTCGCTCCCCTGGTTCTGTAGAAACTTCCATCCCACTTCCTTCCATCCTCTTCCGTTCCTATTTCTCTTCTTCCGGTCCATCGCACAGAGCACACCCTGTGCGCTACCCACACCTTTGCCACCCTCCTCCATCTCTCACCCTCCTGCCGCCTCTTTATCGTCCACGTCTTTTTGCTGACGCGGTGTTCGAGTTTTCCGGGGTTTCAGAGTATTCCCCGCGTGCTCATGGACCGACTCCCGTCTCGAATCCCTCCCACCGTCCTTCTACTTCATCCACCCTTCCTCCTTTCTATACCATCGCCCCCCTACGCCCCTCCCGGCTGCGAGTCCTCTCCCTTCCCGCCCCCGCATTCGTCCCGTATTAGCGTTCTCCTCTCGCGGAAAAAAAATCACTGTGAGAAAAATACTGGTACGTCACTAGCCACCACGACCACATCCACTTCTTGCTGGGTTCCAAACCTCACACCGCCCGTCTCTCTTTCTCACTCTCTCTCTTTCCCCTTCATTCTCCCCTTTTCCACCACTGACTCTTTTATCTTATCTACCTTTTCTACTCAAAAGGAGATGGAAGGGAGGGAGGGAAGTACGTAATGAAGAAGATCGCATGTACGTCGATATACTGAGCCCTTTTTTGCGTTAGAAATTTCGTTCTTGGGCCGGAGTAATCTCGCAATGTTTCTTTTTATATTGTTCGTTTTTTCACTCTTTGCGAGTAAGAAAAAGAGTTCAGACTGCAAATGAGGTGAGAGAAGAGTGAATGTGTGAGTGAGTAAGACTCTTGTGGCTTACTATTAAGTGAGTGACGCCTATTGACAATGTGATTGATATGGACCTCTTGCTTCGTCAGAGAAAGCCGGATATTTTGAGTCGGTGACGAATCATCTGTTTTGGACCGTGCATCACTACAAGGGGCCTGCTTGAATGTTTTTTTCAAGTTCAGTGTCACATATACGTTTTAGACTTTTAACATCCTATGAAAGGATGGAGCGTGGTTACTGATTCGGTATGGGGTTATAATGAAATAAAAACCAAAGAAGGTCATCCATTATTTAACTTTTATAGTGATGAGTTATTATACCCTTCTGAATTGCGATTTTGCCGTGACAGTGAGACAATTCGGCTAGAGAGTCGTCCACTGGCAGTTCTAGCCTTTTACTCAGTTGGGTATAATTTGTTCACTATAAAATTTTCACTCAAGAAAAGGAAATATTACGGTATCTGAAACATTTTCGGTCAAGCATCTTGCACTTTCACGGATGAATTTCGTGAAAACATAGTACCTTTTAGCTTGCTTCCTGCGAATTCATAATTTTACTTAAATGGACATCGGAATTAAATTATGAAGACATCTGGCGCAGGGAACACTTTGTTAGACACAAACAGATAACTAGATACTAGAAAAATCGCTCAATAGTGAACACTAATGTAAGATAATAGATTAATATGACTAATTATGAACTTGGATATTGAGGAAATTATGGTAAATGATGGAGAAATTTGAAATATGACTTTGTCGGAGGATGGGAAATTAGTTTGATATTTAGGATGAAAAATAAAAGGAATATCTAATGATGGTGGGGAAAAATTCCAGATAAAATATTCAAAGATGGTAGCAGAAAATGAATTGAGAGTCTTGATTGAGCAAGAGTAATATCAGGCTATACATTTCTCGATTTTTCTGTCGCATCCGTGGTTAAATAATGATAAATAACTATATAAAGCCATATTGGGAATTTTTTATTTTGGTCTATCTGGTGTCTTGACAGTGTTGTAGAAATTCTGGCCATAAGAAGCAGGCTAGCCAATGAAACCTCACTTTACCCAAGATGAACCATCACGAAAAAAGCATCATCTTTGGTATCTCTACGTGGAATCTATCTTCCAATCAAAATAAGTATTTAAATCATAAAATTGGTTGGCAAAAGGCTTGCATTCTTCCTTATCCACTGCCCATTGTCTTGCACCCTGTTATTATTTCTATTTTATTTTGACCTTCTTATTTGTCCCTTGGGCTTTTGCTTAGGGGATTTATTGCTATTTTACATGTATATGCCCATTATTTTCCTTGCAACTTCATTGTATATATAAGTTCATGAAGTGTACAGAAACCGTACATGATTGAGAGAACAGAAGCATCGCCCTTTGGCCTTTCCGGAGTTTGATAAATGCGATCATCACGGGATTTTGTATATTTTAATCCCTAGATTAATGTCAACGCTTGCAAAGCCCAATTCGTCGACGGCACTCGAGATAAATCCTTCCAAAACGGGAGGCTATGCCAAAATCTTTCCATTGCCTCGCCATATTCAACTCTGTGAGTTGTTTTTCCCGAAAAACCGTTGAAATGAACTGATGACATCATCCAAACCTCGTTTTTTTCTCTTTTCATACGGGCTTTGCTTTTGTCACCCGTGACTGTCTCTTCTTTCGATCCAAAATCCCGGGAAAAAACAGCCGGACGCTTAATGACTTGGCAACCGAATCATTTACTTTCGGACCCTCCCCCCCGCTCTCCCCCCACTCCCGCCATCCCAAACACCCTTGTGTTTCTCGCGAGATGGATCCGTCGTAGGATGCAGAGGGAAAAGGAATCGAAAGAGAAATAGATCACTCGCTTTCATCATTCGGATGCGCATTGCCGCACGTGTCCGGAAGCGACCGGATGGATATCGGGTGGGCGCGACGAGGGATGTTTGTGAGGAGTTGTGACTATCTTCGTGGGGAAGGGGAAATAGGTGAGTAGGGATAGGAGATAAACGAATGCAGGGAAAAGTACTGAGAGGAAAGGAATGAACGTATTCCACCAAACAACCGAAATCTCCAAGGAGTACATATTTAAGGCATATTGGAATTTCAATGCAACAATTTCAGAGTGTAAAAATCATTCGCCTTGACCGGGATTCGAACCGAAATATAAACACTTGAAATATTTGAATGCAGAGAATCGCAATATCGTGGAAGGAATCTGTTAAAATAGACTAAAATTAATGTTTGTTTTCATGAAAATGAATTTTTTTTAAAGTAATGAAAACAATATCAAACATATCATCGTTGTAAACCTACAGGCTAATGTGAACATTTTTATCCAGAGTCCGGTCCAGTCTACAAAATAAATGTCGTTAACGGAGAATAAATAACAACAGGTTTTCGTAATTTTAAGATAAGGTTCATTCAACGAATATAAAACATCAGTTAATATAATAACATAAACAATAATAAATAAAATAAAAATAATAATAATTCGGTACAAAACTTTAATAGTTTAAGGGAGATAGAAAGGAGAATGACGATTCAAGATAAGTCCTGTCTATTTAGTAGTGCCATGAAATCTAAACCCATTTAGCGATGAGGAATTGATGCAACTATTTTTATAACGATTATGCCCCAAATTGGGAGGCTAACCAGATTGGATAGGGTTAAAATAGAATTTTTTTAACGTCTAGTCACTATTTGACAGGAGCTGGCATTATGAAGGAGGCTCAAAGGAGAGAGAAAATAAGAAAGGGGGAGAGAAGGGAGGGGGAGGATGGGCTCGGGAGGTTGAGGGTGTGGTGGTTAAAGAGAGAATGTGTGGTGGAGGAGGAAGATTCCAAAAAGAGATGCTTTCCACCCCCAGCAACCTCTCCATCCCACCCCCTGCCAGCCAAGATCCGTGGGGCTCACGCACCAAACATGAACCCCGGTGGACCACCAACGCCTCCTATATTTCTCTCTCTCTTTCTCAAAACGCTAGCACGCCTCGACGGGCGCGTCAATGGGTATAAATAAATTCCACGCGTGGAGCGAGGAGCACGCATACAAGCACATAGTCACACAATCGCACCGCCATCATTTTCTCCAGCCCTATGCCCGAATATGGTGATCTTTTGTGTTCGAACTCAAATCTCTACGTTCCCTCGTCTCATTGCCTTTCCTCGGCGGCTCTCTTCTTCTCCGTTTGCAAATATGTTGCCTCTTTTAATAGATTGTCCCCCGACGTTCGCTGGGCTCTGGCGTTAGCACGCGGGACGCTCTTGGAGGATGAAAGATAAACCTTGCAGTGTCTCCCCTAATTTCGCCCTGCATTGTAAAATTCGATGTTGCACAACAAGAGCAAGCATTTTATTTTTATCATTCATCCCAACACTTGAGGAAAGCACTGTGAGGTTTCGGGCTCGTAATTTAAATCCTTTGCCTGTAGACATTTTAAATTTAACTGAATTGCGTCCCTTTTGTCGCCCGAGTTGTTGTTGTTGCCTACCGGAGATGAGCTCTCTGAAAGTAGGAGGCCATTTCCTCCTCATGCCATCGCACAAGAATCTCGTTCCACGCGTCTATTTTCGGAGGAAAAACTTCGCGTGCAGTGGTGACACCACACACAAGGTTTTCATCCACCGGTCTAAGTGAACACGAATATGGAAATCGTATAAAGTATTTGATATGAACATATAGAAGGAAAAACATACGAGTCTTTCATCAGGAGAGATGTAGAATATTTTAGTTGAAAGTCTTATACTGTTGTGTCAGGTCATTCATTTGCTCTTTTTAAGCATTTTGGGACACAACTTGCTCCTTTCAAAATCTGTGCCGAAGGTAACGAAAGGAAGAAACATCTTTAAATTTATCTTTTCTTTTACCTTTAAGCGCAACATCATTCTTAAAAATGCTGAGAATAGTGATGGATCGGCGAAGTTTGGATGATGCATGCCTGACATTTTAACTATTAAAAAAATATAAACTAGAAAAATATTTTTAAAAGACTGTTTTAATATGATACGATTACTCGTACTTCATATTATGGAAAGAAATTCTTGCTACTTTAACGATAAGTTAGCATTTAGTTTGAGTCGGCTTAATTTCTGAACGTGTGGTTCCTAATTGTTGTAAACAATAGCTATTTTCTTTACACCAAACGAATTAAATGAAATACGCCTGGATAAAATATATTAAGTTCAAAAATAGATTCTCAAGTATATTCATGTTTATAAATGAGATTTAAATATCTATCATGTTGCATTATCTTCCATTAAGTATATGGCTGTTTTTTTAGCCTTTAATCAGACCACTATTTGATCCATTTGGACTATGAGTACTGAATTTTGAATTGCTGCTCAGATTAATAAAAGTTGAGCTCTGAGGAAACTTTTGGGGACCATTAGCATCTCCGTTTCGTTTTATTGCTCAGAGAAAAGCACCTTGCTTAAAAGAAATCTAGGATTTAATTCTTTTTTTTAGAAGATTCCATAAAAGTTTCACTTTCATTTTTGTCCTTTTATTAATTTTCTCTCAAATTATTTTCATTTTTTTTAATATAAGGTTCCGGGGAAGTGAGTAATTTGATAGTCTTTGATCCTGAATCTCTGCCTTTCATTTACTTCAACGGCCCTTCATAACATCCCTTAATGCAGAGGGAAATCTCACTCATTAAATATTCTAGTGGTTTTATGTTATATTAGTTGTTTTTTATTTGGGGGAAATAGTTTAGTTTAACAATACATTTTGTCATGATTCATGATTCTAAGAATTCTATAAGGGAGTACTGAAATCCTTTTCAGTCAGCACATCAATGCGGAGAGCCATTTAAGTCATTTTTTCAATTTATCAGTGTTCAGTATCCATGATCGGGAAAGACAACACTGTCGCACTAATATTACATATTCTATGTGAAAATGACCGCAATAATAACTTTTTCGGTGTCCTTCGCAATTTTGCATAAAATGGTGGGAATTTCATAATGTATAAGTTATTTTTCTTGGCAGGGATTTGAACTCGGATGCCTCGATTACCGATCAAGCACTTGTACCAATTGAACTATATAAGCATCCTCTTACCCTGTGAATTTCTAAAAGTCTTAAAATGAACAATATATTATGACAAAATACTGTAAACATATTGTCACAAGTAATCATAGTCGTGATCACTGTGCCACAGCCCGTGGGAGCACAGTTAACTGTCCATTATCCTATATATTTTCATATTTTCCACGACTAATGCTGGGAATTTATGCTGAAAAGTAAAATGACTATCAGATGAGAGAAAAGTGTGCTGTCAACTTATTATTCATACGCGGTGATGTATGGGAGAATTGAAATCGATTATTCATTGTCATAAAGTGTCTTATAATTTCCCGAAAGCGAGTTCGAATTTTTAGATTACGTAATTTTATTTTTCATTTTTTTTTAATTTTTACCAATGAATATTTTTTCCATCGCTCATGATACTGGTGATGATAATCTAACGTCAGTGTGAATCGCAAATTAAGCGGATATGACGAGAGCGTAAACATTTTCGAACGCCCTGCTTTCTCATAAGCCTCGACGCGAAGTAAATTTACTAATCATGACACCCGAGATTCACGCAATGTAAGGCGGGAGATGACTTAAGCTTCCTCATTCTCCCGATTGTTCTCTCGTCATTGTCGTAGAGGTCGTTTTATTGTTTGACAATCTTCTAAAGGTTCAGTAACGAAATGTGGAGGTGACGCCGCAGATTTCGTCAAAAATAAAAAAGGCTCGCTTTTCCCTCAGAGACGGCATGATGGTGAGAAAGACAAAAAGAAAAAATATAATGAAAAATGAAAGGAATTGATTTTTATTTATGGATCTGGGATAATAATTCTCTTACAGATGCGGTTTTCAAGGACTATGATTTCATAGTAACACAGCTATGCATACATATACATCACTTAAAAATAATAAATGAAACCTGAAATACCGATAGCATCATATGCTCTTTCTTGCATGTCTTTGTCGTTTAAATAAATAATAGGTGTTTATATAAAAAACATAAACTAAATTTTACCTGGCCCGAAGGTTGGTGAGATAAACGAGGGCAAAGCTCACCTTGTACTGAGCCCAACGGCTTGTCAAATTCACAAAACAGGGTAGGAAGGCAAGTTCCTTTCCCTATACTGATTGTAGTTTCCCAACAAGGACTGGTACCTGAAAAATCTCATAGATTGGGTGAAGCTGATGGTGTTCCGGAATTGAAACGTCCCCGAAATCCTCCAGCTCATAGAATTTTCAATATTATGTGGTAAAAGAATTCCACAAACTTGAAAAGGAGACATGAGCTCTGCCTTTAGTCTAGTGCGAAAGGATTTTTACGGATTATTTGAACGTTACAAAAGTTAACAAATATAAAAAATTATCAGTAAGGAGAGAATAAAGGATATCATTTGTACAGATTACCAATTTTCACGAATTATACCGACCACACGGATTGCGGTAATCGTTCCACAGCGGAGGGAGAGAATACGGCCGTGAAAGATAATCTCTGGGCTTCCTTCCTGCGTCTCGCCGGAGGTAGAGAGATGGTGAGAGCGGAGGGGGCGTAGGGAAAAGAGCGTTCACACGCAAATTACGGGTCTCGCCGTCATTCATACTCCCCTGGAACCATCCCCCAGTCCCTCGACGTCCCTTCATCTCGCCCACAGCACCCTTAGTCCTCCACCGGCCTCCCGCACTGCTCTTCCTCACCGCCATTCCCACCACTCCAGACGGCCGCAACGCATCCTGATCCGTGGGTGCACGCTCGTGGGTGAGAAGTGTCTCTCCGCTGTAGTTTTTTGGTTTCGTCGCTGTAATTGCCTGTGCATGCGTTCCTGGCCTTTGGAATCAACGGCAAGCGTCCAGGGAAGCCAAATTCCTCCTTCCCCCGCTTTGGGTTTGGAAAGTTCTTTGCAAACATTTTTTTGGCCCTTCCCAACTTTTATTCTCCATCCATTTCGACTGTCGTTCGTTAGCCTACTACGACATGAAATTCAACAATCTTTTTAGCTAGTTTAGTATGATTATGGAAATGACCGATATCTTTATTACGTAATTCATTTGGAAATGGGTAGTAATTCATTTTTGCTGCCAAAGATTTGTATAATAGGCATTACTTAGATAGTAATTACGTCATTTAATTGATTAAACGTTATCAAATTTACATTATTTGGCACTTAAAGTTTTCTCTTTGTAAATATTTAATTTATCTGTTATTTTCAAATAAAAACCATTGCAATTATCCAACTAATATATTTTTAATTTTTACAACTTCATTTGGACCAGTGGACAAAAATGTTTCTTCGAGGAGAACTTCATCATATTTCTTTAGTTTTTTAGACAAAGATGTTTAATTTGGTACTGCCTGTTGCTTATAGTTCAAATAACAATTGCTGGAATAAATTATCGTATAATTTCGTATCTCGTATTAGTGAGAACAAAAATTAATCTTCCATCCTTTAAGTCAAAAAATATTTCCTTCTCGAATATTTTTTAAATTTCATTCGAGTACCGGTGATGCCTCCGAAAATGTTTCAACGCGCATTCTCTGCCGTTATTTTATAGAGATATTTATACTCCTCCCCAAAATGTATCTTCTTCCTTTGGCGTTAATTATTTTTCTGCCTAAATTGGTGCCTTTCTGCCTAAACTGCCTTCTGCGACATTTTGAAATATCCGCGTGCGAGCCGTCCTATTAAAATCTTGAATATGAATATCTGAAAATAAAACAACTATCATTATTAATAGTCAGTGAGGGGAAATACTTTCACTCATAATTTCAAATAGACCCCATTTCTTGTGTGATTAATAGCTTTGGTGCCATGGTCGCAGCATTTCAAACTGGTCGTCTAACCTAGAATTGGCTCAATCACTCTATTTCCCCGTGTCTTCCTCGACATTTTTACCCGCTTCGTCGTCCCCCAACTCTCCACCGATATCCGTCCCTCAACCTGAGGTGCGTGTCTTGACATCTTCCCTTCGTTTGCGGGACCTCTCTCAGTGTCTAGCGAATGTAGATTCCTTGTCTCTTTAATTTTTTTCTTTCCGTTCTCTCTCGTCCAATTTCCTCGGACAATCTCCTCTCTTTCTCTCCCTTCTTTCCCTTAAATATTTCTCTCCGCTGTCGCATCTTTTCCCGCCACTCAACCTCCTCATATACTCCCTTTCCCACTTTGCTCTCCCAATCCATTAATCGCTCTCACCATCCAACCCTCTCCCATCCCCTCGCCATAGAAATCCTCCCTTGACACTGTCGGCGTTTCGACGAGACTGGCCTGCTTGGGGTTAAAAGAGTGACAAGAGGAAGGGAGTGGCGAGGAGGAGGACAGGTAAGGAGAGAGGAAGAGAGAGATACGGCGATTCAGTGGGGTTAAACTGTCCTGCGTCGCACTCTGCTTTCGTGAATTTCTCTCTGTCCTACTTTCTCCTCTCCCCTCTTCTTTTAATGCAAATCTATAAATTTAAATTAATTATGCTTTTGAGACTAGTAAATAATGCATTGCTTTCTCAATATGTCAATGTTAATTTTTGGTTCGTATTAGGTAACTTTTTATCGTGAAAGATTTGACGTTAGGAACGACTGCTATTAAAATTCGTAATTCAAATCTTCTTTTTGATATGATTTCCCCGGTATTTTTATCTATAACTTACCTTCTATGCCCTTACGTTTTTGTGTACGAGAATTTTTGAGACTTATAGTCCATTAATCTTTTTATCTCCTATAATCTTGAAGATAGATTAGATAGATTAGGAGATGTTTCTAGGATTTTAGAATAGAAAATTCTGCAATCCCGTAGTGCCTAAAGGTACTGACCGTACCTATTAATAATAAGTACATGTACAGACTTGTGTGCATATATACGAAATCTTATAGGACTTGTTGATAAAGTATAATTGGGCCATGGTCTATGGAAATTACTGTCCCATTCCAATTACTTGAGCTTTATCTCTTCCAGTTTCTTTCTCCCTTTCTCTCACTCCCAATTAAAGTTTTCACGTCTTCATGTTGAAGTAACAACGCTTAGCTCCACGTCTTTTCAAGTTAGAGTAATGTTATATACGTTTTCGCTTGCACACTATGAGAATTAACTCTGCTCTGTGAATAAACGGAAATGTGTATTATTTCATGCTCTTATAACAATCGAGAAATCTTTAAAACCATTTCTGTAAATAAAAACAACTCGAAAACTTATGCACTAGAGTAATTGAGCCTTGACAAGACCACAGATTACTGATGGATCATCGTAAAAGTTTCCATCAACTGGTTGTTATTTTGTTCATTGAATCGTGTGCCTAAATAAAGTATTTCCGGACTGCAATTATACAGATTAAGGGCGCTAGTTCTTAAGTAAATGTCGCAACAGTATTTCTTTTTACCTGAAACCTGCAAAAAATAACATCAATGAAGTAATGCAGGCTTAAAACTGCAGAATTTTGTTTAAGCTGAATTATGGGTGTATATGTCTTTACCTATTTTATACCATCACCTTTAAATAACTAGAAGAAGTTGTTCAGAGTAGAGCTTGACTGCTGATGCTCTTTGCATCGTAAAAGGAGACAATTAGTGCTTGTTTGAAATAAGAGAGAAGCAGTAAAGATAGAGAGTGTCTGACGTTTCTTACTGGTCTATTCTTAAGTGGCATCCCCAGAGGATATGCAGTTTACGCTGGACCCGTCGAACGGTGTGCTGCACTTGAAGTATTTTCCAAACAGCACTAAAGCAGAGACCAAAATACCACTGAAAGACTGCACATTCATCGGAAATCAGACTCTTATAATGACCTTGAGAGAATAGTACACAATTCCGTATGACGAGATCATCGTCGTGGAAATCTTAATCACTCAAAGAATAATTGATTTGACCTGGATGTATGCAATTTGCTTACCAGCGAGGTCTCTAACTTCTAAGCATTTAGTGATACCTGTTTTTATCGAAAATAGATTTCATTGTAGGGGGTGATAATCAATCAGAATCTTAACGAGCGGAAATGACCATTATCTTGATAGCATTTTTAATCTTCATTTCTGGTGATAATATTTTAAATCTTATAAAAAAGAAAGAGAGTTAATAGCTAAATCCCTATTATAGAAAACCGTCTTTCCTATACATTATTAAACCAGTTCATGTTGTACAATTATTTCAAGCGCTAGAAAGCAAATTTAGCAAAAATTCAAAGAGTATACCTTTCTGCTTTTGCAATAAAAAATATACTAAATAACATTGTGATAATTCAAAATTGAGCATTTTGAGTTATTATTTAAGAAAATCTGATGTAATATGCTGATTTTACGACCGTTTCTCTAGTAATAGTTTATAACTTTTAGATGCCAATGCAATGTCAATTTTTTTCAGCAGTAATTGCTTCTAAGGCTAATTCTGACACGGTTATTCAGAAAACAGAATGGCTAGCTGCTAACTGACTTAAATAGGGTGGGTTGCAAAACAAGAGTTAATTTAAAGCATAATCTTTGACATAGAAAAACACTCATTCGACTTGCTCGGTCCCATTAGATAAGAGTGCTCATCTATTAACTAGATATTTTTATTTTGAATCCTCACCATGGTATGAATGTTATATTTAATTATTCTAACTGCTTTTCATTTGCAAACGCTTCGTTGTCATGTGTTAAATAGTTGCATACTGCATCTTTGTCCTCTAAACCAAGACAAACCCTGCGTTTTAATTTGAGCTTACTGAGCTCTCATGTATCAAACTTACCATCAGCTTGATGAATTCGAACGAGAAATTAATGCTTTTTCCAGAGAATTTAATTAGTAATCGAAATAAAAAATGTCTATTTACCTCATTTTTAGCATGTTATTTAATACTAAAACATATAAAAAATGTTCAACATTTTTATTTGTAAAGTTACTCTTCGAAGTATATTGCTAATCTCATTTTATTATTTGGTACCATTCTCCTTATGTCCATTGTATCAATAATGATTTTCAATGTTTTTGAATATTAATATTTAGGAATTCAGTATTCATGTATTCAGTAATTATTTGAATGTCATTATCTTTATTTCATCACTTTTCTTGTTTTA
This sequence comes from Hetaerina titia, assembly GCA_037158775.1. Taxonomy (NCBI): domain Eukaryota; kingdom Metazoa; phylum Arthropoda; class Insecta; order Odonata; family Calopterygidae; genus Hetaerina; species Hetaerina titia. The sequence continues at coordinate 37,964,968 of CM073768.1, read as the reverse complement.
CGTTTGTTTATATACATGATATTTTTAAATTTATTTTCTTTATTTGTAATACTCTTGTCCAACTTTTTCTTCAAAAATGTTTTTTATAATTTAATTCAATGTTCAAGTTCTGTTCAATTCTTTCCTCTGTTACGATTGATGTTTTGATTAATATTTTGTCATTTTTCTTTGATATTTTTCTTAAAATAAAACAATCTCTCTCGCACGTCATTCTTTGCTATTTTTCCTTACGCACACTATATTTACAAGTCCTATCAATCGGCATCTACTACAGAATAATGACCCTGCCATTTATTTCGACACTTTCAAACTTTCTCCCTTCTCGTAGGACAGGGAGCAAACTGTTGCTTCCTCCATGCTTGAAAGATCCATCGATGGAAGTCCCAGCCGATAAACAGATGTTGTCATTGGGAGGGATAGAGGGATGCCTTTCTATACCAAGTGTGAATTCAGCATCGAAAATCGAACACGTTTGTAACCTCTATGAATTAACTCATGGTATTTGAATCAAGAACACACAGAAAAACGTTTTTAGTGGAATTTCACTAGAATTAGAGCAATGGGAGAATATTAGAGTAAGTATTTTGAAATAAAATGGATTAAAATTTTTTATTTCACTTGCTTAAAACTTAAGCAATGTAGCAATTTTATTCAACGCACGACACAGTTTTAACCGAGAGAGCACGTTTAAATTTCAAAATAGAATCGGAGAAAGGCCTACTTAAGCTCCAACTTTTGTTCCGCGATATCCTATTTAATCCACTCGGAAGAAGGGTACTGAGAAGGGGAGATATGGGGTCGAGGAAGAATTTGAGCGTTTTGGATGCAAATCCGAGAAGTTCCGCGAGCAAATTTACAAGTTGAAAACCAATTGAGATGCGCCCCACCGTGGGATTATAAATAGAGAATGTTTCCAATATGTGTTGGGGATGGATGACGGAACAAACTCGAAAATCTCGGATGGGATCAACGAGGAGAAGCGGGGAAGGGGTAGTGGGCGGGGACGTAAAGGAAAGCGGAGAGACGGGAGGCGGGGAGAGAGGGAGGAGTTTTGAGAGAGAGAGAGGGCGTAGTTTACGCCCATGTCGGCTTCCCTCGGGCAGGATCCAGCTCCAGGCCCACCTTATGCGCACGCGGGAGAATACTCATGGCCGAAAGCTATTACCCACCTTTTCTTCCTCATCATGCTTTCTCTTCTCTTTTCTCCCTTCCGAAACTCCTCTTTTTACCCTCTCAACCCAGCTTCCCCTCCCGACCGCACTCCCACGCCTCTGAGACTCTGGAACGTCGTCAACAGCCGACGTATATTCATGGAAACGCGTCCTGCTCACGCAATATATTTTGCATCCATCCTCCCTCTCCGCCCCTCTCTCTCTCGCTCGCTCGCTCTTAGGGCCGAGGGTGGCGCACGGACGAGCGCGCAGCCCTCGAGATTTATTGTTGTTTTCGCCAGGAGGGCGTAATGCAAATAGACAGGTATGCGCGTGCGCCATGGCCTCGTGGTGGGATGTCCGTGACGTGTAATCCCTTTCAATAAGTTCCGTCACGGAGGACAGCTCGGCGAGGCTGCACCGTACGGAGTGATGCGGACGCGAAGGCGGGGGATGCGAATGGTAATCACGTCCCTGCTTCGTGCCATGTGGGGCTTATAGATGGGTTGGGCGTTAATCATAACCTGACGTTAGAATTCGCGGATTCTATAGGTAGTCAGGCTAGAAATAATCCTCTGTGGTGATATCTTTTTACAAAAATTATGAAATAAAAAACTTGAGAAATAAAATTATATCCTAATATGCAATCAGCATTTTAATTTCTTTGTATTTTTTTGAAAGACCTGAATCACCAATTTCAAATCGTCTTCGGGTAATGTGTTCAAATATAGAGGGTGATAATTTTAAACCATATAAATCTACATTTTCATTTAATATTAATTTAAGCATTTGTAAAATTGTATAAAACACGGTAGAAAGGGCAGTAGCTAATTAACACCCATTATTTTTTCTATTGGTACTGGATGTATCTCACAATTTTCTTTGGTCATAGCAATATTCAAACAACCTTAACCTTCAATAAATAAAACAGTTTCTGGCATTTCATGGTGGAACATCGTCATATTGAAATTGAAAAATGAACAACTTGGCTTTTTCACATAGTTCTTTGTGGAAAAGCCAAGTTTTTTTATTCTTCAATTTCATTCTTAACGTTCAAGTTATATTTTACTACAAATCACTAACTAAAACCTCGTAATACGTGATTAAGGAATATTACATAACTAAAGTTATCTGGAGTCATTATATTTTTAAATTGTGACTATAGTCGTTTTAGGTAAAAATGAAAACATGTGGGGACCGGTATGGTGCGAAGGCTAACGTACTGAATTCCCACCGAGAAGAATATTAGAGTCCTATTTTTCAGTGGATCCCGATCACTACTTAAGGAGCTTTGTTGAGAGCACTTTGACTGAGTACCCCCTCTGTCGGATGGGACGTTAAACTGCAGATCCTATGGCACCATGCGTTAAGGGTAGGCTAATGCCAATGCTGGGTTTCTCTCTACCCTTCCTCCTTTTCCATTAATCCCTAATGGCGCAAATGACCTTAGCGGTCGCCTCCCCTAGAAACTATTACTTTGAAAACGTGATTCCTATCGTGCATTAGCATGAGAGCATAGGCATTTGCCTAGGCCCTCACTTTGATGAATTAAACTTTTAAAAAAATGTGCATGATAACATTGCTCTCATTTTTTTATTTTGGTAAGAAAAATTGCCATGATAAGATAATTTTTATTTAATGTGATTCTAATCTCTCTAGGGTCATACTACGTATCAATCTCAACGAAGAGCCAAGTGTATTAATAACTTTAAATTTAATATGATTCTAATCTCTCTAGGGTAATTCTATATGCTAATTTACACCTAGAGCCCAAGATATTAATAACTTGTTACATGTATAACTTGTTCTGGCATTATACATCCAAATTATTGCTAGTAAGAAATTTATTTTGATATTTTAATATTTAAACCTCGATTATTATGTTGAAAGATTTTAACGTAAACCATTTAATAATGGAATGAACATAACCACCACATTTATACTCGTATCTAATGTGATCACTCAATAATGTGACAAAACTGAATACGCTATGTGTAATCGTAAAATGCTGATATTTCGGAAACCGAACGAAATGAGGCCGTTGCCCATACGCCATTCAATGAAATCCTCTCTTTTGTGGACTTCCCTTGTCTTCTTTCTCGAGAGCCATTCATTCAGTCACGCACATCCCTGGCCGCTATACTAACCATACAAATACACATGCGAGATTGCATGCACACCTCTCGATATCTCACGTAATAGTCAAATGACATTTCCCGTAATTGGATGTGCTTCCTTCTGGATAGGCTACGTGAGCCTGTTAGTAGTTTCCGAAATGGGGTCATCATTAACCGAGGTACTGTCAAATTCGATTGCGATGGATTTGCTTTCATTATTCCGTGATATTCATCCTTTTCCGGTAAGCACCTATTCGGAGGATTTGAAAAATTTCGGTATTTTTCATCACTCTTCACATTTTCCCCTTACACATGGTCCTTGTATTCCCTTTATTCCTAATTGAATTTCAAATCACAGTAATTGTCTTGAACTAGTCAGGTTGACTGGATTACGTCAGACCGAATCTTTTATGCCTGATGAATTTTCGGAATGATTTCTCGCTTTATAGGAGTAAATTATTACTCATGGTAAAAGAACATTTTTAGTTGGCATTTCAAGATATGACTAACGAAAAAAGCATTGCCTAAAAATGTTTTTCTTTCATTCGAATGGGAAGTGAAGGCATTTATTTGGAGAATCCGTTATACCATTGTTAATGTGGAACGTTTTAAATTTTCACTTTTAATTAAGCCTACTTTTAAATCATCTGCTTACAAAGTAACAAAAAGTCATCGTCATTCTTGCGAATGACGATGACTTCTTGTTACTTTGTAAGCCCAGGAATCCCTTCAAACACATCAAATGCAGATAAAAATTACCGATATTGTCTGTTTATCCTAACTTATTTGGCAGCAAAAATAAATTGGAATGAAAGTTTTTTTTTTATTTTTCTAGGTATTTCTATGTCGTTGAACAATCTTTTCGGCGGTTAGAATTTTTGACAGATCTATCTTCACTCTGGCATAATTAATGCGGAGTAAGCAAGACACAATGGGATGCGTATAGGTGTCTAATGTCCTTATTGTAAAACCGTCCGATAAGAACAGTGGCCAAGTGTGATAAGCACTTAGCGCCGTGAAGGTACGCAATCGGCAGTACTATAAGTAACGCGGGTTGCATCACCAAAGGGGAACTCATTTTTTGTTCAATATTAGAATTTATTTTTTCCGACCTTTGTCCAAATATAATGAGCATTATGACCATGTAATATTTTATTGTATTACTAATCACTTAAGCATTCGTTTTTACTATCGAAAATTCCATTTTATATTTCAGACGATTGCAGACCTTTTAATTAATAAATGTCGTATTTAATTTTTAGGACTTTTGGACATACTATACAGTAATTTGACGATGCAATTTTCCCATTCGCCACACGAATTGTACAAGATAAAAATGGTCTAACATACTAATATATCATTTTCCAATAACGATAACAGCTGAAAAAATATTAAACTATTAGAAATTCCGCAACCACTAAGGAAAATTCGTTTCGCTCCTTAAGAGTCTATAATTGTATATAATTAGAACAAAAATCAACCAGTATTGTTATAATACAATCATTAAACAGAAACTTATATAAGAATAAAAATTTTAAAAGCTAAGCATATTTTATTATTATTGTTTTAATTATCCAAATCCCAATTATCTAAGGGATAAAAAATTAATGAAATAAAGGTAATGTGAATGAAAATAAAATACGTATATCTGCTATTGGATTTCACGAATTATACAATCGAATCAATTCTGAAAGATATTTTATGCCTCTGGAAACAGAAACAAATTTTATTTCCTATTAGAGTAAGCGTGTTTATCATTAAACTGCTTTAACGATTTAATTTGTCTTAACATTGTGAAATTATACTAACTATTTGGAGGCTTTAAGTTGCGCAATGTAATATGAATATTGGCAATTAATACTATTATTTAAAATAATAATATATATATATTTGTTGGTGTAAATAATCATTGGACTCGTTAATACACAATCTGAAAATTTATCGCGTTAAAATTTTAGTTTTATCAATCACATAGTATGATAAGTCAATTTGAAAGTGACAAAATTAGCAATAAATGTTATGACAGACAGAAAATTAACTTCTTCAATTATTTAAATCCCATTAAAGCCATAAATATTGGTTACCTACTCTTAGGATATATCATTCTTCATTTAATGTCGTTCATGACTAAAATTAAGCAATATAGGTTGGCAATGTATTAGAAATAATTCATAATTATGTGCTCATACACATGTTAATCTTAAAAATACACTGACGGCATTTTGTCAAGCTTAAAAAAAACGCCAAAGATATCTAGTAAGTAAGCTACTAAAATAGAATTAATTATATTCCTCCGAGAAAAAATATTCGTGCATTGTTTGTATGCACGTTTATGGAACTCTGTAAATGTTCTCTCTATTTAATCTTGATTTGGATTATAGTGTCTTTAAAGCGAGTTTTGTTACTAACGATTAGAATTTACTATCTTTATGAGCGAAACCATCTCAATCATACCGGACTGTCCGGGATAGCTTCATTACAAAAGGAATACATGTGTATATATGACAATTGCGAAAACTTGTAAAGCGTAGCTGGTAAGTTATTACTTAACTCTAGTGAGTAGCAATTACAACATTTAATGACGGGAATATTTGAAATCATTGGCGCTTCTTAGTTTAATAACTTTCATGGTATATTTTCTTGTACTACCTAAATTTTATCAATGTAAGAACTTCATTATCCTATGTCTATTTTTCAAGTTGTAATGAAAACAGAGGAACATTAAATGAACGACAGAAATGTAAATTCTACACGTAATAAATAATTATTTTATGGTTTTTAGTACACCGTGAGCATATCTTTTTACGGTTCAAGTGAAATTTTCACCTTTTGTCTCCTACGAGAGGCTTGAAGGGAAAAGGCTGCAGACGACAAAAGGTTTTCAAGCGCGGGTGGAGAAAGCGAACCCCCTTAAGGATGGTGAAGAGAGGCGGCGAGAGGGTGCTATGGCGATGCATTGCAAGGGAACGTCTCGAGAGGGGCGTCGGAGATGAAGAAGCAAGGAGAAGCAGAAGGATAGGGAGCGCAAGGGAAAAAGGGAGTAAGAAAGGTTGGAAGAGTGAGAGGGATTTGAAGGACGTCTGCTATAGAGGATTTATCCTGAAGAAAGAGAGATAAGTTTCAATTATCTGCCTTCCCCAAATTGGTTGGAATTTGACAAAATTATTTCAAAGTTGAGTTACAATAAATGGAATATGTCATAAGCTAAACCATCTAGGTACAATCTAAATATAGAAAACGGAAATAATCTGTCTGAGTATAAAAAAATAGTGAATCTGAAATAAGTTAAAAACATATATTGAAGAACAGTTACCAGAGTTTTTGAAAAGTCTTTAACAAGTCTTTTATCAGGATAAAATTATGATAACTGAAGTTTTTATCTTTTCAATATTTACAACATTATGGTGATATAATTCACCTTTCATTTTAACTTAGGAAAGTCATGCTCTACTTTTATTATACTTTTTCGTTTTTTTAATATTTTTAAAGAAACTCTGTGTAAGATGTTTAGAATTATAATGAGCATACGATTGTTGGTACCTCAATACAAAAATATAAGAGGACTGCAAATTTCGTTTTATTTTTTAGTTGTGCAATAAAGCAATATTAGAAACGATAATTTTCTACAAAAGTTTTCAATATTTAAGTTGCAAAGCCAATGTTATTTTTATACCTAATGACTTAAAATTAAAATATCATATCTGAACAAAATTAATATACTGCTTATTATTAAAAATATAAATGGAAAAATAATTTATTGCATCAAGATCTAGATCAATGAAAATCTTTTATTCATAAGGGAGAGGATTCGGAACCATTCATGCTTTTTCCCGTTCTATTCTGCTCCGGAATTTGAATTGAAGGAGGGACATTCGATAAAAGTGACGAGGTGGAGGACAAGGCATGAAATACAATTGAGTAAAGAGAGATTTCTTGAGGTTGAGAGAGGAAAGTGGGTGATCCCTGGATTTTGATTATGGTTAATTATGATACTTAAGAAATTCTAGGAAGTGATAAAAATGGCCATAGAGGAATTGACAGAAGGAATGCTAAGAGGGAAGGGTTAAACCTAACAGGAAGGCAGATAAACAAGTACATGTGCTTTTGGAAAACGAAAAAAAGACATTTAATTATTTCGCGTCCAATCTTTTAATATATTACTTCTTTTATTTAAAGCGTAATATTTGAAGTATTTGTTCTACCAAAACGTAAAGTATAAGAAGAATACTTATTTAATTATTAAGCTGTAATTCTAACATCAATTAACGCATGATAAAAGTTAATAGGAAAAAACCCTTAATTCTCTTTGATATGTTTCTTCTTCATTACAATACGATATCCTCGAATCAAGCGCACTTCCTCGAATTGCAATAAGAATTTCAATTTATGATACTCCATGTTATATCACATGAAAGATGAAATACTCTTTGAAACAATGTCTATTCCCAAGCACCTAATATGTTGTATGTCACTACTTTTCTCGTATTCGCAATCAAGATTTTCTCCACAAATTATTGAGTGTCTAAAACGTGAATGTGTTTTCAGATAACTTGTTTACTTCTTGTACACAAAGAGAATATTCTTTCTATCAACAAATCTTTTTATTAAAATGTAATTTATTCCTAATATTGTAGATGATTTGACATTGGAACCGTTTACGTGGGATTTCAAATTATGCCTCATCTCTAATTATCTGCAGTCTCCAAAATTCAAAGAGAGGGAAAATTAGATCGAGCCTTTTGTGGGGTGTAACAGTTTCGGGCAAATAGTGTGGAAGCCTAGTGCCAAACGAATATGGATAGAGGAGAACGGCATAGTTTAGGGGGCAAGCTAAGCTAAAGAGGCTGGGACGGGGGAAGCAGAGAGCCACTTGGAGCTACAGCCGAGAGAAGGGAGAGGATGAATCTTCTGAGGCAAGGTGAAGTAGAGGGAAGGAGGTAAATAGATGAGGAAGGAGAGGGTGTGTACTTTCGAGAGTGCGCTGCACGGCTAAAGAGGGGTAGACGGGTGGCAGGGTCACGTGTGGAAAGAGAGAGCGGTTTTGGAAAGCAAAAGTGCACAACAAATATAGGGTGGAACCGCCCTGTGTCGCGGGGAGTTTGGGGAGGGGGACGAGGAAGGGGGAGGTGACAGTGGGGTATCGGAAGTAGGAGGGAGCAGTGTAAAGGGAAAGGGGAAAAAAGGGAGAGTGGGGAGCGCGAGATAAAGAGTGATAGGGTTCTTTTAAGGGAAACCGAGAGGATTTCTTTTTTTCAGATGGGGAAGGGAAGGTTTATGCTGGAAGGGATGGTAAGGGAGGAGGGGCTAGCGTGTCGTGGTGGTGGTTCGGGGTGTTTGCGTGGGGTGGGACTTTTATTTATTTATCATTTCTTTTTTTTTGGTGGGTCGGCATCGGAGGAAGGGAACGAGACAGGAAGATGGGTTTTCGTGATGTGACGCCATGCGTCAACTCCACCCCCCATCCACCCCACATTATATCCTCCTCACGCCTCCCCTCAACCCCCAACCCTCAACGAACCAAACCTTCCAACCTACGTCACTCCCAATCATGTTTTTTCTCACTATCTCTCTCTCTCTTCCTCTCTATCTTTTTCTCTACACTTCTCTCTATTCACCCCCTTTT